>JAWWEU010000221.1:0-20607 GCA_035583155.1 Acropternis orthonyx | reverse complement strand
CCCCCCCCCCCCCCCCCCCCCCCCCCCCCCCCACCCTCTGTCTGTGATAATCTGATTTTTAATTATTTAAATATCTGTTGAAGCCTGGAAAAGAGGCAACTAGCATTAAACCTACAACTCTATCCTGACCCAGCAATGGCCAACAGACACCTTTTCCTTCTCACACATCAATATTAGAGCAAATCGAGCAGGATTCATTGATGTTCCTACCAACACAGAGTTAGTGTGGCCATATCCTGCCACCCCCACTATAGCCAAACCACCCTCTTGGACTCAGCCATAGGATGCAGGAGCAGAAATATCCCCACAGAGCTGCAAAGGAAACCAGAGCATCATTAACATCTGACATTGAATATTAGACCACACCAGACACCCCTGCCTAGGAGCAACCCCATTCCCAACATCACTGGGTTGTTCATCCTCACCTTTCCTTTCCCTGATCGTTGCTTAAGACAAATTTTAGGAGGAAAAGAGGTCTTAAGCCCTGCTGATCCTTTGGGATATGTGCAATAACAGACAAGGACTTTATTTAAATGCCATTACACTTGCCAGTCGGAAGAGGGGACAACCAGCCCTGGTCTGGCTGCAGCCAAGGTCAGCTAAAGAGTTTCTCCACACACCATCTACCCCATGACCATTGTGCAAAGGTTAAAGACTTTGACTTCCCCATCCTAATTTTTTGTTTGGCCTCCTAATTTTATCTTCCCTGGCCAAGGTATTCCCCAGGGAAAGCTATCCTGTCCTTGCTGCACTTCTCTGAGGGCTCAGGGGATCCACACCACCAGTATCCTGTTCCACAGCTTGATGCTTTTAAAAGCAGGAGGGATCAGTAGGAAAATAAAGCATTATTCCACCCTCAAAAAAAACCCCCAAAAAACAGAACCAACCCAAGAACCTAATGGAAATATTGGCATTGAAATTCCATGCAAGATAGAATTGCAGCTTCTGTAGACCACACTGAAAATCCCAGCATACAAGCAGTAGCCAGATGTCATTAATCTAAGCCATATTTATGCCTATAATAATAATTTTTAACACCTGAAGCAAAGCTCTTGAATGGGCCCCAAAACACTTCAGGATCTGTAAGTCCCTTATATGTTGCTTGTGAGTATCCATGTTTCCAGTGTCTGAAAAATTACCAACTTGCAAGTAACAAACCTCAAAACAAATCTCATTTTTCAAGCTCTCTAATTAAATCCTTATCCCCAAGGAAATCCACAATGTTTAAACCTGGAGCTACTTAAGCCTTGCAGTGCTGGGGACAGACATTCTCTGGTTCTCCGTGCTCTCCCCAGCCACCCCACAGAGCCCAGCAGGGTGAACTGGGCAGCACCAACATGGACTGGACAGATGGTAAAGTCAGATCTACAAAAAAGAGCGTGAAAGAGCATTAACAACATTGAGCTCTGAGCAACCAGGCTTAGTGAAAGGCATCCCTGAGCACAGCAGGGGGGGGTGGAACGAGATGAGCTTTAAGGTCCCTTCCAACCCAAACCATCCTGTGATCCCCATGATCATCACTGAACACATTCCTATAACTTAGGACTGGAAGAAATCCCCTTTTCATCAACTTTTTGCCATGCAGTACCCTTCAAAGTGGAAGGAAAAAAATCCCTTATCATCATCCTGAGACCCAAATTTCTTGTGCATGGCTGACCTGGTGCTGTACTAATGCAATAACTGAGACATTGGGGTGTCTGGAGAAGGGGTCACCACCCTCTTCCGGGAGAACCGTTCTTCCATGTTTGGTTTCCGAACAGCTAAAGGACATCCAAAGAAAAGACCTTCAGGACTTAATGATGCAGCACTTAGTCATGCTATAGTTTATGTGCAATTACTGCCAGAGATTTGAGGTCTTAAGGTGAAGAATGAATAAGCATTTATGTTCCCAGCTCATTCCAGGTGCCCTCTGGAACTCTCTCATCATTTAATACATATCCCACCAGTCTGGGTATTTGTATCCCAGAGCCACATCACCAGGGAAGCACCTTTGTTGGGAAGTGAAACCTTCCTATATGAACAAGCAACATAAACCCAGATTGTCATCTTATCTCACAGCAAGCAATGACAGCAAATAAAGCGAATAAGGATTATTTTAAGAGTAGCATCGAAACAGTCAAGAATTTCAAGTCCCACAGAAAGATGAAAAGAGTAATTTTCCCAGAAAAAGCAAAGGAGTTAATCTGTCCACAATTAAACAACTGTCTTAAATTGCCTTGTGTGTCCTGCACACAGATCCCTGATGGCATCCAGGCTGCCTGGAGTGGCTCTGCTGTGCCCATCCCATCATCCTGACTCCTCAGAGTCAGCAAATTTCTCTGGGTAACCTGTGCCAGGGCCCCACCGCCCTCACAGAGAGGCTGTTCCACGTTTTCAAGGGAAAGGGCGTTTTCCAAGAGAAGCCCAAAGGGAGAGGTCAGAGCAGGTGCCCTCACACAGCAGCACTGCAGTGACTGGGGACAGGAAGGGCCATCCGTGACCCCACAGAGCTTTAATCTCAACCTGGGAAACCCATCCAAGGCCGGGGTCCCTCCAGGAGGGAGATGAGAATCCACATGATGGAGCTACTGGCTGGTTGCTCCAGCCAGGAAGAAAAACCCACTGTTCCAAAGAAACCCTTTCACTTCCATCTTTACTGGTTTTTCCTTCTTTCAGTACTTTTCCAAGATAGGTTATTCTTAGCCCTAAATAAACACTCAATTATTGCCTTTGGAGGACCCAGCTCAGGGCAGAGCGTGCAGGGGGAAGAATGCCCTTTCCCTGGGCTCTGGGTTTCTCACTCACCAGGCAGCTGCCCAGAGGCTGACACAAACATCTGGCCTTATATTAGGAATTAAATACCATGGGGCAAATGTTCCTGTGCCGAGATCCATGAGAGATAAAGGTATATGAGAAGTGAAAGCTGCTACACTTAGTGATGAGATTTTATGGAGCCACAGGTCTCTGTATCATGCTTGTGGGATTTCAACAATTTCTACTCCTTATCTAAACAGTTTTCACCACTGCTGACCTGGCTGCAGCTCTTGGATAGCTGACTAAAATAAGATGGTAGAGGCTAAAATAAAATATGCACAAAAATAAGAATATAAAGCTCCAGTTGCCATTGCTCCAGCGTTATTTGGATGGAGTTAACACAGCCTCTTAAATTCTTCAGCATCCTGGCAGTCCAATAAAACAAAATAGTTCATTTGGACAAAGAGAAAAGGCATTTTAAGGAGGAGAATCGAGGAATATGAACTGCAGGACTGAAGATATAAAATTTTGTTCCCTAGGAAAGGGTATAATACAGGAAAAAACAGGCCAGCTATGGAAGGGGTCAGAACTCATCTGCTCCTTCCAAGAGCTGCCACAGAGCTGTGTCAGTTCACACTGCTCTAGAGAGCTGAATATTTCACCAGTGACTCATGTCAACCCCTTATGGGGGTTTTGGGTTTTTTTTAAAGCCCAAATAGTCCTGACTGGGAACAAAGAAAACCATTATGCAGAGTCAGATTTGAAAGATCGTATGTGTAATCCCAAAAGGAAAAGAAAGAAACCCAGAACTGATACTGGAGCAGCTCTGTGAGACTACATCAGATTCAAAGAATCAGATAATCTTTGTTCCTTTGATCATAATTTTTTTATTTTTTTTTTTTTTTAAATAATCAATCATTTGGGTTTCTAACAAAGCCATGGTGTGAGCAGAGAACAGTGAGCAAAGAGCAAGCCTTTCCTCCATGGAATACAATTAAACCACGCAGTAACAATCTGCTGCAAATTCCAGGCAAAACTTAAAGATACAATGGCCAGAAAACAGGCAAATGTTTAGGATTTTGGGGGAAATCCCAGCCCTGGTTAACAGCATTTTAAAGAACTGAGGATTTTGAATTCTCCTCTGAGAGGGAAAAGAAGAATCCAGGGCTGGCTGTGAGCAGGGGATGGCTCACAGAGGGTGCCAAAATGTTGGGAAGAGGATGGGCTCTCTCCTGAAGTCAGAGCAGATCCCTGTCCCAGCCAGGGCATGACTCTCCATGGCCAGAGAGCAGCCAAGTGACATCTGTCACCAGACACTTGGGGACAACCTGTTGCTCCATGGCACACAGAGGAGAGCACCCACAGGGGGGTTCTGCCCCTTTCAGGGAAATGCTGACCCCCATTGCCACAAACCCCGGGAAAAAGAGATGAACAAAACCCAGGGCACAGGGAAAGGGGGTGGCGGGGTCCCTAAAAGGGCAGGTCTGAAGGTGCAAAGCCAATGCCCAACATCCCTTTCCGTGCTCATGTGCAGCCTCCTGGTGGGATCAGTGGGATTCCCAGTGGGTTTCACCAGCTGTCCCCGAGACAGGAACCATGACCCAGCTCCTTCCTTGTTCCCCCTCCTCTCATTGAAAGGAACACCCCCATCCACTGGGAAGAAAGCACAAAGCTTTTCATGACAGAGCCCAAGCCAAGCCCTGTCAATCCCCAACCCACATGAGAGCTTGCTGTGACTGTTCAGTGTCCAAGGAGATTTTATGGACCCTTCCTGACAGCAGGATCAGAGGAATGAGGTGAATCACCAGCTCCACACTCACTGTCCTTGCCTCTGCTCACACGGATGCCTCACATACCACCCTGCCCACAGCCCAGCACTACTCCCATCCCATCCCAGCCACCCCCACATCCCAGCCAGCCCGGATTCAAGGGAGCTTTCCAATCGCCCTCCCAGTTGGAGCAAGTATTTCTGGGTCACTGTGACATTTTGGGAAGCATTCCAGCAGAAGTTTTGTTACTGGCAGGAGTCTTGCCCTTTAAACAACTAAGGTTGAGTGGAGGCTGAAACTTTCGGAGCTATTAAAGCTCCAAACTCACACACTCAGCAGATCCACAAAAGGAAACAGTGACGGAGCATGACTCCATCTTCGGAATGACTAACTGAGAGGTCTTAAAGAGAGCTCAGTTTTAGGAGCAGTTTCTGAAAACCAGCCATAAAGGGATGCAAGTTCTGTGCAAAGGAACAGACACACTTCTGTCCCTCCCTCCCGCCCCCAAGCTCTGGTTCCTTTACTCAAAAAACCCACTTTAAAATCTTTGCAAGGCCCTGAATTACCTCAGCCCTGAGGGAGAACACAGAGATTCAGCAGCAAGAGATGGCAATCACATCCAAGGAGTAAAACCTCGGCACCATTTTGGAAAGCAGCTCTGCAGGTGTAGCATTGAGGTTTTCCCGGAGAGGCACTTTTGACAAGGGCATGTAGTGATAGGACAGGGGAAGGGCTTTGAGCTGAAAGAGGGCAGGTTTAGATGGGCTATTAGTAAGAAATTCTTCCCTGTGAGGGTGGAGAGGCCTCTTCCAGTTTCCCTCCCCTAAGCCAGGAGCACATGGACTCCTGCACCTCTCACACAGGTGCATTTGAGGGTGGAAAACTCCAACCTTTTGTCTTTGCCCCATGTTTCCAGATGATCTGGCACTCGCACAACAGTTATATTTTCAAAGTAAATTGTAATAATCAGCCTCGTAAAGCTCTGCAAGAATTAAGGTCTGAACTTGCAGCACGTTGAAGTCAACAGAAGGTTTGCAGCCAGTTTTAATGGGGTGCAGAATAGTCATTCCTGCCAGGAAGCACCAGGCTGGCATAAACCTCCCCCAGAGAAGGGGAAACAATGCATGGAGACCTGACCTAGCAGCCTCCTTGGCAGAGCAAGTGTGAGCATCCTCCTCTGCCGGAGCTGCCAGCTGCTCCAGGATGTTGCAGCACACCAAAGGGCATCTTTCTTCCTCCTTTTGGGTGTCCAAAGCTCCCTGGCACTGAACTAAGAACAAGGGCATCACCTTTGGATGAAATCAGGGACTCACGGATCAAGGCAGCAGTCTCATCCGCCTGGCACCTCAAAAGGTCCCAAACAGAAACCTCGCACAAAGAAACCAAATTCAAACAGCTGAACTGTGATTTTCCTGCAAAAGCAACGCTCTGCAGCCCTCTGGGATGGTTTATGTGGGTGACACTCCCCCTGCATCCCACGGATATCACTGAGAACTCACAGATTTGGGATGGGAATTCCATCGGGCAAGGCTGGAGCCATCCTATGCAGACATGCCTCCAGCCAGGAAACCCCAGCCCTTCCACATGGGATGCTGACAGGGATCCAGCAGCCTTTGTGCACCACAGAGGGGGTTTGGGAACAGAGTGAACCATGGGCAGGGCTTTTCCTCCTCCTCCTCTGCAGTGGAAGCACAACAGGACACACCAGCCCACATCCATAGAGGATGGCCAATGCCACATCTCTTCTTGACCCTGCAGGGTTATTAAAAAAGCTCAGAATGCCACTTTTTAAAATGGAAACAAGGAAAAGGGGACCACCATCACCCATGTGGTGCAAAGGATTATATTCCCTCTTGGCATCTCCCAGCAGCACTCAGGGAAAGTGGGAGTTGCTGAAGGTACCTTTGGAGTAGGTGTCCAACAACCATGGATGGAGCTGCTGTGGTGTGAAGAGGACTTAGAGGGACAGGCAGCATCTTTTATCAGCTATACCAATAAATCTGAAAAAAGCAGCCAAGATGTACAAGTTTTGGGGAACATGAGCCACTCTGGAATAACACCCTCTCTCCAGCCTTCCTAGAGCCATACCCAGCCCTTTAATTTCTGTTGTGGTGCTGCAAGTGCACAGCCCAACCATCAGCTTAATTAAACACACTCACACAAGCACCTGCATAATTACAATCATTTCCAGCACGGTAAATCAGCTCCAGTCAGGCTGAAGATCAGCTTCCCATGGCTGGCACATCCCAGCCCAACTTCAAAGGGAACAAATCCACCCAGGGCTTCACTGCAGGGCACTTCCCCATACCCAGGTAACCCAGCTGGGATGCTCCCAGAATACAGTAATTCATCAGCTAGAGGCTCACTTTCATGCACGGTGGGGTTTTCAGTTGCCTATAAAGTTAATGGAACCAAGCATAAGTAATTTTTATTTTTAAATATTTTATCAGATTATTTTAAAAAGCCCGACACAATTATTTTCAGCACTGTGTACTTCAGTATTTTGACACAGGAAAGAAGTATAAAACCAATTCTTTCTCTCAGATATTTAAACCCACCGACTCTTAGCATTTGCTTCTTATCTGATTTTCCTCAAAAACACAGCCAGAAGGCAAGTTTCAAATTAATATGTGCTTGACTTCATGAAAAGTGTTTCTAAAGCTTGTTTCCCAAGTTTTCTCAGGAGCATTAGTTCCCGAGTTTATATAACCCACGGTCTCATTGCACAAGTGCTGCTTTCAAGGTAAGAAGAGCAGGAGGAAGACCCAGCCCTGAATTAACCACCTCCTGCCACGAGTTCCATCCGTTCTCAGCAAACACCACAACCCAAGGAGGAGTTGTGATGCCCTCAAGGGACATCTGCGAGCAGGGACAAGTTCACCACTTAATTTACAGGTTCCTAGTGATTTTCTTAGTTCTAATCCACACTTATTCAGCAGATCTTGTTCCCAATTAGGTGTTTAAATGGATTTCTTTGTTAACATCACCAGGGAAGGAGTGTTATTTTATTGCAGGCCAACCGAGGTTTTTTATGGACCAGCTAGAATAACATATAGTCTGTTGATGTTCAAACATGCAGAAGAGGCTCATCCAAACACAACACTCCAGCTCCCATTCCTTTCCGATTTCCAGTCCCATTATAAATAAAACACGAGCACAGGGTGTATTTCCCTTCTGCCCAAATTAAGAAATGGCACATTTTGGTGGTTTAATGGTCTTGCTTTAAAAAGCACAGCATTCCTCCCCACCCACCCCCTGGCTCAGGCAGCACCAAACGGTGGCAGCGGGTTTGTTACCATTAACTGAGCACATCAAGAGGCATTAGGGTAACGTCAGGAAACTCCTGTTCAGCCTTGTCAGACCTTTGTGATCTCTGATCCTCCGTCATTAGGGGAGGAAGCCAATCCATTAACCCTCTCAAAGCAGCATCTCCATTACAAACAGCTACCAGGAGCCAAATCAGAGCTAATTACCCATCACCAGTCCCTCCTCCCTGCACTAATCTACCTGTGATAGGTTACAAACCCTCTCAGAGGCAGCAAAGCCACCGCCAGAATCCCCCCTCTCACTACAGATCCAGGAGCTGATGGATTTTTGCTCATCATGTACCAATATCCCTATAAAATCCTGGCTTCATCTGCTTCACAGCCAGAGCTGTCACGATGGTGTTTCACGAGTCACACAGGGACAAGGACTGATTTTGGATAATTTGGGTCACAGCTGCATAACCATTTTTCCCCCTTTCAGATATTTCCTATTAAACTAGTTACAAGGTGACTTGTACATTGACTGTTCTTGGAAATATCTGCTGCATTTCAGAGCCAAGATGTCATTTCAGGTCTTCCATTATACACGAAGGGGAATTCAAACCCAAAGATAGCATCTAAATTGAAATATGCTACTATAAAAGCTAACAAGAAATATCCAAGATACTCATCCAAAAAGCTTTCCCAGGATTCAAACCAACACTGGCCCAGACAAATATTTACATAATTATTCACATGGGTTTGTTTTAAATAAAGGGCCTTTTATTATCATTACTTTGGCATCAAGCATCTAATTAGAAGCCAATGACAGTTATAAAAAAAAAAAATCACTGAGTTCTCCTTGTCAGTGCTGCTGGGAGAGAGAAGTGGTGCTTGAGTGATGGGCAGCACCAGGGCTGTCACAGCCCTCCTGCTCCCCTGGGAAAATCGGGAGGGGACTGTCAGACTCAGAGTAGCTGATGGAACAGGGTTCGGCTTCTGCCTCTGGCTGACCACGTGCTGGGAAACGAAAAATCGATGGGGAAAGGGTAAGGGGTCTCCTGGCAGAAATGCCCACTCGTGGCTGGTTCTTGCGCTATGACCCTGAAATAGTCATTTTTATGCCTCTCTGCTTTACACATGAGCTTTTGGGATGAGCCTTTCCCTGAATCCAGGCAGACTCCCCAAAGTGGATCTCAACTCCTACCGTAACGTATAAACACAAGGTGGCTAGAAGTAATAAACTTAGCATAGAAAGAACAAGATTATTGCACAACAAGGTCCTTCTGGTTCTTTACTGAGAATAAAAGTGTGCACAACCCAGTTTGAAGGTGAGGTTTCAAGTACACTGGTGAAGTGGAGCATAAGAAAACCCACTCCTGGCTCGCAGTAAGAAACCAGCCAGAGATTTGTTCAGAGCCACCTCTGTGCAGCTTCCAGTCACAGTGATGGAGATCCCTGGGGCTCCCTGCACATGCAGACTCCTCTCATCAATCCACTTATTAAAATTGCCTCTTTCCACTGCTGGAAATGGCCCAGACTGGTGATACCACGTCCAGCTTCTCACCAGGGAGACTCACACTTCAACAAGGAGCTCAGCAGTGACAGCAGAGGACAAGCTGCAAGAGCCAAGGATCTGCTGCTCTGCAGCCCATCTCCTGCCAGGACACTTCTCCTTCGGGCCATTTTTCCCCACTGTGCTTTGTGCAGAAGCTGTAACTGTCCCCTAAACAGGTTCTTTAGGACTTCCCTGAGACCTGGCTCAGACACCCAGCTCTCAAATTCACCAATCTGAGCAAACAGTTCACACATAAATCCCTTCACCCTCCTGACCCTCTGGAGATTACCTTCTCCTACTGACTTGCTTCACTGAGTCCCTGCAAGTGCAGCCATCAAGCCTCATCACTGCCTCAGCTGCTGGCTCCTTAATCCCTTCCAGTTTTGCCAAATCTTCTAAGAAAGAGACACAACACAACATTCCCATCCCTGCCTTGCTCCCAGTGAGCAGGGAGGGACCAGTGACCACATTTGCTCCTTGGCATGACCCTCATTTTGCAGATGTCACTCCCAGGATGGTCCATCTTACTCCCTCACGTTACATCAGGAGCTGGTGTCCAGCAATGGATGGCTGAAATACATAATCACTTGCCACGGATCTTTTTCCTTGTGTTTTCTCAAGGTTTTATTGTGCTCCTGAGGCCATTTAAGTGGGATTCAAGTAACTGGAAACAATACAGTCCATCAGAGATGGAAAGAGATGTTTAGCTCTCCAGGACCATAAAGCTGAGCTAGAACAGTAAGAGAAATTCCTCACCCCTTCTATTGATCTTTCCACCCCTAGGACAGATCTGGAGAGAGGAAAACAGCAGCAAATGCTGTGCTGGAAGCTGCTGCCTTCCCAATAATGAGACAGAGCTGAGACCTGTTATCCCATCACTTGGTCAAACACAAGTACCAGTGCAAGATGCTCCTGGGAAGGTGACCCTCTATTTGCATTCCCAGAGAGAACTTGATCACTACAAACCCATTTAACCCAAGTAAGAAAGCAATTAGTGCTCCCTCTTAGTAAAGAGGCAGATAATAAATATCAGGTAACCTTCCCATGAACCAGTCCCGAAGCTCCAATAAAAAATATGAAAATATATTTTCTTCTACCTGCTCCTTTCCAGCTAATGCATGGAATTAACTGCAGATTTCCTCATGCAATATTCAGCTCATGTGCTGACCAGTGTCCCATTTCTTTCTGTAGGTAAGAAAAGGAATTTATCTGTCTCCAGGACACCGTTTCTCAGACTGTGAGCAAAAATCTTGCATCTGGGAAACACTGATTCCAGTCTCAAGCTTATTTTCCCTTCCCTGGAACTGGTTCATGGCATGACCTCTTATAAAGCACACTTGGAGGTTTAAAGAGCTCAATCAGAACTTGGATCAGCCAGGCCTGTAATATCTGCAGACTATATGTACAGCAGTTTTTAGCATATATAGGATTATAACGACACTTTTTGTATCCTAACACAGACATATTCCAAATGCTTTCAGTAAATTATACTTCTGGCTCCTCAACTGCATGTAGGTTAAATGAGATGATGTTAAAAAAGGAGCTTGGCAGAGGGATGAGGTTCTTGGCACTGCTGTGGGGGTAAATCCTCATTCCCAGGCAAGAATGAAGAAAATATCAAACAAATAGGGTGGTATAAATGGTGGCACATACACACCACTGGCAAAGGGCACCAGTGGGATTAACATGGAATTCTGAGCACCCTGGGCTAGTGAAAGGTGTCCCTGCCCATGGCAGGGGGTGGAACAAGACGAGCTTTTATGTCCCTTCCAACCCAAAGCAGTCTGTGATTCTGTGAACTCTGCAGAGCAACTTGGCCCAACATTTGGACATTAAGCAACAATTCCCATCATGTTTTATGTTCTGTCTTTTCAGTCATGGTCAGTGGGCAGGAGAAGGAAGCCCAGCAAGGTATTGCCCCCTTCACTGCAGCTTCCCAGTGAACTTGTCCTTCAGGTTGCAGTTCGTGTAGTGCCCTCAACCCAAGAGTGCGGATTTGGGGCAATTCACAGTATAAACAACAGAAAAGGAAGACACAGAGGGACACTGGGTGCAAAGCACAGGGGTTCATCCACATCTGAGTTATTCTGGAGCTCTGCAAGGGGTCGGATACAACAGCAAGCATGAAACAATGTCTTGGTGCTGCTGTAGGAAAAGATCGAAGAAAGAAAATTGAGTCTCCCTGTGGGTAGTGAAAAGCAATTTTGATCCCAAATACAGACTCCTCATGTGTCAGACTAAAATCAGAAGATAAAGAGATATTGAAAGAGAAACTTCACTGCAGAACCACCTTACTGATGTCCCCCAGCCTAAAATGATGTCAAATTTGAAAAGGAATTCAGAATTTCATTTGAGGGACAAGAACTTCTAAAACTGTTCCGAGCTTCTAGGGCACAAATCGCACAGAGTTATACAGGCAATCCATTTAAAGCAAGTGAAGTGCACATGGGAAACACCTTGATATACTGGCCACTAAAAACGGAGTGGTTTTGATTTTGTTTTGGTTTTTGCTAAAGAACCAGTTCTCCATCAGACAACTGAATTCTCCAAAGGGAAGCAAACTCCAGCTTTGTAAATAAAACTGCTTAGCAGGGGGAGGGTTTGTGCAGAAGCCCAGCACAGCCATATGTTCCCCACATAACTCTTCCAGGCCTTATTCCCATCGAGGAATATCATCTTCCTCTGCTTTCAAACAATCCCAATAAGCTCAGTGGCAATTTCCTTAAGGTGATAAGACTGCAAAACCTGACCCTAAGAGACGGGTAATAAAAAAAATACATTTATATAAGGACACAGCACAACAAGCCTTCCTTTATGTGTTGCTGAGCAATGAAATCACAGCACAGAGAGACACTCAAACAAGATCTAATGCAAAGTCAGTGTCTCAGACTCCAAGGATGAGACACTTTGCTCCTGCACTGAACTCTGCAGCCCCTCAAGAGCCTTTTGCCTTCAAAGGATCAATCCCACATCGTTGGACTAAACAGAGACTGGTGTTGATGTGTATTCCACTCATGTCTCAGATACAGTACAAGCAGAGCCCACACCATTCTCACCCTTTCAAAGGGTGCAAAAATGCAGCAGGTAAAAAACAGATGAGTAAAAAGCAGCAAAGAAATCAATACCCTGACATATTAACCACTTCTTAAACTGTTCTCTCCATAGCACAAGACATTTACCTTGACATTATCCCTTTATTTGTTTTAAAGGCTCACAACGTTTCTTGTTAATTTTATTTCCTTCCATTATCAGAATTAGGATAATAACACCTCGAGCAAGGGCGCAGGAGTCAGCGAGAGATGAAGAGGCAGTTCATCTGCAGCTCTGACCATCAGGCCATACTGACTTGACCAGCCAATAAACTTCCCCTTAATCACCTGTGTTAGACATTTAGTATTAATTAAGCAAGTGCTTTAGAAGCCTTAAACTGGAAGTTTTTCAGCCTCTGCATCATAACCTCCCCTCTGAGCGCACGCACCAGAACCTGCCTCAGCTTCCAAGCCCTTCAGCAGAGCCCTGTAACGACCTATCAGTCATCCCCTGAGGATGAGCAGTAACTCACCCTATTGCCCTTTATCAGTTTTGGACATGACCCCAAGCTGTTCACAGGCAGGAATCTGCTCACACCTTCTCCACAAAGCAGCTGTTGGCCACCTCTACCCGTGCACAGCCCAGAGCTGCCCGTGGAAAACTCATCAGATTTGCTCCTGTACAGCATCTCAAAGTGTTTTTTTACTTTAGGAAGCACTGCAGTTAAACAGGGCACAAACACTGTTCTCTTTCATGCACAACCTTACACTCAAACAAAGCATCATCCAGGCAAATCCAGAACAAAAAAAAAAAAAAAAACCCTTCCTGATGCAAAGGGATGTACAAGGACACTCTGGAAGGACAGAGCACTTTGGGACATGGCTTAGTTTTGGGCTTGGCTGGGTTAACCTCAATCTTAGGGGCCTTTTCCAACCTAAATGATTCTGACAAGTGGCTCCAAGATGAATTTGGAAATACAGCCAGTCCACATCACACCCACCCCAGGTATCAACCCAAGGCAGCAGTACAGGCAGCTGAGGAGGTGAAGGCATTAATTTTGGCAGGGGATGAAGCTGGATCTGCAGAGATGCTCCAAAGAAGGTGGGTGACAGGATGAGCTTTGTACGGCTGTGGACCATGAAGTAGTCAGGTGGCTGAGAGCTGCTGCTCCAGCCTGCCCTCCAGGGTGGCAGCGGAAAACAAAGCTGGAAACACTTTCCCAGCCAAATCTGTGCCTGAGCAAGACCCAGGGCTTTGATGAGCAGCAGAAGGGGGATTTTTAAGCAATGAGATATTGATGAAGTGGGAAAACAGCTCAGCTGTGCACAGCCAGGTACCACAGAGCAGATCCTCACATGGTGTAAATCAGCATCACTCCCTTGAAATCCCAGCAGAAGGGGCAATTCATTGCAGGGAAAGATCCTCCACACAGAGCAGTGTCTCAGCACATGATAGGCAGTGCATGAGAAGCTGTCAGGTCCTTTGTTTGGCCGGGATCCTCGAAAAGCAGCCAGCCAGGATGAATGAAGATGCCACCGAGTGTGAATATTTCACGTTCAATGACGAAAATAGTATTAAAATATCCACGGAGGCAAGAATTTGAGGGAGTCACACAAATAGCTGCCAGCTTTAGGCAAAAGCAGATGGAAAAATAATCTGAACTACAAGTGTGCAATCCCATCCCAGGGGAGCCTTACAGCATGCAAGGAGGAAATATTTGGGAAAGTTTGGAGTCCTGCAATTAAAGTTCCTTCCAGCTTAATCCAAAGAGGGAAAACTTGTGGGAGCCAGCACAGCTGGGTATGCACAGGTAGAAAGGGAGCTGAAAAAGCTTCCCAAAAAACTTACTCCCTGCAGTAAAAAGAAGGGTCAAAGGGAAAAAAAAAAAACACAAGCAGGATCAAGTCTAATTAAAGGAGCAAGAATAAGTGACAGCTACAAAAAGGCAGGGGCTATTTTCATACAGAGCAAAGGGTCGCTGGCATGTATTTGCAGAGCCCCAAACACCCAGAAGGCAGGGAGAAAAGAGGGCCTTTGTGAGAGGGATGGGGAAGCATGGGAACCAGGGAGCCCTGGGGTAGCTCAGAGGCATTACTGTACTTTGCACAAAAGAGAGGAACAATAGAGGGCAAAAGGAGATGGGGCTGTTTATTTTTTCTGGGTACGGAAGGCTCAGATAGTCTTGGGAGAGACACTGGAAAAAATGGCCACTGAGGAAGAGAAAGTATCAGCCCAGATAACATTCTGAGGGGCATTGGGAACATGGGGTTAAAAATGGGGAATCCTAAATTAGGCACAGCTAGAGATTCTCTGATAACTAGTTCCCTAAAGTAAATGGCAAACTGGCACTCTGCTTAAATAATTGCTGCAAGGTGTCTGGAAAAGAGGAACAAGGATGTCAGAAATGCCAGGGATTATCAGAAGGAATTATCTAGAAAAGCCCTTACAAGACCACGCTTGTTTTGTAGTATGAAGCAAAATGCAGCGTGAAAAATAAACACATTAAAACACAGGCAGGGTTATTGTTCCTGGGAAGTCTCTCAGCTCTGTCTCTGACCCAGGGCTTGCACAAAATTCCAAGCAACTCCCTGGAGCTCTGCAGAGTTCCCAGAACTGGGACAGCCACTATGCAAACAGAGCCCGGGCATGAAACAGCAGCAACCAAGAGTTTTCTGTTGCTGCTTCCATTGCAAGAGGACTGTCTTGAGACTCCTCCACCCCACATTCCAAATGAGAACTCTGAGCTTTCATTCAGAGCTGTTTGAACTGAAATTCAGTCCTTCCCTGCCTTAGGTTGGGCACCCAAATCCAATGTTTATTCCTGGAGCTTTGCCAAGATCTGACCAGAGCAACTTCCCTACAACTCTGCTCAATCTCTACAATTACAGAATTATTATCACAGAATTACAGAACACCAGGTTGAAAGGGACCCTCCAGGATCACATGGTCCAGGTTGCCTTTTTTTTTTTTTTTGGACAATTTCTATAGCCAAAGAGCCTGAGAACTTACCAAGACATTTGTACAAATAAAAAGCCCCCCCCATCATTTTCTTACAGATAAAGATGGGCCAAAGATTAAGGGTAGATACAGAGCTCACTGGAGTGCAATGAGATGTCAGGATACCAAAGCTGCAGGAACAAGCAGGACAACATCCAGGCACTTCCCTGGGAAGCTGCTGCATTCCTGCCATGCACAGCAGAGAAGAAATCCAAGACAAAATTTATCTTCCCCCCACCATGACATTCCTCACTGCACAGCCCATTTTTTCCCCATAAAACCAATTAAAAACTGGCTATCCTGCTGCAAACCCAGCTCTTTCCACTGCTTTGGGGTCACAGTTTAGTGGTTGTATTTCAACTCCTGGAGGCTCCTGCTCTGGGTTGTGCAGCTTCGCTGGTGAAACCGAGACAAGAATCACTGCCGTCACTTCAAGTCTGGGAGCAATTAATTTCATTGAGTTTGACATTTGAAAGAAATGAAGGAAGGAACATGCTTCCACCATCTGCAAAAGTGCATGCTGACACTTCCAATCATTTGTGCATCCACTCATGAACGTGTGTAAGTAATGTTTGGTATTTTTACATAGGGAGAGGGAAGGTAAATGACACATCAAGGCATCAATCCCTGCAGACAAGTCCAGCCCAGCACCACTCAGCACAGATGAGCCAAAGGCACGTGGAGCAGTGAAAAGAGCCAAATGAGTTAAGAAAATACTTGGGAAACTGGAGACAAGGCGAATGCTGAGTTATCAGTGTATTTTAGGAAAACTGATTTATACATGGAGCATGCTCGATATTCTCTCCATCACTAAACTAAGCAATATATGAAGAACTTTGTGCTAGGGGATACCAAGGGCTTAAAAGTAATCTGTCTACATTTTATATTCCCTCATTTCTAACTCACTGGGAAGACAGCCTTTTCAGAGCTACAGGAAAACAAATTTTGTCCTTAAAGTGCAGAGAGGTCACTTACAGAATGTTCCTTTCCCTTCATTAGCATGCTGAGATATCTATCCAGAGCAAGGAGAAGGGAAGAGACATTCCCTCTGACATTTAGACAGACACCCTAGAAAAGATACCATGAGCTGCATGCAAGACTCAAAGCCTGAGTTTAGAAAGAACTCTGCCCTTTTCCAGCACCATCCTGACTCTTTCTGCCCATTCCTGTCAAAACCATCAGGATACATGCAGAGAAGATCCAGCTGCAAGCCCATCACTACCATCCGTGGGATAATGGAATGGTTTAATATAAACCTCAGGATATTATGGGTCAAATTTAACACTGCATCAACTCAAAGCAGCTCCTGCCCCACATCCATCTCTTCCTCTGGGAGGTTTCACAGGTGACAGGACACCTTTGAGCACATTCACAGCTGCTCCCTACGCTGTAGGATGTTCTCAGACCAACTGTCATCCCTGTCACTGGCGTCCAATTGCTGACCCATCACTTCCAGGGGCACAGATGAGAACTGTGGCTTGTCTAGAGCAGGTTATTTCCCCTCCTGAGCTCCCCAATGATTATTTCTCACTAGGCTTTACTTAGAATTTTCCACATGCCTTATTTAATCCCGTGTCGACTGACACTGCACAGGCACAACCCACCTGCCTGCACTAACCCTCCACTGCCACTCATGGCTCACTAAAATGGGATGGAAAGTGCAGGAGCACAACTGTTCCCTCAAATACATTTCTTGGAGCACTTCTGTACCTTTTGATACTCAGAGAACCCATTTCAGTTTCACAGAAGCTCCTCATCTCCCACATCTATTTTTAGCCTTTTCACTGCCTAAAATTTCCTGAGTTTGGGTGCTTTGCCACCATCAGAAAAATAACCAACCTGACTCCCCCCACCAAGTCCCAAAAGGGGCAGGTACACAGGGCCCCAAATCCCACCTGGGTTACTGAGCTAAAGCAAAGATGTGGCAGATTTCCCTCCCCCAAAAGCAGATGTTTCAGCTTCATCCATAAAAAGCTTCATCCCAGGCCACAAATTGGGCAGCTCTGCTCCAGCAGCAGAGACTCAAGCTATTTCCAGGCTGCAGGAATTGTGCTTGTTTTAGCAGCACGGCTGTTCATTATTTGGGATGAGTGTCCCCAGGGCAAGGAGGGCCCCGGCTTGTCTGGCCAAGGCTCTGGAGAAGGAGCTGCAGGGAGGGAGACACACTGGGCTGCTCAGTGACTCTCAGTGTGCAGAACATCTTTAACTCATGTTCTTACTCTGTTTCAGAGCATCTCCAAGTTTATTGGTGTGGATTTTTAAGAACCTTGAAATGAGGAACTCAAAGTGCTTTAAGGATATTTCCACACCCAAAAAACTAAAAGCCCCAGTTTTGGTTCTGGTTCACATTTCATAGGAAAAAATCTGAATCAGTTTGGTGTTAACCATGGCTATTCCCCAGTGCCACAAGAAATCCCATTGCATTTTCCTATGCTGAATCCCAACCAGGACTGTAAAATGCTGCATAAACTGCCAAAAAAAATGCAGGCCTGTGGGCAGAGAAGGCAGCAAGTCAAAAGTAGTGGTAGAAGGACATGAAGGGTGGTTTTGTGATTCAGGCCTGATGATGCTGTGCTGCTTCACTCCCCAAAATTCCCAAAGTCAACAGGAGCCTCATCCCAGCCCTGTATCCGCCCACAGCTCCACGTAGACAGACTCCTGCAACAGGGCAGTGCTGCAAGAGCCTGATTCATATCCAAGAGGAGAAAAATCCCATCCCTGCCCAGCCACAGGGCCCTGGGCCAAGAGCAAACTCAGTGTAAGCATGGAAGGGGCAGACCAAAAACCCTGGCCCAGGCACAGGGATGACTTCCACAGAATCACAGCATTGCTAAGGTTGGAAAAAAGACTTTAGGGATCATCAGATCCAACCCCATGGGGCAGAAGAATTCCCAAGACAGGGACCAATGGACAAAGTGCCACATCCAGCATCCTTGGGCACAGCTGCCAGAGAAGAGCTCCAAAGTGTCTCAGCTTTGCCTCCCCATTTTAGGAGTAAGGGGCTGATCCAACCCAGCACTTCTCTCTGCTCACTGGGAGCATCTCACAGCCAGACCCTGCTGTGGGAATGTCTGTGGTTGGAAAAGAAAGAGATGGTGAGACACAGCAGAGGGCTTAACCCTCAGTGCAGGCTCCGGCAGCTGCCAACAGCCTCCAGTGCAGAAAGACTCCACTGCTTCCTGATATAGCTCCTTAATTACACAGCACTGGGAAAATTGATGTTTCCAGAGCAGATATGGCCCTTATTGTTTTCCTGCCTTGCATCCTGCAGGGAATCAGGACTGAAGTTTCAAAAAAAAAAAAAAAAAGAAAGAAAAGAAAAAGAAGCCCGAGCCAGTTCGGGTCTGTTTGCTCCTCCTCCCATCCCAGCTCCTGAGGTCAGCAGGGAAAGCATCCAAGAGTTGCAGAAAGACAGATTGTTTTAATTTAAACATTTCGGAGAGGCAGAGCAAGGGACTTTCTCCCGAAGTGCACAAGACGTGATAACGTGCCTCTCCCGATCCCTGCGAGAGAACATTCCGAGCGGTTTTCCGATAGGAGGCAGCCAGCGAGTGCCAAAGGCAGCGGCGGGATCAAAGGAGCTCGCTCCTCCCACCCTCGCGTCGTTTTTGGATCACGGGCACGATGAGGGGATTCTCAGGGATCTGCCCTCCCTGTAACAGGGAGCAGGAGAAAAACAACAGCAGGACAGGCATTTGCAGCCCAGGGCGCCAGGAGAAGAGACCTATTCCTTATCCTTCAAGGAATCTCCAGCTTTGCAAGGGTGGACACTGAGCAGGTGCCATGCTCAGGGGATGGGCAGCCTCGTATCTTCCAGGGAAAACCCTCCGGGGAGCATTTCCAGAGAGGCTCCTGCCCCACAGGAGCACATCGGCAACACAGCTCTGCTGGTCCCACACTGTCTGTCAGCAGCCAAACACACCCCACCACCCCCAGCCCGTCCACCTGCAGGAATGTTGAGCTTCCATGAAACGCCAGCACAAGGATTAAACAGCCCATGCACATGAGCTACAAGCCATCAGTTCCTGCCTCGCTGCAGCCCTGTCAGCATCACACAACTATCCCACTGTAAGGTCCTTTCCAAGCCAAACCATTCCATGGTTCTATTGCATCACCAGCCAACGAGTCCCAGCTCCCAGTCATTTGATATCAGCTGGAATTTGTGTAGAATTTTTGGCCACCTTGGATCAAAGCTGTACTGGCAAAATCATTTGCAAGTTGTTTATAGAAAAGATCTTGGATTAGGTGGGCAAGAGAAATACTTGGCTTAGTTTTCTACTGAAGGTGTATTTTGAGGCAGGAGGATAAATCAAGTCTCTAAAGCTTTAGCTATTTTTCAGAGGAATGTCCGTATTACACCAGAAGAGTGACTTCAGAACAGAAAAATCCAGTGGCTAGAAATCAAAAATTTAAATATTCCTATGTGCTTTCTCTCAGGATTCAAATTCTGCCAAAATACCAAAGGAGTACTAGACACCGTGCAAGGGTGTCTGTCACAGCACACCTTGATCTCAAATGCACAGGGTCTGTTTCCCTTCCAGAACAGTGAAAAGCAATTAGCCACAATGCTAATCCCAGATCAGGGTGTTTGATTAGCCCAAGGGAGGGTATTTGAGCCCTGTGAAAAAGGAAACCCACAGGTACACCAGCCCCAAGACTTAAAGAAACTCCACTCCATTAAAAAAGCATTAACAACTCCCCGAACTGGCTTCTGTGTTCCACCCACCACTGCTGTTCTACTGAAATTACACTGTCAATTACAGGCAAAAGCTCTGGCCAGGTCCCCATCCCATCCCACCCACTTGGCACACACCCACCCACAGCTCACCACCCCCTTCCACACGTGCAGCCCACGAGCCACGTTTCTATTTCTATTTCCAGCGTGGTTAACCAGCTGCCTGGGGCTTGTTGAATCAAGCTTTTGGGCAGGAAATTAAAAAAGCTTAATTTACAAATGGGCATTTACTAGAGGCAGGGCAGGGGACAGGCCCAGGCTTAGCTCCAGGTGCCCTGCAGAGCCAGGGGTGTCACCACCCTGCTCCTTCCCCTGGGATGGTGCAGGGACAGAGTGGGACTCTGCTGCCACCCATCAACTCAGGTGCACCCTATTTTCTCACCAGAATGTCAAGAGAATCATAGAATGGTTTGACTTGGAAAGGACATTACAGATCACATAGTTCCACCCTCTGCCATGAGCAGGGAAACCTTCCACTATCCCAGGTTTCTCCAAGGCTTGTCCAACCTGGCCTTGGACACTCCCAGGGATGGGGCAGCC
>JAWWEU010000220.1:0-20611 GCA_035583155.1 Acropternis orthonyx | reverse complement strand
CTGTAATTCTGACTTGTAATCTGTTTGTGAGTTAGACTCATTCCTCCTGCTGGTTTACCTTTAAACCAGCACAGGGTGAAAGAAAACTCGTTGAAGTGTTGGTTGGAAGGAACCTCTGGAAGTCATGTAGTGCAGTCTCCTGTCACAGTGGGGTTGATGCCACTCCTGTATCTGAGTAGTCCTGGCTTTGTTTGGCTGAGTCTTGGAAGCTTCCAGGGATAGAGATTCCAGCACCCCTCTGCGTAGGTCACTCTCGTGTTGCACCCCTCTCCCCTGGTGTTAAGTTCAGGCACTTAATTAAAGAGATTACAGTGCAAGACAGGTTATGATTATCCTGTGAAATCAATCTTTTAGGGAACTCATTGGGAGTGGGTAGGGGGTAGATGAAGGAATGAGATAGGCAGCCTGGAAATAGTTTACTTTAAACAGTTGTGGTTTTTTAGTACCATAGAATGAATATATTACAAAACTTGCATATTTTAACCGTATGAATAAGGCTAAGAAAGTTTATTGCAAATGCCTTTTTTAAATGGTGTTGTTATTATGACTAAGTTTAAATATGAAAAGATTAATTTTTGACTATGGTAAAAAAATCATACTTTCATCATGAACTCACTATTTCCAGCTGTATTTTGAGTCTCTTGGCATAGTTTGGAGATAGCTATGAGCCAGGAAACACTGTTAGCTTACAAATCATGATAGGCGCTTGACAAGCAACCAAGTCACTGAACAAGCCAGTTAGGGAAGGTTGAACAAAATTCATTGTCATGAGTTTCTTTGGTGTCATTCAATTCAGTCTGAGCTTTCCCAGATGGAACACTGGCGATATAAAGTGGCTGAATCTCTGATGCAAAAAGCATCCTTCCAGACCCTTCATCTTTTCTTTAGTGATTGGAACATAATCCAAAACTAAAGAATTACATCTATGACTAACAACAAATAAATTAACCAGATTCAATTTTCTAACACAAAGTCAATATTTCCTAATCAAATATTACTATTTTTTCATATATATATGTATATGTTGCACTGCCTCCGTACAATCCTAAACATCCACTGGACTGACTACTGTGACTAATGTGTCTGTTCTTGAACAGGCAGAGGTCACCAGCATTGAGGCCATGCTGCTGAGAACGCAGCTGCGCTGGGCAGGGCACGTCTCCAGGATGGAGGGTCACCGTGTCCCCAAGACTGTGCTCTATGGTGAGCTTGCCACCGGCTGCCGCAAGAGAGGAGCCCCAAAGAGGAAATACAAGGACTCCCTGAAACAACACCTCAGCCTTGACCACATTGACCACCATCAGTGGTCCACTCTGGCCTCCAATCGGGAGGCATGGAGACACACCATCCATAACACTGCTGCTTCCTTTGAGATCTCACACAGAATCAGTCTCGAGAAGAAAAGACAACGCAGAAAGAGCCGTGCGTCGCCAATCCCGCCTGTGGAGGCTTTCTGCTGTGCCTTTTGCAACCGGACATGCCTGTCTCGCATTGGCCTTTTTAGCCATCAGCACTTGCAGCCAGCATGGGGAGAGCCCTTCCCAAATCTTCATTCACAAAGCCCAGCCACGATGATGATGATGTATGCACATATATACACTCAGTTGATATGTTCTGTTTTCTGCCGTGGGGATCAGTTTATTTTTTCTTAGACTGAGTCAAGAGACAAGAAAATTCAGTTTCCAAAACATGAAAACATTGTGGAAGCTTCTAAAACAAGAAATCTAAAGTTACATAGTTTTATTTTTAAATTACTTTTTAAAAGAATGTAAACGGCTTGGTGGGGAACTTGTTTGGGTTTCTTTGGTATATTTGTGCTTTCGAGTGTTCAATTGCCCATTTGAGCAGATTATTCTTATTAGTGCTTCTGGCAAGGACAGTTCCATCAGACTGGCAGGAAGAGATTTGCATCTCTGCTTTTGATCTTCCAACGGTTGGCTCTGCTGAAAACATATTTCCTGAAATGCTCTGCTGCACTTCAGATTGTCATTTCCCATTGTATGTATTTCTGATGCATGTCAAGTGAATGTTGTCTTTACATTAGGGCAATTGGCAACACAGAGGTTGTTTATATTCTTACCTCCACACCAGAACTCTTCAGGCAGGTAATTCTCCATTTTTAAACAATACTGGCTGATTGTTGCTGGCCCACATGCTTGTCTCTGTGCATGAATATAAGGTAGCCAGGGAGAGGACTCTGCTGTATTCGATTAATTCTGTCTGCAGGAAGTGGATCTTTAGCTGGAGCTGAAAGGTGGGGTCTTGTTCCACACCAGGCACAGTCACGTAAGTGCTTTTTCAGTATGTGAACCACAGAGCTCCTTCTGACCATTAAGCCACCCATACGGCCATATGAAAGTACTCATAGGCCACCATCTGGTGCTTTAATTTTGTAAAAATTAATTTAGATCTGTTTTTTATTGATACTAGAAAATACTTAATGTCCTGAAATGCAGTCTGGGGGAGTGTGTAAGCTTGAGAAAGGACTTTTGACAAGGAAAAATGAAGTAAGTTTTCGATACTTAAGGAAGTTATTAAGGTTTGGTAACTGTGCTTTGTGAAAGAAAAATTAAGATTTTTATCTTCAAGATAAGGGAAACAAAATTATTTTTTGCCTCTCTGTATTGAAAGAAGGTAGGGAAGAGAGGAACACTCAGTTGGTTTCTGTTGGCAGAGTGCCAGCAGCAAGAGTAAAGGAAATTATTTTAGTTCCTGAAGGGACTGGAGGAGGTGAAACGGATTCTCTTTTGTTGACTGAATTCAGTAAAGAGAAACTGAATTGTTTTCACAAATGAAGTTGAGGTTTCAGGCATGAAAAGGTTAATTCAGTTGCTTCACACTCCCCATACCCCCCCTCTTTTCTGCATTAAGGAGCTTTTGAAAAGCTTGCCATCTTGAAATTGCAAGGCAGTCCTTACCTCAGGACGTTCAGCATAAACTGCATATATATATATATATACACACAAGGAGGAAAAATCCCCCCATACATGTTAATTCTTAATGATATATTCAGAAATAAACCTGTAGTGAATTATACATACCTGACAGGAGAGCTCACTTATTTATGATGTGTTCTGAGATGGTTTCAGGAGAAAGGAAAGTGGCTGATTGCATTTCCTTTAGAGTATTCCTCACAAAACCTAAGTTTTGCTTCAGGGGATTCTGGAGCTCAGTAGTCTGAGGGAAATAAAATAGTGAAACAGTTTTACTTGTATGTGTTCAGCCACTCTCCTCATAGTCACTCTTTGTGACTGTGGTGTTTCTAGAAACAGTCCCTTTGCGGGGCGGGGGGCAATACAGCGAAGACTTCAGAGATATTGTTTGCTTGATTTTGTTTTTTGCTTAGTTAAGATGACTCTCAGCAGACTGTTCCTGAACTGCACTCAGAGATTCTTATCCCAGCATCTGGAGAAGTTGTACAGTGAAAGACTCTTCTGCTCTCTACTGAGGAGAAAAGTTAGTGCTACTCGTTTTGTTGATGCTGAGAAACTCAATGTGAAGTTGAAAAATGTGATTTTCATTGACATGATAAATAATGTCCAGTGAAGGTGTATATTCATCAGTGTCCCATTTAATTGTCTGTTCATATGTATGGCTTTGTATATATGTGTTGTTAGAAGAATATGATCATGATTTTATTTCCACATGCATATTAATGAAGGATGTAGCCATTCTTTTCTTGTGGTTTTTTTTTTACTCATAGTATCCTATTTTTCATATCTAAGTTTCCTTCTAAGATCAGTATGCACAATAAGAAGCAACTATTAAGTGTATGAATTTGTGATTCAAGTCAGTGACCATATCTAACATTGCTGTACAATGTATTTAATAATTTGACTTATGTCACTTATTTTTTATGCTCTTGATTATTGATTACTAATTGTATTTTCACTTCTGGCTCCATTTTCAGAGCATTTTCTGGAGTGGTTTTACATGCAGTGGTCAATCTGCTGCCATGCTGGTGCTGTGGCTGTGTGTGATCCACGCCTGCTGGGTGAAGCTGGCACAGCTGTACTGATGTAGAATACTCGAGTCTGCTTTTCAGTTCAAGACCTCTGTCTCTTTTTGGGTTTTCCTTCAACCAAATGATACTTTATAGTGGATGTAGGAGCTGGATTCAAATCCATGGTTTTTTCTGAGTGATGAAATTGTGTTGTAATTAATAGGTACAGTGGTCGTCTACTTCACATCTTGCAGATAAATTGTAAAAATTAAAGTCCTGGTCAGTAATTCCCTGTCACTTTCTCTAACAACAGCCAGGGTTCTATCTATAGCTATACATGTGCCAGCTGGTTTATTTGCATTCCATCTGCCCATAGATTACCCTGTAACTATCCTGCAATTCTTGACTGGATTTTGTATTACCTTTTTTTTATTATTATTATTTTCTCCTGTGACACTGGGTAATGTTTCTGTACTTTTTCTCTGCTGAATTCATGTAATGCAACACTCTACTCCACTCACATGAGACCCACCTGCAGAGCTGCCTCCAGCTCTGGGGGCCCAGCACAGGAAGGACATGGAGCTGCTGGAGCCAGTCCAGAGGAGGCACCAGGATGGTCAGAGGGCTGGAGCAGCTCTGCTGGGAGGGAAGGTTGGGAGAGCTGGGATTGTTCAGCCTGGAGAAGGGAAGGTTCCAGGATGACCTAATTGTGGCCTTCCAGTACCTGAAGTGGAGCTACAAGGAAGATGGAGAGAAACTATTTGCGAGGGCCTGGAGTGACAGGACAAGGGAGGATGGCTTCAAACTGCCAGAGGGTAGGTTTAGATGAGATATTGGGAAGGAATCCTTCCCTGTGAGGGTGTGCAGGCCCTGGCACAGGTTGCCCAGAGAAGCTGTGGCTGCCCCAGCCCTGGGAGTGTCCAAGGCCAGGTTGGACAGGGCTTGGAGCAGCCTGGGCTAGTGGAAGTGTCCCTGCCCATGACAGGGATTGGAATGAGATGAGCTTTAAGATCCCTTCCAACCCAAACCATTCTGTGATTCCACTGACTGGATATGAAAACATTCATACTGAGTTCTCAGTCTGTTAAGATATAACAAGTTTTACCTGTATAAGAGTTTGCTCTTTATTATTTTCTGCTTGAGGCAGAGATTCTGTCGTTGCTAACCCCTCAACACACATGTGCACTTGTGTGCACACAGTAGTTCTCTGTCTTATCAGTTCACTGCTCCAACTTCAGCACTGGTAGAAGTAGAAACTTATGAAGACAAGTTTCCTGGTTTTAAAGTCTGGTTTAGACTTTAGGAGAACAAAAATATCAGCCTTTAAAATTTACATCTGGCTCTACATTTCAGAAGCATTATGACAACACAGTTTTAAGAGTGATTTTGATATTGTTTCTGTCAATAGCATAAGGTAAAGAAGACTCTTGGAAAATGCCATTAGGTGCAAGTTAAGTTTCAAAGCATATTTTAACAGTCCCTTTATTTTTAAGAGAAATCTGGGGGACATCATGAAACTGTAAGTGGATTATACTACTTATCATTTGGAAAATGCTGTTGGGACATTCTTGCTTGAGGCTTGCTTTTGTAGCACACAATAATGTGTCAATACTGAGTCTTCAGATGTGCTTGTCTTTTTTTTTAGGAAGTCAGGAAAATTGTAGTTATGGTTGCTGCATTTTGAAAATCATAAGTCGTAAGCTTTTAACATATTTTATTTTTTCTTAATTTATTTTTATTTTATTTTGCATCTGTTAAACTGTTAAAAACATTTATGAAAAGAAAAAAAATTAGTTTAATGAAAAGCAGAGGTAGAAATTTTTTGAACTGGAGCACAGAACTGCCTCATCTACAGTTCTGTATCTTGCAAAACAAGTTTTCATCAAAATTAGTAGATGTTGCAGAAAGAAACAACTGTGGCAATGTAGTACATATCTGGTATCTTAATGAGTTCCCAAGTAACTAATTGCTCTCCAGATCTACTTTTGTTTGAATGGTGGATCAATTTCAAGGCTGCAAAGGTGCTGAAATTGCTTCACTTACAAGAATTGGAACCTTAGCTGCTTTTAATTTATCTGAAAAGTGGAGAGAATATTATTGTAAGACATAATGCAGTTTTCTTTGCTTGGTTTCTAGAGCTGGGAATTTTATTTTTTCTTGTTAACAATTTATTTTCCATAAACCAAGACTTAAAGATATGTCATCCAGATGACTCTGCTAAGATCAGTCTGACTTGCTTGTAAATGATTCTATATGCTTCCAGTTCTTACATTTGTCAGGCGAAAGAGCAGGAAATCCTGTTCCTCGTTACTTAGAAACTACTGGATTTGTTTGCAAAAGAGTTCAAATTGAAATTTCACTGGACTTATCAGAACAATTCCAATTTTTTTTATGCTGGATTTTCTTAAAAAAAGCTCACAAATGTTTTCAGTGAAAAAGTGAAATCTGTCCACACTAAGAATTAAGGTTAAGGCCAAAGTGCCTCCCTAACAAAGCCAACAATTTTTGTGAGGAAGATTATTGATTTACTACAATCTTGGAATTATACACTTGTGGGAAAAGATGCTATAGCTGTAGCAGGACTTACTCCAGGGAAGCACTCTGAATTCTGAAACACTCTGTAGGTTCAAAAATGTGATTAATGCAGGGTCTGAACCTTGAACCACTTAAATTGTGATTTTCTATTCTCCCTTGTTACAATTTTTGCTTGTTTTTCTGTGCTGTCAGTTAAAACACATCCAACCTTTCATATAGAAGAAAGATTATGATTTTCTTCAGATAGAAAAGAGATTATGTTCATGTTTTTTAGCACCTCTAGGGTGTATGCTGGAAAGTGACAAGAGAGAATATTTTAAGTTAATGTCTGTTTTTTGAAGGCTTGAAGATTGCCATGGGTTAGTTTTGTTACTGAGGGGAGTTGGGGGTTGTGTATCTTGTGACAGGCATCAGACACATCCTTTTTAAAATATAAGTTACAGCACAGTTATCCACACTTCCAACAAACACACCCTGAGATGTGGCAGCCCTGTGCATGTGTTTAATGCTTGGTTTGCAACCCAGTACTCATTTTTCTGATTGAAATTTTGCAGAGCCTTAAAACCCCATCTCAAACATGAAGAAGCTGCTTGAAAAGAAATAACTGCTGCACCTCTTTGGCCAGAGCCCTTTGAGATGGATCCAGCATATTTACACTCTCACTTAAATTCATTTGTTCTGTAATTATTACCTTGGCTCTGAAGAAGCAATAGGAGGAAACCTGGCAGCCAGAACAAAATATGTCTTTTAGTTTTCCATTATGCTATTTGTGACAGAGGAACAAATGTGTTTGTGTCATTTAAAAGGCAGTTAGATGTGGCACTCAGGGACATGGTTTAGCGGGGAACTTGGCAGTTCTGGGTGAATGGTTTGACTTGATCATCTTAGAGGTCTTGTCCAACCTAAATGATTCTATGATCACACACTTACGGCTTACAAATTCTCTAAGGGAAGAGGAAAAATACCCTAAGTGGTGCTGCCATAGGTGTGGTGTCTGAAACATTTCATTAATGCTTCTTAAGGACGATGATAGTGCAAAAAGCATCTCAAGGAACCTCAGTGGCAGGCTGGCATCAGCTGCATTGGCACTTTAGGAGACATATGTAATTGGCCAAAACTTGCATTTGCAGTTTGCATATCCTTTATAGAAGATATATAAAAGAATACTGAAACAAAATATGACAAAAATTCTGAATCCCTTTGCAACAGGATTAAACTACTTCCAAGGAAAGCATGAGTTTCAACTGTTTTCATGATCAAGGTTATTTTGGAATTTTTGAAGATGGAGATTTTTTTCCGCTTTGTTTTTCCAGCAATCTTAGAGGGAATATGAATACTCCTAAGTCTTGGTTTTGGCAAGCATTTTCCATATTTCTTTTACAAGTATTATCTTTGATAATAGTCTCTTAATGTCAGTAACATTTTCCTCTTGACTGTTCCTCATAAGTTTTTTAGGGATGAAAGGTGATGAATGCTAAAGTTCTGTAAGTGGTACATATTCCAAACTACGTGGGTTTGGTTGTGTTCAGTATGACTAAAAATGATACTAAAAATCTGGTGACGGGTTCTATTTAACATCCTTACTGGTTCTTACATAGTTTCTTGAAATGTGTACTAATGGGTAGGAAATTTTTCACAGATCCTTGTGCTACAGACATCTACATTAAATGGGTATAAATGCACTTCTCAAAGTGATTTAGGACTCTTTGCAGTAAAATAGATATGTTAGGTTCAGGATAATATAAGAAGGAAAAGGTAGCATCCATGTGTCTACGTCTGGAAATGGTTCTCATAATTAATTAGACTGATTTTTTTTCTCTGTGTTGTGAAGAAAAGGAAAGCAATTAGGCCACCCAGGAGAATCTGTAGTGAACAACATTAATTTTACTATTGAGGTGAATAAAAAAGTACACTGATAAATGCCTTATACTGTTGAAAAATGAAAAAAAAAATCAAAACATAACCCCCCCAAAAACAAACTCCACAGCATCAGAAACTGTTGCAGTGTTTTGATGCTGTTGTATACAAGACTTGATGTTTTAGAATTCACTGCACTGATTTTAATAGCCTACTTAATAAAACATTTTGGCCTGGGTACAAAACCTATGCAAAAAAAAAAAAGTGATAGAAAGGCTCCTTAATAATTGCAAGATGGGTTCAAGGAGACAGTAGAGCTTTTAGTGGAAACGTAAATGCCTCTCCAGACACCTTACCCATATTCCATCTTTATCCATATTTTTTGTCTTCATCTTCTACTGCATTTATTGTTTATTATTTTGCTTCAAAAAACAAGTTGGTCTTATCTGTGTACTTATTCTTGCATGTCTGGCATGGAACTAGAAGTGTCCATGGATGTTGTGTGGTTCTGAGCACAGGCATGAAGGAAATTCAAGGCAAGAGCTTCCCTAGAGCAGCTTTAGTTGAGCTCAGAAAGGGATTGCTGCAACTAACCAGCACTGTACTCATAACTTCTTTCCTCCTTGCCTTTGCAGTTCCTTTCCTTTCTTTTCTATTTGTTTCTCTGCAGTTACTTTGGTATTTCTTTATTCATACAACTAACAGTAATGTTACTGTCCTCACAGAAATTTCTTTCAAGACAAAGTTTAGCAGGAGCTTTAAAATAGAAAGCATTCTGAAAAGAGAGTGCTCTGAAGTGCAACAAAATAAGTTAGCATACATAAGCTTGGCCTGGAAACAGGTTTATTATATGTAGTAAACTGAAACAAAGTAGAAAAATATCGAAGGGGGGAAAAATCTACTAAATAAACTATTTGTCCACTGCTCACAGGTATGCAGTTGAATATTGCTACCTTTAATGTATCATGGAGAATAGGGAGGAAAATCTTATATTCTTTCTGCAGCTCTTCTGTCTCTATGTGAAGCCTTATCCAGCTGTCTTCTGCCAGCCATACTGGTTTTGTGTACAACATTCTGTGTTGTAAAGGGCTATTTGAATAGAAGGGGTAATATATTGTTGGCACCTCTGTAAAAGATAAAAACGAAGGGCATTTTGTTTATGCTTTAACTTACTCAAGAGCAGAAGCAGTAACCTTTTTCCTATTACTGTTGTAGCTAGGCTGAGCAGATGAGCCAAGACCTTCTGTTGCTGTAGTGACATTTGAAATAGGTATTATATTCTTTTTTGCTCAGAGAGTTTAAGAAGTCCTCAGTAATTAAGGATACATACCCAAAGGTGATTTTCTTCACATGGAATCATTTAGGTTGGAAAAGACCTCCAAGACCATCGAGTCCAACCTGTGACCCATTCCTGTTTTGTCATGCAGACCAGAGCACTGAGTGCCATGTCCAGCCATTCCGTGGACACCTCCAGGGCTGGGGTCTCCAAACCTCCCTGGGCAGCCCCTTCCAAGGCCTGACCACCCTTTCCAGGGAGAAATTCCTCCTGATATCCAACCCACCCCTCCCCTGGCACAGCCTGATGCCGTTCCCTCTCCTCCTGTCCCTCTTCCCTGGGAGCAGAGCTCAACCCCCGCCCCAGATCCCCCTCCTGTCAGGGAGTTGCAGAGAGCCAGAAGGTCTCCCCCAATGCCTTAATATTCTAAAGATTTTTAGCGTGTAGATTTTTTATAGAGCTGTATAGTTTCTAACACTTTAAAATAGCAGTTAACACGCTTTGTATCAAATTCTCAAAATTGTTCAAATTTTGTCTAATGTTCTTTTCAAGGAAAAATATTTTAGCGAGGACATCTTGTTTGGGACATGTACCTAGAAGGACATAATAAGATATCACTGTAGTCAGAGCAACTTAAGAGTCCCAGAAACCTTGGAGAAGCTCCAAAGAAGGCATGGGATGCTGAAGATGATAATGGTGAAGAAGGAAGGGGTCTTGAGCCTCCAACTCACTTCTGGGGAGGTGTGCCAAGGGGCAGACCTGAGGGAGGTTCTGGAGGTGGACAATTCTCAGGTTGGATGTATCCATTAAATATGTTAATTAATTAGTGTTAAAAATTTGTAGAGCCTTATATTGTATCATAGGCTCATTGCATGCATTCATTGCACCTTCAAGCGCTTTAATTAAAGATCCACTTTCTATTTTATCTATACTATGTCTGGAAAGTTCTTTGCTTCCATTTTAGGCATCACCCTGAGCATCCTTTTCTCCAGGCTGAGCTCCCCAGCTCCCTCAGCTGCTCATTGTATGGCTTACGTCATCCTTCTACTTCCCAGATATTGTTAGAAATTCAGAATATTTATAAGCTGAGATTGTTTATAAGTGTTGTCCTTGCTCTTATTGAGCAAGTTAACTCGAATAAATCACCTCACTTTTTCTGCCACAGTGCTTTGGTTTCTCTCATTAAGCACAGCTATTTCCTTCCTTAGAGGACTCCAGTACCATTGTTTTCCTGTGGACTTGAGTGTATGGCTAGGAATCAAATTAAGAAGACAAAACAAATGAACCCTGGTTTTGCTTCTAGTGAAATCATTCTGATCCTTTGGTTATAAGTAATTGTTACAGTTTCAAACTTCTTGGTGAATTTTTCACACCGACACAAAGCTGGACATGGAGGAGGGCCAGCCTCTGCTAGGGAAAGATAAAACATCAAGGTTTCACTGTTTTCTAGCTCAGATCCTAGTGGCTCTTCCATGGAAAAGCTTTCCTTCCAAAGCTGTGACTTTTTGTTTGTTTGTTTGTTTGTGTCTTGTGCCTATGCCATGAGGCAGTGGGAGAGAGGCCCCATTTTTATCGTGTGTAACTTTGGCTGAGGCACCAGTTCGAAGAGAGGAGGGGAAGGGCATAAAGGGGCTGGCAGTTCTGGTTTTGGGAGGCTGTTTTCCCAGTCTGTGACCAGAGCTGCCTCACTGCCAGGAGTGCTGCCTGATCTTGTCCTGTCTTTGTTTTGCTTGTCCATCATGGAGCTAATCAGGAAGAACTTAAATAAAGTCATAATCCTGATCAGGACTGTATTGAAAAAGTTTTGCTACTGTTTCCATGTTTAGTGGGAATTGTGCCCAGTGTAACATAAACTCTATCTCGGAATTACCACAGAATTGCTGGAGATCCACAGAGCTTGTCCCACTTGTCCAGAGATGCTGACCATGGCTTACTTGAAGTCTTATATGTGTTTTGAAGGCTTCACATCCAATTTTAAAATTGCTTATTCTTCACTACCTTTGGATGCAAAACCTAAGCTTTCTGCCTTTCTTTTCAGACGACATAATGTCTTCCTTTCTCCATCTGCCTTACCATAATAACAATGAAGACATTAGAAGAAGGAATAATGATGGGAAAACAGGGAATTGAAAGACAGAAAGAAAGCAAGAGGAAGCATCGAGGAATAAAACCAGAATAATGTATAAGGTCTTGCTGGTTGTGGAGTCTCCTGCAAGCGAAAATAGCCCTTTCCCTCAGGAAAGAAAGCCAATAGCTTTGGTGTCTCAGTTGCAGATGCTGGGCTGCCTGGGGCACTCCATGGGCAGAAAGATCTTTCTGTCCTCGCCCTTTTAGTCTGGGAGTAATCTTCAGCCATACTCAGTTTTGGGAGGTTGAATCCCAATTTCAGCACTGGGCTCCTGCAAGCAAACGACAGTCCTTTCCTCCAGCAAAGATAGCCCATAGCCGGTGTCTCAGGTGCAGATGGGTCAGCCACCCAGGGCACTCCACAAGCAGCCATACCTTTCTGTCCTGGCCTCTTTTGTCTGAGATTAATCTTCATCCATAATCAATTTTGGGAGGCTTGACTCACAACTTTGATGCTGGGCTGCTGAATGTGAAAGACAGCCCTTTCTGCCAGGAAAGAAAGCCCATAGCGTCATTGTCTCGGGTGCAGATGATGGTCTGCCCAGGGCACTCCACGAGCAGCAAGACCTTTGTGTCCTGAACCCTTTTGTCTGGGAGTAATCTTGGTGAGTATTCAGCTTTGGGAGGTGGAATCGCAGTTTTGGCACTGGGCTCCTGCAAGGAAGCAACAGCCCTTTCCCCCAGCAAAGAAAGCCAGTAGCCTTGGCGTCTCAGAATCAGGTGCTGGGCTGCCCAAGGCACTCCATGGGCAGCAAGACTTTTCTGTCCTGGCCTATTTTTTCTGGGAGTAATCTTTGGCCCTATCCAATTTTGGGAAGCAGAAATGCTTGGCTCCTGAATGCAAACCACAGTCCCTTTCCCCAGGAATGAAGGCCTGTAGCCTTGGTGTCTCAGTCACAGTCCTTTCCCCCAGGAAAGAAAGTCCATTGCCATCACAGGACAGAATGAACATATCCCCAGTGTTTTAGAGGCAGATGATGTCTTACCCATGCCTGGTATTAATCAGAAAGACCTTTCTTTCCTGGCACCATTGGTCTGGAAGCAATCCCTAAACATAACTAGTTTCAGAGGTGGAATCAACATTTTGGTGGTGGTCTCCCTGAAGAGAATGATGGTTCTTTCCCATAGGAAAGAAAACACCTAACCCCAGTGTTAACCCCATGGCAGGTAATATCCCACAAGATCTTTCTGTCCTGGCACATGTATTCTGGGAGCAATCCTTGAAGGTATACAACTTTGGACATGAAATAGACATTTTGGTGGTGGTCTCCTGAAAGAGAATGACAGTTCTTTCTCATAGGAAATAAAGTACTTTGCCCAGGAATATTCAGGCAGCTTTGTGTGAGATTAATCCCCAGATGTTTTCTATTTTGAGGTGGGAGTCACGTTTCTTTTGTGATTTGGGTCATAGTTCCTCTCTGTGTCATGGTAACGATTTTTGGATCTACACTTTGCGTGGTCTTGGTGAATTTAATTGCTTTTCCTACTCTACGGTGCTATCAGTTTGAGCTGTTGAACCAGTACAGTGGGAATGCAAAAGCCAAGCTTTTTGCCCTGGTCCTTTTAGTGTCTGAGCATTTAGTGGTAGGGTTCAGTTTTGGATCTTTACTATGTGAGGCTGAAGGATTATGACAGAACATAGAGCTGTGAAGGAAAATTCAGATACCAGGGTGTATGGTGCTGTTCAGAGGGTGCACTATAAAGTGTAGCCAGCAGTTTGCTCATCTGACACTTTTGTTGTATTTTTGCTGGATGTTTTCAATTTTGTCACTGGATTCTGTGAGAGGAAAAAAATTATTAGTAATTATTTAATATACACATTAAAATTGGGAAGGAGTTCTTGTGGCTTTTTCAGTGTGGTGCAAAAAAGTTTGCACATGAAAGGAGAAGGTCAGAAAATCCCTTCTGTTCTGACACCTTTCGTTTGAGACTGGTGACTAAATGATTTCTTTCACCTTTGGATGGGCACTTTGGGTGGTTGTTTTATGAGTATACAGTGCTATCCAGTGTAGGTGGAAAGGTGAGAACATCCACTAGATGGTGGTGTGTACTTGAAATAGACATTAATGTATTGGTTCTCTCCAAAGAACCAAATGTGAAGATCTAAAATTGAAAACATCCTCCACTGCTCCAAAAGAAAATGTACTGACACAGAAAGGTTTCACTGACCTGACCTTCCATTTCCAAACATGTGTTCACACAACAAGCAAGCAGCACTTGCTTTTATTTTTGCAGCCTGAAAAGTATGCGCACAGCCATGAAACACTGCACCTTCAGTTTCCACTATATGTAGAACCACATCAATCTCAATCTCACTGAGATGGAAATTTCCATCTGCTTCTGGCACAGAAACCTGTGTCAAGACAGAAGCAGTCCAGCAAACTGCTTCTGCGGAAACATGCCGGGGCCTTGCCCTTTCCTTCTCAGCTCTTGGGAATGTGCCATACTGTCACTCTTGCAGTGTGCTTGTGAAGACAAATGCCTCCAGCTCCAGTTCCCACAGAGAAATGTGCTGAGAGGAAAGCTTGTTGGGACTCCTGCTCTGCACCTTCCTTTTCAGCAGAGATTGGAGGTGCACTGACCCATAGCTGTGTGTGTAGTTTTCAAGCTGCAAGGGAAAATAACTGCCTCTTTATTGTTTTGTGAGTATATGTTTGCACACAGAAGGGAAGGTCAGTGAAATCTTTCTGTGCAGACATACTTTCTTTTAGAGGAGTGGAGAACGTTTCCAACACTGGACCTTTATTTTTGGTGCTTTGAAGACATTCCTGCTAGAATTAGGTCTTTGTCAAGTGCACACCACCATCTTAGTGGAGTGTTCCTCAATGTCACTGTTCCAAACTTCCATCAGATGGTGGTGTGTACACATAAAATAAAAACCCAACGTGCAGAGCCAAAAGTGAAAAAGCTTAATCACCAGTCTCAAATGATCTGTCAGAATAGAAAGCCTTTGCTGACATTCCATTTTTGTGTACAAGCTCTTATTTTCTCCACAAATGGCACACGAACTCATTCCTATTATGCACTAAAAATTTTCTGCTTCTTGCAGGGTTCAGCTACAAAACTGAAACCAGCTGGAAAAATACAGCTCACAAAAGTGTCAAAAGAGGAAATTGAACTCACACCACAGTCAAGCGACAGTCCTGTTCCCTTTCCAGCCTGTAAACTGCAGTGCTCTGTACTTTCCTTGTCAGCTGCAAGTGCCATCACACTCTCAAGGCTTGCAGAGGCCAAAGTGTCCATCTCTCTCTCTTCTGTGCAAGTGGTCGAGCAGCATCCTCAGGCCTTGGGAGACAGAAGGTGTGTGATGGTAGTTAGAGCTGAGAAGGAAGGTGCAGAGCAGGAGTCCCAACAAGCTTTTCTCTCAGCACATTTCTCTGTGAACTGGAGCTGGAAATAGGATAGTTAAAGAGCTGAGCAGGAAAGTGCAAGGCACTGGCCTCCTGCCACAGAACCAGTTTGCCAGTCTGCTTCTGTCCTCACACATATTTCAGTGCTTCTGTCACTCTTGCAGTGTGCTTGTACAGCCAAAGGATTCCATCTCCACGTGGCAAGACAAAGCTAAGCAAGGCAGGGCAAGGTCAAGCACGGCAAGGAAATGCAAGGGTTAGGGTGGACGCTGAAGAGACGGAACTCTATGCATTTCCCCTGACACAAGAGCTGTCCTGGCAGAGGTGGAAATTCCTGGAAGCAAAAAGGAACTCCAGGATGCTTTAGGATTCTTGGTGATTTTGGCGGAGGCACAGTCCTGATTTTAACATCCTAGCCCAGCCTTTATATGGCTTAAGCAAGAAAATAGCTTCTTGGGACTGCACTCTGGTCCAGGGGGAGGCTCTAAGGCTGTCACATCCCAAGCAACTGGCGGGGAAGTTACTTGCAAGTCCTGCATAGATTTGCTCGTATTTTTAGGAAACATGAGTCAGGAGCTAGAAGGAAAAATCAAACAAAATGCTGGCAGACCATTTTTCCTGTGGGTAAATCTCTTCTTGGTGATTGAAAGAGGTCGCTGGAAATTATCCAGCTCATTCTCCACTCCCACTGCAAAATGTTCAAAGCAGGGCTAACTCAGAGCAGGGTGCTTAAGGGCCTTCTTGAAAACCTCCAGATGGTGACAGGACAAGGGCCAGTGGTTTTAAAATGGAGAAGGGCAGGCTTGTATTAGCTGTTGGGAATGAATTCTTCCCTGTGAGGGTAGGGAGGCCCTGGCACAGGTTGCCCAGAGAAGCTGTGGCTGCCCCATCCGTGGAAGTGTCCAAGGCCAGGTTGGACAGAGTTTGGAGCAACCTGGGCTAGTGGAAGGTGTCCCTGCCCATGGCAGGGGGTGAAACTGGAAGAGCTTTAAGGTTCCTTCCAACCCAGACCACTCTATAGTTTTGTAGGCAGCTGTACAGTCTCAATCCTCTTTCCCTAAGCCATCCACTCCAGTGTCAGGGACCTGCCAGCTATCCAAAAGTTTGGAGGACAAGCCATCCCATGCTCTGCACATGCTACAAACCCAAACCAAACCAGCTGAACTCCCCTTCACAGCGGTGTCCACCCATGCCAAGGCCAGGCCATTCCTCTTCCCATCTGCTCTGTGCTGGAAGTACCGGCTGGAAACAGGCTCCTTCTGCCACACCCTTTCACAGGGAGTGACCTTTGTGCCTGCTGAAGAAAACAGAGCAAAGACCACTGCAGTTCTTGTTCCCTGGGGCTCAGGCCATCAGACTCTAGGCACATTTCACAGGCACTGCTGACAGACCCTCGGATTTCACTGCAGGGACTCACAGGATACTTTGAGGAAGCCCATTCCTAAAAGTTAGGATTTCGTATAGCTAAAATTTCAGCTTAGAGACTGCAGGACAAAGGTGGAAAGGCCTGTGTCTCAGTCCACCTCCCAAGGTAACAACCCCTTTGTGCTCCCCCTGGGGTAATAACCCCCTCTGGCACCCAAACAAGGCCAGGCACGGTGGCCCTGGTGTGGGCAGGGGCAGGGCAGAGTCGCTCCTGACACCCCTGGGACCCCCAGATCCTCTCTGTGAGCCCTGGGGACCCCCAGACCCACTCCCCAGACCCCTGGGACCCCCAGACCCCTGTGTGGGTCCCCCCACATGGAACACCCCCCAACCTCACCTGTCCCTGACTGAGCACCAGCCCCATGCACCCCCTCAGGAGCCCTCTGGGCTTTCTGAGCTAAAAACCCCCACAAGAGCAGCAACAGAAAGCAAAAACTAAACCAGCCCAGTGCTCACCTCTCTCCAAAAGATTAGGATTTTTTATTTAGCAGGCACTGCTGTGTTCAGGCACTGCAAATGTCTTGTGCAAAGTTGCCCTATTCCAGTCCTCAGGTTGCTGAGGAGGAATTTGGATTCTGGCAGCCTTTTCAGGCTGTGTGATGGGAACCTTCTCCTTCGTGGAGGTCAAGTGGTGATAAAAAAAGATAGTAGTATTATTTTTTCAGTGTTAATACCTAGAATTGGGCAATTCCCCTCCCCACTAGTGGTGTTACTATTTAGTGCTCTTTTGCTGCCTAACAAATGGTATAGTTTCCTCTTGTTTTCTTTCTTAGAAAAATAAATATTTAAAACAATTCCCAATTAAGCCGTTGGTTCCTCTGTTGATGGAGTGCTGGGGGCAGCCCTTTGTGACACAGATGACTTTCAGGGCCCCTTGTGTGTGGGACAACCCTTGTGACATCCCACAGCCTCCCCTGCTCAGCCCATCCCAGAGAGCCACATCCCCAGGAGGGAGCAGCTCCCTGGATCTCTCTCTCTGCGGGACGACAGAGATGGGATGGATGAAGAAGGGATGACAAAGATGGGATTGACTAGGACAGTGGAGATGGGATGGACAATAAGACAAACAACAGTGACGGGATGGATGAGGATGAAGGAGGTGGGATGAACAATAAGACAACAAAGAGATGGGACGGATGAGGTGAGGATGATGATGATGGACATGGATGAGGAGAAAGGGGAACCCCAACTCCCAGCCAGTCCAAGGCCTACATATGGGCCTGTGGAGGAGGCCAAGTGGGCATCCCATTGGCCAGAGCGGCACAGCTGGATCAATCAGCAGAAACCGGGATTTATATCCCATCAGCTGGATCAACACTGGAACAAGGATTGACATTGCATTCTCCACTGACATCCCATCAGCTGGATCAACACTGGAATAAGGGCTTGTGATCTCTTTTTCTCTCCCTCTCCCACTCTTTCTCTCCCTGCCCTGTGCTTTTCGAGTTGGTAGAGTAGAGTAGGGCCTATTAATAAATGAAATTATTTTGTTATTATATATTAACAAATATATAATAATAACAGTAACAACAATAATAACAACATTAGAAGAAACAAATATTATAATAACAAATAATAATAATAATAAATTAATAAATGTTTAGTAAAACTCTGATTGTTTGTGGACCCTCTGACTCTCATTGCTCCATCCCACCACAAGCATTTAGGAATCTTGGGTGCTCCCCTTCTGATTCCGAGCACCTCTTGGAGACCTGGGCAGTGCCAGCAGCTGCTACAAAGCTCCTGGATCCCAGATGGAAGGAGATCCCCTCCCACATTCCCAGCTGCTCCTGCTAATGCAAGTAAAATAGCAGCGACTTGTCGGAGATGGCAGTGGGTCTGCTGACCTCCTGTGTGAAGAAGGAGTGGATGTAGATGCCTTGAGGCCATTCCCGTGAGAAAAGCACACAATATGCAACATAGCAAGATAGGTGCTAATGCCTGCCAGATAGAGAAGTAAAACAAAGAGACAGTGTGGTAAAACAAGAAAAAATAGCAATAAGAGACCACCACTGTAGATGCAGGGTGGCAAAGCCTAACCAAAGACAAAAGGGCACGTAGTGCTTTTGCTTAAGCTATAATGATATATAAACTGAGTAATTTTATAAAATAGAAGTATTCTTCCTTTTTGCACCCTGAACTTCGACCGATCAAACTATGACAGCGGCTCCAAAGTGAGGCTGCTCTGATCGATGACAACTCGTGCCCCAGTGCCAATTCCCATCAGGACACATGGAAACCACTTGCTCCCAAACTACCCTCAGGGATTTGATCCATTTCTCTGTTGGCCCCCTGGGGCTGTGCCTTCGAGCCCTGACAGCTCCTACAGGTCAGAACTTTCCCCAAGCCTGTCAGTCCTCACTGGCATTGCTGTTCCTGCAGTGCCAGGCAGGACGTGCTGTGGATCCTGCCAGGCTCAGGCGCTGCTGTGGCACCATCAGCCCACAGAGCACAGACAGAAAGGTGCACCATGGCCAGGCAGCTGCTCCACATGGGTTCGTCCAGCCTACAATACTTGGGAGTTCCGATTTATTCACTTTGAGGAGTGAAAGAGCAAAGGCTTTGAGTAAACTTACAAGGGAATTCTGTGTACTAAAGGGATGCTTCCAGCAGGATTCCAGTGTTTAATATTCCTGTAGAATTTCTTCTCCAGCTTTACAGCCTCTCATGCTATTTGGCTGTTGGTTTTACACTGCACTTTACTACTCACGGCTTAGGGTTCTTTAGATTTAGTGTCCCCCTTTGCAGTGCCCTGAGAAATGGAGGTCACTGCTCTTTTCTGCTGCCTTTGGCTGAACACCTTGATTCTCCCCTTTGGAAGGACCCACAAATCTCCCAGTTTACAAAGAGAAGCAGCACCTTTCAGGCCCAGAAAGACTTTCCAAAAAAGACTGTGGCACTTGATTGTGCTCGTCCTGCAACAGGAGCTGAAGGCTTCTCAACAGGACAAATCCACAGCAATGATCTCCCTGGTCCCAGAGAGATGATTATCCTCTGTTAAACTTCACATATTCGTAGACTGCACCCATTTGACTTTATGCATTTGCCTCTCATTCTGGAGGACTTTTTGATTCCACTGTGGAACTTACTGTTATTTAATAATGAGGTTTGCAAGCTTTGGGAACTTCATGGAGTTTTTTTCCAGCTGCCGGCTAAGGAAGTTTCCAACCTATTAGACAATATATGGAATAAGACCTACAATGATTTAAGAAATTGGGAGTCCAGTAGAACTGTTGATCTATTTCATCAGGAAAAATACACCAGGGAATAAAGCCATCAGATAATACATGTAAGTCAAATAAACTAAGGTAAGTAAATAGGTAATAAAAAGGAAGTTATTGAGTTATATTACTGTATATTAGAGAAGCAGGACACAGTCACTTGGATGCTCCTTTGAATACTATTCCAGACATGTCTTAAATACAGAGCATTAGACTCTACAATAAAATCTTCCCAAGTGATTATATCCAGATAGGAAAGTTAATTGCTGGGGATCTTCACTTGGCTTTATTTTTTTTTCCACTGGTGAGAATGTCTAGTGGCAGATCAGGTAGGAGCTCCAGCTGAAGCTTTTCCCACATTCCAAGGGGATGGCCATAGGGCCATTCTCCATGTGGATCATCTGATGTTGGATCAGATGGGAGTTCCAGCTGAAGCTCTGCCTGCATTCCAAACACTGGTAGGGCTTCTCCACAATGGGAAGCCACTGCTGGACCAGGAGACTCTTGGCAAAGAGACTTTACAGAGTTTCCACAGCAAAACGGGCACAGGGATTTATTGGTACTGGCAGACACTTCCTGCATGACTTGAAGCTTTTTCCTGTGGCACCAACAAAGTGAAGGAAGTTACCACCATTTGGAATTCCCTTGGGAATATCCTCAGATAGGGAATCTCATTTCATAATGTATCCATGCTGGTGTAAATACTGGTATTTTTTGGTCTGTGTTTTGCCCAGCCACCTGTGGGAAATTGTACTTTCCTCACCAAGTTATGGGAAAAACACTGATAATGGGAGACACTCGTCCTTGAGAGAAATTCCAATGCTGCCACACATGCGTGGTAAAAGACCACTTGCATGGCAGGGGAAGAAGCCAGGGA
>JAWWEU010000219.1:0-20742 GCA_035583155.1 Acropternis orthonyx | reverse complement strand
CTGGGCTGGTGGGAGGTGTCCCTGCCCATGGCAGGGGGTGGCACTGGGTGGGCTTTGAGGTCCCTTCCAACCCAAGCAGTGTGTGATTCCTGTTTCTCTGCACACCCCAGCTGTGAGCAGCTCCAGGCCGTGCCCCCGCATCCTGCTCCATGAAAAAAATGTTCCTGGTGCACATCCTGCAGCTCCAGCAGAGGGAGGAGGCCGGGCAGGTGACATTTGGTGGCCCAGCAGTGACAGCGAGGCGTGGGCGGGCAGCGCTCGGGCTCTGGTGGCTGCACAGATGGCACGGGGCAGGCAGGGGGGTGGCACATGCCCAGATCTGCCCAGGTCATCTCACCCCCATCCAGACAAAGCTCTGCCAGGCCCTGAGGCTTTGCTGGCACAAAGAGCTGCTGCCCACGAGCCCTTTAACCTCCCCTGCCAGCTCCAGGCTCGGTTTTCCGGTGCTGCACAGCCCCATTCCTGCCATGAAACGCTTCTTGTGGTGTGGGAATGTCCCAGGCAGCAGCTCCAGCATGAGCTGAACCCCAGAACCACGGTGTTTACTCACCCATTAAATCCCAGATGGATCCTGGGAATTAGAAATGTCCACTTGGCCCATCAAGGCATATCAATTTCCTTATCATTCCTCCCTGAGGACAGTCTCTAATTGCTTCCTGAATGATCCCAGTTCTCCTCCCAGGCAATTAATTATGGAGGGGAAAAGCGCAGCCCTGTGTTTGTTCTGACTTGTGGTCGGACATCCTGGAGTCCCAGGGAAGCCTTTCCCAGGCTGTTCCAGTTGGAGGGGACACTGGTGGTGGTGTTTCCCACCCAGGGCTCAGCACTCTGAGGGCAGATGGGACCGTCATCATCCCTAATTCCTGCTGTCTGGAAGTGCAGCCTCCAGCCTGAGGCTATCAAAATGATGACTATCAAGGCACTTCCCACCAGTGGAAGGAAGGGCAAAGAAACTTCTACAGGAAAGTCCTTCCTGCAGTGGGAAGTGCTTCCCCATGGGAGTTTTCTTATTCAGAGTTCTAAAAACATCTTGGAAGATCTCTGTGAAAATGAAGTGCCCAAGGCCAGGTTGGACGGGGCTTGGAGCAACCTGGGCTAGTGGAAGGTGTCCCTGCCCAGGGCAGGGGGTGGGAATTAAATGAGCTTTAAGGTCCTTTCCAAGCCAAACCAATCTCTGATTCTGTGAAAATTAATCCCTTGCTGGGCTGAAATTGGCCTGTTTTGTGGCCACACATGTCACAGTTGTTAAAAATAAGCACCCAAGGGACATCAGTGAGCTTTCCAGGAGTCCAAGGAAAACATGGATGTTACACCAGCAGAGTTTGGAGACAAGTCTACAGCCAGTAAAGGTGAAACAAGACTGAGCTGTGCCCAGATAAAGTCAGGGAGTATTTTCTAACCTTTTTCTGATGAGCTCTTTAATTAGCTGTTGGCCCAACTGCATTGGAAGTGCTGCATTCCCCACCCCTTGCTCCTCAAAGCCAGGTGGGATGGCACCTCTGGAAGACCTGGGCAGAAAAATGATATTAGTGGCTTGTACCAGGTACAAAATCACTGCTGGAAATGTCTTGGCTTGCCCTGAAGATAAAAAAAATTTCAATCCTCTCTCTTTCTGAGTAAACAGCCAGAAGCAGATTGAAGACACAGAGAGCACCATGGGGGGATCCACCTCCTCACACCTGACCTGCTCCAACCCGTGTGGAGCTCAGGGCACGACATTTCACCAGGCCTGTTCCTTCTCTGGGCTCAGCTGTGGCTGATGCAGCTGCTCCTGCCGAGTCCTGCAGGATTCCGGAGGTAATTCCACCTTCTGTGGGAACAACATTGAGGAGACACCAAAGAGGAGCCCCTGGCAGAGCCCTGTGGCAGGATTGGCGGTGCCAGCGGGCAGCTGGAGGGCTCAGTGTGAGTGTGCCATCCAGGAGTGCCACAGATGGGCCTCTTCATCCCACCCTCATCCCATCCGAGCTCGGCATAGAGCTGGAATCCCTGGATTAGAGTCACTGCAGAGGGATGCAGGGAAGGGCACAGGGATGGTTTCCACCCTTCCACCAGCAGAAGGGGCCGTGGGGAACGTGCAGAGGGACGGCACTTTTCAAGTAGATGAAATTTGGGTTGAAAACAAGTTGTTTTCTGTTCAGTGCAGAGAGTTGGAAGCTGCAGAAATGCTCCTTTTGGGAGGTGGCGGAGAGCAGGACACAGAGGGGGGTCAGCAGCACAGCACTGCTGCAGGAGGAGGCTGAGGCTGGATGTCTTCCTCGACCAGCCTTGGTGGAGAAAGGTGGACCCTCCACCCATCGAGTTTGGGGGCTGCTCAGCCCCATCCCACTGGAAATTTTGAGATGTTTGGGAGCCTCTGTCAGTGCTGAATGAAGGCACACTCAGAGCTGTTGGCTGGACATCGTGTCCTCCTCTGAGCTGGGGGAGCTCTGGTGGCACCTCAGCTCTGGGTCTCCCATCACCAGGGGCCAAGGAGGCTGAGGGGGGACCCCTCGGGGTTAGGGGCAGGGAGAAAGGGCTTCCAACACCACCCTGAGAGCCCCACATCTGCTGGTGTGAGGGTCAGTGTCGCTGCGTGCCACTCTGAGCTCTGAAAAGAGTTTAATCCCAACCCCCCCCCCAGAAAGGGGCTCCTCAAGGCTGAGACCCTGATGGTGAGGGCACTGCTGGGGGGTGAAGGCAACATTCACAGTGAGGAGCTGAAAGCCTCTCCATCCAAAGTGGGAGTCCATCAGTCAAGGTGAAGGATGGGCAGGGACTCTCATCCCTCAGTCACAGCTGAGACCCGTCAGCCCAGGGGGCAGAGCTGGGCCCTTCCAGAGGTACCTTTCAGGTGAATCAGCTCAGGGCTTTTTGGTTTTCCCTCCAAACTCTGCAGCTGAGGGGTCAGGAGAAGCTGCAGGGCAGGAGGAGGAACAGCAACAAGCACTTTGCCTTGAGGGCTGTCCCAGGTCTGTCACTGCCCTTGATAAATTACCCAAACTCTGTGCTCTGCTTTCCGAGTGAGGGGCTGCTTCTCCAATTCCCCCTCCAAAGGAAGCTTTAGGGAAGTGACAGATTTTGCTCAGAAACTCAATGCTAAACTTGCATCCGCAATTTTATTTTATTTTTCCTCCTTTGCAAGGCCACATCTGAGACACCCCACGGAGAGCAAAGCCAAGAGACACCAGCCGTGCCCTGCCAAGCAGCTCTGCAAGCGGAGATGCACCAAATCCCGGTGTCAGAAGTGACAAGGCATCGAGAGCCACCACGGGAGGTGAAAGTCCCATGCACAGCCCAGGGAAAATTGAAGTTCATTGGGACTGACACGGGGTTTGGCTGAGCAGGAGCTCAGTGAAATCATCCTCAACGCCCAGGGTTGTTAAACCAAGCTGGAATTGGCATCCAAGGGGATAGTGCCTTGTAGCTGCACAAGGCAAAGGCACGGAGCACTGGATCATCTGTGCTGGGCACCAAGGTCTCAGGAGTGGGACAATGAGCAATATCCCATGGGAATATCCCATGGGAAGCCTGGAAACGCCTCAGGAGAAAAAGCAGGACCAAATCAAGCCCTGACAGGCTTGGTTTCTAAACTGCAGCTACATTTTTGGAGAAGAAGAGAGCTCAGTTTGGCACGGAGAGCCCAGAGCACATCCCTGGGTTCACAGCACAGCCCACGCAGCCCTGACCAGCCACCACAGCTGTTTTACCACCAGGAAAACACCCAGGAAAAACTCCTGGAGTCACTTCCACTTCATGGACTCTTGCTCAGGGTCACCCAACCACACAGACCAGGGTGGAGAGAAAACCACCTTCTTTTCCAGCACACACAAAGCTCCTCTGTCCCATGGGATGCTCCAAGGACCAACACTATCACTCTGGATAACCACCAACTGTGAAGAACATTTCCATGGTCCGCCCAACACGCACCTCCCTCCAGAGCCCGCCAGCAGGGACAGTAATTAGCAGTAATTAGACTGGAGTTTTTAGCAGAAAGGTCGTCCTTGTTTTGTGTCATTTTGGACAGAAAGAGCCAAAGCCCAATCCCAGCCCTCCAGGAATTGCTTGTGACAGTGTTTTTCCCACAGCTCCGTGCTTTCTGAAGGTTTTGCTGCCTTCAGTTGATGATCCAAGAGCTCAGAAAATTTCTGGAGAGCTTCAGTCATTGGTTTTTTGGCTGTGTCTAAGCACATGAATATTAATGTGCTTCATGTTCGGCTCGAGTTTTACACTCTCAGATGCCGCTGTTTTCCCTCCCCTCCTCTCTGTGTTTTGCTGCCTCCTGCATTGTTATTCCAGATATAGAAACATTCCTCAGCCTCCTTAAAAGAATAATATTGACACTCTGCAGGGTTCCTGCTCTTCCCGGAGCCGGGAAGCGGCGAGTTGCCACCGGCATGCCCAGAGCGCACACAGTGCCTTGGCCACGGAGCAGAACGAGCCGGCAGCTCCGGGTTTCATCTGGGAAGGGCTGCGGAGCAGCTTTGGCATGGGGAGGATCCAGCTGATCCCACCTCCATCCTCACAGGATCAGCATGTTGGAACCCTCAGCCTCGCTTTACCTTGGAGGCCTGGGGTGGGAGGCGGTGGTGGGATGTTGGTTGGAGGAATTCCTGATCACAACTTGCATTTTTGCCCTCTCTAATCCTCTTTAACCCTCCAAGCATCCTTTTTCCCCCTCCTTAATTTTCCGTAGCCTGTCCCTGATTTTGGCTTCCCCAGGCTCACCCTCTGCCTGCTGCAAAACTGGGCTACCATGTCAGTCACTTTCAATAATGTTCTTCATCTCTCCCTCTGGTGTCCCTCGGCCTGGGCAGCTGTGGCACCGCTTTCCCTCGGTGTGCTGGGGACGTTTCGGGCTGCTGGGCTGTCTGGGACACACCCAGGGCAGCTGGGCAGGGGCATCCCCGGGCTCTGAGGGTGCCACGGGCACCACACACCACAGTCCTGCCAGGGGGGAAAGGTTTACCCCCATTTATGTGCCATCCTGGCTGCTCCCCCATTTCTGTGCCATCCTGGCTGCTCCTCCATTTCTCTTCCATCCTGGCTGTTCCCCCATTTCTGTGCCATCCAGGCTGCCCCTCCATTTCCCACTGCAGACACCAGCAGGACTATTCAACCTGTGCTCCCCTGTGGAGGTGTCCCCAAGGGAAGGACAAGGATGTCTCCCTTGAGGGACAAGACGTTTGGTAGATGTCTGAGATGGATGTGCAGCATCTCATGTCTTCTCCACTGTGTGCTTTACATTCTCTTCTCCTCAGTCTGGTTGCAGCCCACACAGTGTCCCCTCCAGCATCCACATCCTTCATTGGAAACTCCCAAAAAGCAGGAAAACCTCAGTCAAAGCAGACAAAGCTTTGCAGAGCAGAAATCCCTATTTTTCTCCCCATCTCCCAAAGGAAAACGCGACAGGAGAAGAGCAAAGAACACAGGCAGCTCCCAAAGGCACGTGGGTGCCCACCAGCCCCAGCTGGCACCCTGTGCCCCCAGAGGCAGCACCCAGGGATGGGAGCTGAGCCAGCCCAGCCAGGCTGTCAGAGCAGCTTCCCTGGCTGGGAATTGTCAGCGTGTCTGTCAGTGTGTCTGTCGGGAGGGAGGTTTGACGCTCTCGGAGGTGACGGAGCGGGCGGTGCAGAGCCTGGCACAGCTGGAAGGAGGGACACGGAGCGTGTTGCGCCAGGGAGAGAGTTCCTGGGAGCTGAGCCGGCCACAGGAATCAGTCACTGCCAGGAGAGGGCTCCGGGCAGAGTCCAGGCTGTGGGAACGGCACGGCTCGGATGAGACACGGGCTGTGCAGCAGAGACGCTGAGCTGGATATGAGGGAGGTTTGGATGGACACCAGGAAGGGGAGATCCCACCTTTGGCTCGTCCTGGACACTCTCCAGACCATTTGCATTTCTTGTCTTTTAAAACATTCCTGGGAGGACTGTTAGCAGAGACATTTGGTGACAGCCACCATCTCCTTCTCCAGCCCTTCCCCAGCCCAGTTTTTGCAGGGCTGCCACTGGTCAGCTGCAGGTTTTTCTGGTGCTGCCACAGCCCACGGTCACCCAAAGGCTCTCGGGGGCTTCTGCGAGTCTCCTGTGGCTCCTGGGTGGGTTTTATTCATTAGGATAATTAATGGCTGCTACTGAGAAACTACTTTTAATCTGGACCCTGACAACCCACAAGTGCAATTCCAACACACATTATTTTCACTTAACAAACCTGAATTTCTTTTTCCATCTCCTTTCCCATCCACCTTCTTGGCAAGGTGATTCCCAAGCTCTCCAGAGCATTTTTTTGATTCATCTGAGTAAGTGAGAGGAGTATCAAAGTTTGCCACCTTCCCTCTTGGCCACCTCCTCCAGCTCACTAATGAACAAGGTTCCAGCAGGTGAGGTGGGATCTGAGGTGGTCACTGACCTCAGGGAGCACCTGGAATGCCCAAGTCTCATTTGCAGGTGGGAGATGTGCTGGAATCCAGGAGTGAGTCCTGTGAGGAGCAGCTGAGGGAGCTGGGGGGGCTCAGCCTGGAGAAAAGGAGACTCAGGGGGGACCTTCTGGCTCTGCAACTCCCTGATGGATCCAGGGATGGATTGGACTCTGCTCCCAGGGAACAGGGACAGGAGGGGAGGGAACGGCCTCAGCCTGAGACAGGGGAGGGGCAGGGTGGATATTGGGGGGAATTTCCCCATGGAAAGGGTGATTAAATATTGGAAGGGGCTGCCAAGGGGGGTTTGGAGTGCCCACCCCTGGAGGTGCCCAAGGAATGACTGGCAGTGGCACTCAGAGCTCTGGGCTGGGGGACACGGTGGGCATCGGGCACAGGGTGGGCTCCGTGGGCTGGGAGGGCTTTTCCAGCCTCAAGGATTCTGTGACTCTGGGATTTCCATGGCAAAGCAGCGGACTGGGATGTGGCAGCAGCCCCAGGCAGTGGGGGTGCCTGGGCTGCAATCCCGGTGTCAGAGCTGAGCGGGGGCTGCTCTTGGGCCAGTCGCGCTCCTCTGCGAAAATACAACTACAAAAGCAGCTCCAGGCCCTGGTGTTGGAATCGGAAACCAGGAGAGGTGGGAGCAGAAAATTCCAGAAGGGCAGAGCCTTGGGAGCACCTTCAGCCACCTCCAACAGCTGTGGAGATGGAAAGCTCATGCCCAAAAGGGTCCCTGTCACTATCCACCAGCAGCCCCGAGGAGGACACGAGTGCTACAGGCAATGGAAGGATCCAGGGAAAAGCATCCTTGTGAACTACATGTTGGTTTGCTGAGTACAGGATCCAGCCTTTCAATTATGTATGACAAAATAAGTCATAATTGGTGTATTTACAAGCAGCAGTTTGTCAGATGGGTCACAGATGAAATATTCAGAAGCACAGTAAGTGCCTTTTTGCCTGGATGGGGTTCCTGGCCCTCCCCTCACACACAGCCCGGTGCCAGGGCCAGGGAAAAACACTCAAACCCCAAAATGGGCTCCCAGTTTGTAGGTCAGTTGTTCATAAAATATTATTTCCCACTTGGGTCTGATGGCTTGTGGTAGAGCATTCCCACATGGGACTGGGAATTGCTTGTGGAGGCTGGTGGTGACTGGGAGAGGAAGGACCCCGAGGGGAAGGGGAGAAGGATCAGACACCTTGGAAGGTGGCCCAGAGCCCACCACCAGCTCTGCCAGACAGATCCTCGAAGGCAGGACAGGCAGAGAGCCATGAAAGGCAGGGATGGAAGGGAGAAGGGATCCTTTCCCAGTGCTGCCAGTGCCCCCTCCAGGGTCTGATGCCCCATGCAAGAAGCAGCGTGGTCAGTGCAGCCGCCTGAGGGCAAGAACATCCTGGGATCCTCATCCTTCCCATGGGAAGGGGCTTTCTGCTGCAGAAACAGGAATAAGCAGCACATTAGAGGAGATGAATCCTGTCCAGCCAGTACCATCCGTCTCCCAGAGCTGCTCCATGGGAAATTTCATTACCTTCCAGAGGGGAGTTGCTCTGCTTTATAATAACTGCTAATTATCCCAAGTGATTCACGGCTTGGTGGGGCTGAGTGATGGTTTCCCTCCACGCCAGTGACTCCAGCATTCCACCTGAGTTAAGACTCGCTTTCCCTCTCCCATCCTTGTTAAGGGAGGCTTTGGGCAGAATAATTCAGGTTGTTAAGGCCTCCACTCAGCACAGCCCACCCCACTGGGATCTGCTGGGAAGGGTTTCCTGAGAGATCCCACAGAGAGCTGAGGGCGAGCGGAGGTCACCGACCTACTGCAAAAGTCATTTGTCCCAGGGCCAAGCCCAGAATCTATTCCTAAGGAACACTGGAAAGATTCCCCAGGAACACTGCAAAGATTCCCCAGGAACACTGCAAAGATTCCTAAGGAACACTGGAAAGATTCCCAAGGAACACTGCAAAGATTCCTAAGGAACACTGCAAAGATTCCTAAGGAACACAGAAAGGTTCCTAAGGAACACTCCAATGATTCCTAAGGAACACTGCCAAGATTCCTAAGGAACACTCCAAAGATTCCTAAGGAACACTGCAAAGATTCCCAGGGAACACAGAAAAATTTCCAAGGAACACTGCAAAGATTCCTAAGGAACACTGCAAAGATTCCTAAGGAACACTCCAATGATTCCTAAGGAACAGTGCAAAGATTCCTAAGGAACACTGCAAACATTCCTAAGGAACAGTGCAAAGATTCCTAAGGAACACTGCAAAGATTCCTAAGGAACACTGCAAAGATTCCCAAGGAAGACTCCAAAGGTTCCTAAGGAACACTGCAAAGGATCCCGAGGCTGTGAATCCCTCTGTGCGTTGAATTCCCAGTGGAATGGCAGACCCAGTCCTTGTGTCCCAGCCTGATCCATCAGAGGGACACGCTACAAGGCAGAACTGATGGAACTAAGCCCAGTCAGGGAGGAACTGGGCCCATGAAGAAGAGCAGACCAGACTCCTGGGTCGGGCGTGGAAAAGTCCTGCAGGAATCCCTGAGACCTCCATGAGTGGCCCAACCCTGGTTCTACCCTTCCCTCCCAGGGCCACATGATTCCTGCTTCCCCCAAACAGCAACCTGGGATCAGCAACTGGAAATCAATTCATAAAAACAGAGAAATAATTTGCATTGTTGGCATCACCAGAGGGAACTTCTCAGCTCCGCTTTGTCTGCTCCTGTCACAGCCCTGACAAGGCAAAGGTAAATGCATAAATTAATCCAGCTCTTCTCCTGAGCCCCAGTGCAAATAAAATAAATCCTTTTCATTTAGAACATCAAACCAAGCGTCACTCACAGACAGGTTTAAAAATAAACTCCTTCAGTGCACACATTAAAAAAAAACCCCTACAAGCAATTTATCTTCCCCATCACTCTTCAGTCTGTTTATTGTGTGCTGGGCTGGCAGCTGTGGAGAGCCCTGGGATTCTCCCATCCCTTTGGCCATGGAGAACGCTTTCCCAGGTCTGGGAAGAGGCAGCCACATCCCCCTGGGAGGCAGAGCTTCTCCTCCTCCTCCCTTTTATTTTGGAGGGGGGTGTGTTTGTACAGCCCAAGCCTGGTTTAGAGAGAGATGAAGGTCCCTCAGATGATGCTCAGAGGAGAAAATGGTCCCCTCTGCTCCCCCAGAGGGCTGGGCTTGGGAGCAGGGTGGTGACAGCAGGAGGAGGGGCTGGTGGACCTGCTGTTTGGGAAGGAATCCTGGAGGGAAAGGAGTGGTGTTTCCCAAATTTCCAACACTTCTCCCCTACTCAACCCCTTGAATCCTGAAATCACCATGATTCCCCCTATAGACATGAAGGAGGATTCACCCGAGGTCAGCCCCCTGGGAATGAACCCCAAGGGAAGAACCTGGATGCCCAAAAGGTGGGAAGCTCAGCCCCTCTACAAGCAGGAAAAGGAGGGGGCCAAAACCCTCCTGGGCAACAGTGACCCCAAATCATGAGCCACCTCCCGGCCCTGCAGCACCTGATGGGGGAGCTTCGTTTTGGCAGAGAGGACGGGAGTCAGATCCAAAAATCTGGGGGGGGGAAAACCCCAAACACAAGTGGAACAGTGGCAGGACAACACCTGGGTGTGCCAGCCCGTGCCCACCCCACGGGTGGCAGCCCCAGACCCAGCCCAGGCTGCCCTGGTGGGGGGGTGGGCTCCATGCGAAACGAGGGCTCCTGATTTGTTTTTAATGACATTGTTTACTGCCAGCAGAATCTCCCGGAGCCCAGACTTGTCTTTCCTAATAATAAACAAGCAAATAACAACGAGAGGGAGAAGGAAGCACATTTTTAAGCCATCAGGGTTTGATTTGATTGATCCTGGTAATAAACCCCAGCAAAATGGAGTTGTTAAGCTGGAACGGAGGTTGTAGATCTCCATCAATAATTTAAGTGGGAATGAGAGAGCTGCTTTCGAGCAGGGAAAAGCCCCACCAGGCTCAAGGCTGAGAAATACAGGAGGGCAGAAATGAAGGTGTTGGGGAAACTGGGAAGAGCTTTGGGGGTCCCAGCACGGGATGCCAGGGCACCCCAGTCCCAGTTAAGAGGACGGGACAGTCCCGGAGGCCAAAGGAGCTTCAGATGCTGAAACCATCCTGGTGTGACTCCTGAGCAGGGCTAAGAGTTCCGAGAGTTGATGACCCTTGTCAGTCCCTTCCAACTCGGCACGTTCTGTGGTTCTGTGCTCAACCTTCTCCACCATCCTTTCCTCTTTTTCCCTCCTTCCAGAGGCAGGGATCACAGCCCTCCCTCCCACCAGCCCACCCCTTGCCTGTGCATCACCCACGCACAGCCCGGGGGACAGAGCGGGCACCGAAGGGCAAACCCTGATCTGAGCTCTCCCTGCACCATCCTCAGAGCCTTCCTCAGCCTCTGGAGGAAGAGGAGGATGGGGAGGGAGGAAACGTGGCCTTGCTCTCCCCACTGACCTTTCTGCAAACAGCACTTTGTAAACAGGGGCTGTGGGAGGCAGAGCTGTTCGTTACCAACCACAGGGAAAGAGGCAACATGAAAGCTTAATCCTTGAAAGGCTGGCTGGGTACTGGGAGAGCGACAGACTGTGCTGGAACACTCCATCAGCCTGAGCCTTATTTAACACACCAAATGCAAGACACTTGTGCTACTGTAGGATCTCGAGGCAATAAGGCGTGACTAATACCCCCTTGCTGAGCTCCAGGAGAGCATTCAGCAGCCGTGCAGATGCTGGGAGTGGCTCCCCAATTTTTTTTTTTCTCCCCAATGAAAGTGATGTTTCATGGGATTGGAGAAAAGACACCCCCCAGTCCCATGCTGTTGGTGAGGGGGATTTTTTGCAGCCCAAGCCAGGGATGAAGGCAGACCTTCCTCCTCCTCCTCCTTGCTCCCCCACAGCCATGCAAGCTGCTCACCACCTCCAGAGCTTTCCAGCTCGTGTTGTCCCACCTCCGTGTCCCTCTGGAGGCACGAGGCTGCCCATGGGCAGGTTGGGACAGAGCACACATGGACTTGCTCACGAGGAGCCCTCAGGGCTGGTGCAGCCCCCCTGGATGTGTCCACCTTGGAGCATGATGCAGGTTTGGGGATGGTATAGAACGTGGTGTCTGGGGGTACCTGCCTGTCCCCTGCTCTGACAGAAGGACACCCAAACTCCATCTGTGGGTCCCTGCATGGCCAAGGGGTGCCGGAGCAAAGGACACAGCACAGGCTGCCCGAGGCCCTGCTCTCATCTCCCTGTCGCTCTGAAAGGCGCAGCCGTGGGAACTTGCCCCCCCCCCAGCTGCTGCAGGGCTCACCCCTCTGGGAACAGCTTGCTTTTTAAACTCTTTTAAAACATCCAACATCCTCTGACATGCAGTGAAATGCCCTTGATGAGACAGCCCACAGCAAGAACCGCTTGGATGAGTGAGACGAGCAGATGAGAGGAGATGGAGAAACATCCTGCACGGGCTGCTGCCTGTTAGGGGGCCTTGAGCGAGAATTCTTGGCCAGGGGAGCGTGCAATTCCTGTGTCTCCCTGGAGCAGGGAGGGAAAACACTCTCTGAGAGGCACCCTCAGCGTGCTCAGCCAGCCCCATGCCTGCCTTACCTGCTCCTGCAGCCGCCAAACCCCAGGGATTCTTGGAAAATCAGTGTCACTGTAAAACAAGCTGATGATTTCCAGCCTTGGAGCAAATGGGATGTGCAGCGTGGCGGCCGCGGATTCCCACTGCCCTGCAAATTGCCTGGGGGGAAAAAAGAAAAACCCACACCCAAAAAATGATACTTCCCCAACTGATTGTCTCTCTGGAATCAGCCAGTGCTGATGCTCAGGTGCTCCCAAGCAGATATCCAAGGTGCTGATTCCATGGGGGAGCTTTCCAGCAGCCAGGCTGGCACCCAGGGCTGAGCTCAGGGGTGCAGGGAGCAGAGCACCTGGAAGGTTTGGGAATTGTCTGGTTATCCAGAGGCTGCGCTGTCCCTTCGTGGTGTACCCAGGGTCACAGGGGTTCCCTCCTGCTGCCCACCCTCTCACCCCTCCATCACCTTCTCCGAGCTCCCACCCTGGGGGGGTTTGCTCTCAGGGGACAAGCTGAAGCCGGAGTTTTTGCAAGCAGCTTGGAATAGGGGTTGGATGACAGTGAGGAATAACCCCCAGCTCCTCCCTGCTGTGCCCCTGCCTTAAACAGCCCCCTCATGAGGACCAGGAATCTCCTCTCCTTCTGCCAGGGGCAGGAAGGATGCAGGAACACCCTGCCTGGCCAGGGATCCTCTTGGACCCCCCAGCAGACAGCAGGGACCCCCCAAAACCCCAGACTCCTTCCTTCCCTTCCTGCCCTGCTGCAGATGCAGCACCTCCCTTGGTTTCCCACCCTGTGGATCAAACTTCACCATTTGCAAGAACCCCCAGCCCTGCGCAGTGTCCCCACTGTGAGAGTCTTCAGAGCCTCTCCCCTTCCTCCACGAGTGTCCTCACCCCCCCAGACAAGTGTCCCTGGGCTTTCTCCAGCCTTAAAAATGACTCATTGCCCTTCACTTGCAAACAGTGTACATTGTGGGGTCGTCCCCTCCACACTCCTGCCACTTTAGGGACCAGGGTGAACACGGGAGAGAAGTTACAGGAGGAAATGTTTGCACTGGCTGCAGCCACCCTGCCAGGATTGGGGCATTCCAGCAGGAGCAGCGTGGGCTGCTGGAGGAGCAGGAGATCCTGTCCCCAACCAGGACTTTTGGCCCCAGGGCAATCCCATTCCATGCCAGCTCTCCAAAGCCACTCATTTCACTGCACTGCCAACCCCTGGACTGGGGGAGAGGGTCAAGGAGTCCAAACTCCCCTTCTCCAGCACAGACACGACTGAACATTCTGCTGGGACAGGAACCACCTGGACAGTGTGTGGTGACATCCCTGTCGTGGCTCCAGAGCTGGAAATCTGGAATTCAGAGCCACTCTGCTTTCCAGGAACAGCTGTGTCTCTGTCCCAGCATGAATTATGGCTAATGATAAGTTATGCTTATTAAGTGTGTCAATAATTTACCCTCTCAGAGATGGGAAGGACGTGTTTTATCTCTGGCTCAGAGGCTGCTGCACATCCAATGAACCAGAGCACAGCTTGGCCAACAGCCACCCCTGAGCTGGGCTGGGGAGCAAAGTGAGCTCCCCTGGGGGGCTGCAGGGCTGGGCAATGTCCCCTCTGCCCCCACCCCAGCCTGGGCACAGCCCCCCCCATCTCTCCTTGTCACTGCTGTTTTCCAAGAAGGGAAAGGAAAGGGAAGGCATGTGGAGACACCCGTGCTGGGCACCTGGAAGGTCGTGGAGTCACAGAATCGAAGGATCACAGAACCAGAGAATGAGCTGGGTTGGGAGGCACCTTCAAAGGTCATCCAGTCCAAGCCCACTGCTGTGCATATTTAAAATACCTTTCTAGGTCCCACAAAGGCTCCCACACTCCAAGGACACCTCACACAAGCTTTGCCGGGGCAGAGTGGCCTTGCAGAGCTGTGGAGGGACAGAAAACTCCATCACCAAAGTCCTGAGGGATCAGCACCAGGGGAGGGGACATGCCCAGGGTGCAAATACCCCCTAAAAGCCCACCGTGCGAAGGGCCAGGCCAATGAGTCTGTGGGCAGGCATGTCCAGATCTCTCCCACGCTCCCTTTCACCCGGGAGCTGTTTCCCTCTTTGATTGCAGGGTGGAATCTGCCTGGAATTCTGCCACTGCCAATTCTCGCAATCAAAAACCGCAGGGGTTGATTACATGCAAATGTCTGCCCAAAACAGCTGCTTTCCTCTGACACTCCCAGGCAAACATTCCCATTTCCACTTCTGTGCTCTGGGTGGAAAATGTCCCTCCCTTTCCATTTTAGCCAAGGATTGGGACAAAATATCATCTCTGTCCCTTCAAGGTCTGGTTTATCCCAATTCCTTTTCCCCCCCTGCTGGAGGGGCTGAAGGACTTTTCCTTGCACCACACACCCCCACAAGATTCTCACATCTCTCTGTGCACACAAATATGTTTCCCTCTACCTCAGGACCACTGGGATGGGCTTGGAGAGAAATAAAAGGAGCAGTTTCTTCTCCCTTCCTTTTTAAAAGATTCCTCAGAGAGCGGCATCACAGCTGTTTGTGGAGACGTTTGGTGACAGCCACTGTCTCCTTCTCCTTCCCACAGCAGCGAGTTTTTCAACTGTTTCACTTTGTTTTTCTTGCATCAAACTTTTGCCTGAGAAATGAAAGAAACCTCCCTGCCTCAAACCTCTGGTTCTACGCTTTGCTCCACTCTGTTGATCCCTCCAAAGTGAGGGCAGCCCTTTCTCACACACAGCCTCCAGCTTTCCAAGTTCTCCACCCAGACACACCACCCTGGGCCCGTTGCTGGGGGGGAAAATCAACTTGCTGACACTCCTGGTGGCCTCCAAACCCAGTGTTAGTTAAGAGCACTGTTAATTCTACTCAGATGTCGGGATGCAAATAAAGGCAGGCAGCTCCCGTTTCTCCTGGAGGCTGAAATAGCCCCAGGGAGGCTGATTTAGAGACCTCAAGCTCCACAGTTGTCCCTTGTTGCCTCCCAGGTCAATGAGAACAAGCTCCACAAAGCACTTCTGCGGGTCATTAACGCTCGATTGATCCTCACAGGCTTTATGGGTTTTTTAATTAAATGCTTTTAAGGGTTTATTGAAGTCTTGGAGGATCCGCCTCAGGAGGAGTCCTGTCCTAGTGAGAAATCTGCTCCTCATATGGTTTGTGTGCAAACAGGGCTTGGCAGAGCTCTGGGTTGGAGGGATGTGGAGAAACGGAGCATCCTTTGCTCCAGGGATTGCTCCAGCTGAGCCCCACGGGGCAGGGAATGGCCTTGGAGCTCCCAGCCCAAACCTGGCCTCAGGACCTGAACCACGAGCTGTCGTGGAGGTTTCCTTGGCAAGCAGGGATGGCACGAGACCTGGGAGAGAACAAGAGGTGGGATGGAATTGGTTTTACATGGGGAACAGTTTGCAGAACATCCACGCACCAACACAGAGACGCAGGGCAGTGACTGGGAGGAAGGTACTGTCGTGTCTCGCAGCATTATTAAATCCCAAGCAAACACATTCCCAGCACACAAACACAGCCCATATGCTCAGCCAGAGCTGCATTCACTTCCAAACACGAAAACAGGGTTTATTTACTAGGGACAGCTGGGGAAGCTACTCAGAAATGCTTCATGACAGGGAGATTTCACTGCTTTGGCTGCGCAGACCTGTTGGAGTTGGGTGTAAATCCTTGGCCCGGATTCCGAGGGGAAAATGACTCTGTTATTGCCACTATTAGTGTTCTGATTGGAGTGGCTGGATGCTCCAGGTGCTGGCAGACACAGCAGGAGTGAAAGCCAGTGCTCCAGGGAGTTTTCCCTCATTCCCTTATCCTTATAGCTGATAAGAGAAACAGGGCATGGGGAGACAGAGACATCCCAGATTGCAGGGAAGGGGAGGATTCTCCACGAGACTTGCTGATGGAGCTCAAGGAAAGGAGCAGCTCTTGGGCATTGAGCCCATCCATGGTGCCCTTCCTGGAGGAATGCACTGAGAAATGAAGGGAAGAAAATCTGTCCTCAGGTCCCAGTTGCTGTATAAATCCCTGTGAGTGCAGAGTGTGGCTTGGGTCTCCCACCTCAGGGGTCATGGCCGTGGAGATGCTCCAAGGGCTGGAGCCCCTCTGCTCTGGAGCCAGGCTGGGAGAGCTGGGGGAGCTCACCTGGAGAAGAGAAGACACCAGGAAGACCTCAGAGAGCCTTCCAGTGCCTAAAGGGGGCTTATAAAGAAGAATAACAGAAGCAGGGCTGGTGTGTCCCCCTCCCCTGCCCCCACCCAAGGGTTCAGGATGAAGCCCAGAGAAGGCAGGGCAGCGGGGGCTGTGGAATTAGCAAGGATACGTCAGGATTGGGATATTCAAACAGGGGATTTAGCTCTAAATTCATTAAGTTTTCTCACTGAACAGAGATGACAATGGTTATTACCTGCACCGGATCCCAGCAGAAGAGCAATCGTGGAGCTTGAAACAGATAAAATCCCAAGTCATTATATTAGCAAATTATCTGTTTGGGTCTGTTTCCTATTGACAGTATTAAGCCTATTCTCATTAATATTTCACTCTTCAGGGAAATTAAACTTTCATGAAAGTGTGGTGCTCATAATGCCAGCCTGATGATTCAAAGGGAAAAAGAAGCAGCAAGGCCACGGCTGTCTGAATTATCCCTTGCAAATAAGTCATCGAGGAAGCAGAGCCCTTATTTATCCCCAAATTGCTCACAAGCCCAGACACAGTGTCTGGGAAGAGGCAAGTTATCCGTGAGTATTTGCTGGGTATTTACTCTGCTGGGATGATGGGATGGACTCAGATGGGGCACTGGAGAATCACGGAATGGTTTGAAGTGGGAGGGAACTTGAAGATCATCTCATCCCACCCCCTGCCATGGGCAGGGACACCTTCCACCAGCCCAGGTTGCTCCAAGCCCCGTCCAACCTGCCCTTGGACACTTCCAGGGATGGGGCAGCCACAGCTTCTGTGCGTCTGCCCACCCTCCCAGCCAAGAATTCCTTCCCAATATCCCATCCATCCCTGCCCTCCTTCCCTAAGGCCATGGGGCAATATGGGGTGGCCGTGGCCCCCCTCGGGGTTGTCTCCCATGAGGTCAGACAGAACTTGCCCCAGCTCTACACTTTGAATCCTTCTCCTGCTGAGTTTCCTACCCAAAGCCCATCAAGGTGGGCACCAGCCCCCCCTTAACGCCCCACCGCTGGAGCTGCCACCACGTGCCGGGGACGGAGCAGGACGAGGAGCTGCGAGCGGGATCTGCTGCTGTCTGTGTGACAGTGATGAATCGGCCAACACGCCGAGGACGAGCCCTCACTTGGAGCCTGAATTAATCTTGCGTGGTCCCAGCTGCCTGTGCCCCACGTTCCCCAGCACCTCCAGAGCCCAGCCCTCTGGAAGCCCAGTCACTGCTCAGCTTTACAAGGATATTTTTCTCTGTCACCACTTGACATTTCGTTTTTGCCAAGACAAAGTAACTCCCACTGTCACTTGGGGGGAGCTGCTGCTGTGAAATGGCAACGCTCTGCTCGCTCCTCCAGACTGGGTTTGCTGGCACTGACGCTCCTGAGGAGAGAAAATTAATTAACTTCTTGGAATTCTTCCTGGGCACCCAACAGCACCAGGGAGAGAAACCTCCTTGTAAGGACAGCCCAGCCCTTCCTTTCAGCTCCTTCCAGCACAACTTCCAGGCAAACTGACCCACTGCCCAGCTCTTCATGGTGGATGGAGGAGGATTTCTTCCCCTTCCTCATCACACTTTGTTGTCCTAAAACAAAGGGAGCATCATGACTTTTCCTTCAGTGGGAAGAAGTCTCCACTTCCAGCACCACGCTGCCCCAAGCTGCAGCTCTCCCAAAGCCTGGAAACGCTTGGAGCCATCAGCGAACAACCCTCATGCTCCTTCAGCTCTCTGTGAGAGCAACGCAGGTTCTGCAAGCACCACCTTGCCCTTGGAAAGTGCCTGAATTCATCCATCCATCCATCCATCCATCCATCCATCCATCCATCCATCCATCCATCCATCCATCCATCCATCCATCCATCCTTTCATCCCTTCCTCCCTCCACCCAAGGGGATCTGTCACAGCTCAGCTCCTCAGTGAAATGCCATCATTAAATCCAGGATTTAACCTGCTCCCCTGGAGCTGAAGGCGTTAATCCACCTCCACTGTGCCAATCCAGCTACAGATTCCCTGGCACAGGGAGCTGCTCCCAGCACTCTGTCTGGGACCACCCTGGGGTGGCACTGGGGTCCCTGCCCATGGAGCTGGATGGAGGGCATGGACACAGCGTGGTGGGCAAAGCCCTGCAGCCCCCTGGATTCAGGATGTCCAGGGGTTTCAAGGGACAGGTTTTTGGCCTGAAAATTTTATAGAAAAGGGCAGTTCCTTGAAAGGAAACTTTCTGCAAGGGCACAGAAATCTCAGTTCAGGAAAAAAAACCTGGGAGCTGATGAGGAGCTGTGGGTCAGAGCACAGAGGAAGCTGCAGAGGTCACAGCCCTCAGCAGGAAAAGAAGGATCCAAAATTCTCTTCCAGGGATTTTTCTTTGTTATAAGAATTAAACATGAAGAGACAGCCCCAGCTGAGTGAGCATGGGGTGAGATTTCACGCCAAGGATGCCAACAAGCTCCACATGCCCACGTTAATGCTCTCCTTTATCACAAAACTCTAAAATTAAAAAAGAACCGAAAGAAACAAAAACCCAAATCAAAAAAACAAACAAATAAAAAGAAACCCCACACATTTTCGCAAATGTGGAGCAGCACATTTTACAAGTGGCTTTTCCAGCCCTCTGTGCCCACCATCAATTAGCAATTACACCATTAAAGCTTTATTTCAAGTTTGGCTTGCTTTTAAAAGCAGCCAGAGTGCATTTTCTCCTCTTATTTCGATTAGAAAATAAATACTCCGGGCCAAGGAGCTGTCAGGGATGACATTTGGAGTAATCCTGAGTGATTTACCTGTCAAAAGCCCCACGGCTTGTTTGGACGTGCCGGGGCCGTGGCTCTGGAGAGCATTCGGAGCTGAGGAATCGGGAAGCGGCAACCTCGGAGCCGCTAATTGGCATCATTAACTGCAGGGGCACGCAGGGCTGAGAGCGGAGAGCGGGGCAGCGTCCCGGGGCAGCGGGAAATCGGGGGAAAGTTGCCCAAATTGCAAGAGATTGTGCTCCATTTCTGGAGGAAAATGGAGGGGAAAATTCTCGCCATTTGTCTGTAATGACAAGGATTGTGCCGGGGCTGTTTTGCCGCTCTCAGGACTTGCCTGAAGTCCTTTCACGAAGCGCTCCCCTCCTTCCCATCCTCACTTAGTCCTCCCCTCCCGCTCCATCCTTTCTTGCTGACACAGCCGAGCTTAAAAGCGGCAAAGTCCTCCAGGCAGCAAAGCTTTCCCCTTCCTCTTGCTGTTTTCCATTTGCGTGGGAATAAAAGCAGAATGATTTGGGTGAATTTATGGGCTCTCGCTAAATTTGCAAGATCAGGGGTTTGGGTGGTTTTCAGACCTTTTTGGTGCCTGGGAGGTTGATATTTTTCATTTCCAGTCCTGTCCTTTTCCTCGCTGGATGGTGTGTCAGCCCTGCCGGGATGTTGGTTAAAGCGGCGGCAGCAGAGGAGGATGGAGATGATGCTGAAAAGTTTTCCAGCCCAATAAACCTTCACCCAAACAGGGGTCGGCTGTTTCTGGGCCATCCTTTTCCTGCAGGGCACCAAACACTGCTCTGTCTTACTGGTTAAACTGGGCAGGGATGGAGAGTAAAACCTCTAACTGTCCTGAACAGATCTTAGAGACTACGCTATGATTTAGGAACCCAACACACACCCAATTCAGCTGTTTAACCCCTAAATATTATCCTTCCTGAGCCTCGTGTCCGGTTTGGGGATGGAGAAGGTTTTTGGGGAGTTCTGGAATGGGGGGGCCACCATTCTTTGCTTTTTAATGACACAAGAAATTCCAGCACTTCCCCTTCCCCCCAAATTAATCATCTATTTGTGCGCTTTGAGTTGCCCAAGACACCAACTGTCCCTTGGAGGGGAGAAATAAAGTTTTGATCTTTGTTACAAAAGGGTGTCAAGCGTGTTGTTGGTGAGGAAATCAAGCGTCGCCCCCCAAGGCTGCGGCTCTGCCCGGGAACCCAGCGGTGAGCGCGGCCATCCCTCCCTCTAGTGACTGAATCCTGGATTTACAATCCCTCCCGGCTTTGGGAATGTTCTCCTTCCCGAGCCGGAACGGGAGCTGTGACATTCCCGCCGTGCCCGGGGAGAGCGGGAATGAACCAGGATGAGGGAGAGGGGGGGATGCTGCAGGGACACAGCGCGAGGTCTCTCTGCGCTCATACTGCTCGAGGACCACCTTGTTTCCAACCCCAGGTGGTGGTGGTTGTTATTGTTATTATTACTGTTGCTACTGTTAAATAATATAGAAATAAATATGTTTGAATAACGAAATAACATTAATTTTATTAACTATAGCGTAGTGATGAGTAATATAGTTATTAATTATATGTTATGTGTTATAATTGTGTTATTGTAATCATTATGGTGATACTGTGTTAATATGTTATTATTGTTAAATTATAATATGAAGACATAATAATAGTAATAATAAGGAGGAGAATATGGATAATAGCAATGATAATAGTAATGATAATTATGAAGTTAATAAAAACAATAATAACAATAATAATGGCAATGATAACAATAACAATGATAATAATAATGGTTAAAATAATAATAATAATAATAATAATAATAATAATAATAATAATAATAATAATAATAATAATAATAATAATAATA
>JAWWEU010000218.1:0-20747 GCA_035583155.1 Acropternis orthonyx | reverse complement strand
GGGCAGAGAAGCTTTGGCTGCCCCATCCCTGGAATTGTCCAAGGCAAGGTTGGACAGGGCTTGGAGCAACCTGGGCTGGTGGAAGGTGTCCCTGCCCATGGCACACGGGTTAAAATGAGATGAGTTTTAAGGTCTCTTCCAACCCAAACCATTATGTGATTCCATGATTCTACAAAAGTGACCAACATTTCAAGCCCTGCTAGCATAGGTAACCAGAAAACATTGAGAGCAACAGGAAAATTCCATGACTTTGACTTCTAACAAAAACAAAGACAGGTGCAAACTGGTTCCTTAAAACCAGGCAAAACTTGTAAAAAAGCCCCGAGGATCAGAGCAATTCATGCAGCACAGCAGTGACCCAGGGCTGGAACACAGCAGGATGTGTGTGGAGCTGTGTCCCACATCAGTCAGGGCTGGGACGGAGCCCTGGAAACCTCTGTTGAACATTAACTCCCACGTATGAGCTGGGAAACTCAAGGAGCTGCAGGTACCTACCCCAGAGATATCAAGCTCTCTAAGTAAAGGGGAGCTGGGGGGACTTTGCAATTCAGTTTTGCTGAATTCTGGCTCAGCAGCACAGCTTTCTAAAGGGGACATGGCAAGGAAAATCCAACATGTTGAGTGGGGCCAACCCTTGCAAGCAGAATTTCACCCTGATTTCTCAATCTTCTGCTGAACATGTGTTTTTTTTAATCCTCTTCTTCCCTTCTTGGCTGACAAAACAACCCCTAAAATAGACCATAATGAACAACATATATGATGTCATAAATGAGGCTTTTTGCCTCAATATTTTCATAAATATGTTCTCTTAATTACAGCTTAACAGCTAATGACTCATAAAACATTTTTTTAAAAGTCCAGGAACTATCATGCTTTTGAGAATCGTTGTTTAGAATGGGGTTATAAATAGTGTTTGAACACTAGTAGAACCTAATTTTGCGTTTAAAGCTGCATAGGCACATGGTTATTTAGGAAAGCATATGCTTATTTCCCATTTAAACCAAGTTCATGTTTGCACATTACTCAGTATTTTCTCGGTTTTCCTAATTAAGGCACAAATCCTTAAAATAGATGCAGAGTGATTTGTTTGCAGTGCTTCAGCTTTCATTAGTCACCAGTAAGTTAATTAATTATGATAATATTATGTTCTTCGGTTTTACTCTTTGTCTGCTGCTTCCAAGACTTAACAAACAAAATAAAATAACATAGGCTGAAATCCTACATCCATTTTATCATCACCACCATGGAAACACAGGGCAATTTTAACAAAGCAACAAACATTTGGGTTTTTCAACTTTTGCAGATGGATGTTCTTCTTTTACAGTTTTCTGTATGGGAAATTCTTCTCTGTGAGGGTGGGGAGGCCCTGGCACAGGTTGCCCAGAGAAGCTGTGGCTGCCTCATCCCTGGAAGTGTCCAAGTACAGGTTGGACGGGGCTTGGAGCAACCTGGGATAGTGGAAGGTGTCCCTGCCTGTGGCAGGGGTTGGAATGGAGATGATCTTTAAGGTCCCTTCCAACCCAAATCATTCTGTGATAGTCTGAAGCTGCTTCATCCATGAGGCTTTATTAGTGTAAATCCTCTAATAGATACACTTTGCTCTTGCAGAAAACATTCCCACAGGTGACTTGTCAGTAAAATGGTTCCTGCCTTTCCAAAGAGTTAAACAAGGCATGTTTTACCTCTGTTGTTCCATCAGTCTTAACCATGCTTGTGACAGTTGCATTGGCTCCCTATTAAAGAAGCATCTTAAACATTTTAGAGGAAGAAAAGTACAGCAGAGCAGTTTAATGAATGCTGATGTGTGAGACATTACCCAGTGTCACTGAAGAGGCACAAGAGGAGGCCCCTGCCCACCTAAGGCTCAGGGATGCTGCAATGCTGAGCTCCGAGGGGGAACGTGGTCAATTATTACCTACCCTTGGTTGCTTTGATCTCGATTGCGTGTGCCCTCACACTGCAATCCAGACAGTGAGTCAACATTAAAGAGACATTTAAATGACAGCACTGGAAATCAGCATGGAGAATGTACTGTCCTCTGCACCTCTCAGCTGAGGGAGAATTCCTCTGTGTGGGTGTGGGTGAGAAGGAATAACAATCAGTGATTAAGAGGTAGGTGGGATACAGGATTTTCTGTATGTCATGAAGAAAAGACCAGTACTTCTCTGGTGAGCATGCATTTCCTGATCTGTTACAGAGCCCTAATCCTGCTGGAGAAATGCTTTTCCTGGAAGGGCCTGAGGCTCCTGTGTGGATGGATCCTGTGGAATAGCACAGAAGATTTAAATTTAACAAATATTGTGCAGTTGATTACAAATTAAAACATCAGAAGTGTTTTCATAGACAGTGAGCAGTCTCTAAATGCTTCTCTCTGTGCATCAGCTAAGTGTCTGCTCCTATGGTGTATTGGGTAGGTCTCTGTTGATTTTGACACCATCACCATCAAAGATACAATCACTGGAGTTCCATTGGCTGTTGTTAGGTAGGAAACTGCTAATGCTGCAGCCACAAGAACTGGATTCATATATATATATATACACACATAAATATAAAAAATACAGTTCAGTGTGACATTGATTTTAACCTGCCTTTACATGCTTGTGTAATAGACACATCCACTGCATCTGCTACATCCAAGATCCCATTAGAACCTATCAAGTTGCAGCTAGTAACAGTGATTGGGCTAATCCCTCTGTGTGTCCAAACACATTGGACAGTGTCAAGATGTGATCACTGAAAACCGATCATCCAAAATATTAAAATAGATCTGGCAGTTTTGTCCTCTGCTAGCTCTCTGCCAAAAAATGTCTCTTTATCCTACTGCTAGCAACCTTTGCCGTGCCATAAATGATTTGGGATCAAAGCATCTATTTTCTACACAAATCAGTGTTCCTATTAAAGTTGCACAGGGTTTCCTCACAGTCTCTGCTTGGATGCCACTGTCACCTGAGACGATCAGAGTGATTAAGAGCTTGTGAAGGACATCTAAATCCCATGTTGGAAGTTAGTTATTGCAGATCTCCTCTTGCAAAGATGACACACAGTGAGGGACGATACTGAAAGAAAATGTGTATTACTAATTTAACAAACAAAATATGTCCATAGAGTTATAAAAGATTACTTAAAATATCATATTATAGAATCATAGAATGGTTTAATTTGGAAGGGACCTTAAAGACCATCTCGTTCGAAACCCCTGCCATGGGCAGGGACACCTTCCACTAGACCAGGTTGCTCCAAGCTGCATTCAACCTGGACTTAAAATCCTTTAAAGAACAAAGAAAACAAGCGATATAGAGGAACTCCCTTAAAATAAATACATAGTTACTTTCATTTACTCAGTTACTTCATTTCACAGAATTACAGAAGCACAGAATGTGCTGAGTTGGAAGGGACCCACAAGGATCACTGAGTTCAACCCTTAGCCCTGCACAGGACCACCCCCGAAAGTCACACCTTGTGCCTGAGAGGATCATCCAAACACTCCTGGAGCTCTGTCAGCCTTGGTGCTGTGCCCACTGCCCTGGGGAGCCTGTTCAGTGTCCAGCCACTCTGGGGGAAGAACTTCTTTCTAATATTCAACCTAAACCTTCCCTGACACAACTTGGTGTCCTATCCCAGGTCCCCACAGAGCAGAGATCAGTGCCTGCCCCTCCTCTGCCCCTCACAAGGAAGCTGTAACTGCAATGAGGTCTCCCTTCAGCCTCCTCTTCTCCAGCTGAACACACCAAGTGCCTTCAGCTGCTCCTCACATGCTTCCCCTCAAAGCCCTTCACCATCCTCATTGCTCTGCTTTGGACACTCTCCAATGGCTTACTATCTTCCTTATGTTGCAGTGCCTAAAACTGCCTCAGTATTCCAGGTGAGGCTGCCCCAGTACAGAGCAGAGCAGGACAATCCCCTCCCTTGCCTGGTCGGTGGTGCTGTGTCTGATGCCCCCCAGGACATAGTTCGCCCCTCCTGGCTGCCAGGGCACTGCTGACTCCTGTCCAGCTTGCTCCTAGAAAGCAGCTCTGGGATCAATGTCACAGTCAAACCCCAGTTACACCAGCCATGAAATAATCAAGCACATCACCAATTTCCAGTGGACTACTCAGTGCACTGTGTAACGCAGGGGCTGGAGCTGTGGGTGGAATTTGTTTTCTCCCACCCAGTGGGCGCCATGTGCTGGGGATGGGAAGAGTCCCCTGGCTTGGGACTAAGAGCTCTTCCCTTGTGCCTATGCCACCTAATGGTTTGCTTTCCAGGTTGTCATTTAAGACAAGTTTCAATTAATATTCTTAGTGGACCTGCCCCCTTTGTGGGCTGAAAACTCCTGTATATGTGACTATATAATTTCTTTGGAGTCAAATACAGGGTGTTAAACACCTCTTTGATGTCTGGTGTCCCTGCCTCTTAAATGTCTCCTTGAGATAAGCATAAGGCTGGTGAGGCCCTGGCACAGATTGCCCAGAGAAGCTGTGGCTGTCCCAACCCTGGAAGTGTTCAAGGCCAGGTTGGGTAGGGCTTGGAGCAACCTGGGCTAGTGGGAGGTGTCCCTGCCCATGGCAGGGGACTGAAACTGAATTAGCTTTAGGGTTCCTTCCAACCCAAACCAGTCTTTGACTCTATGATCTATCAGAAGATCCTCTGGATGCACCAAGTAGATCTACTCTCTGCCTCTCTCCTTATTTCATCTCTCCATCCCTGGATGTTGTTTCTTCATCACGTTGTTCCCACGCTGGGGGATGAGGCTTCCTCCAACCTTAGCTGGGAGCAGGAATGACACTGTGGCACATGCAGAATCCACATGGAAGAATCCCTCAAAAGAACAGGGAAGTCGCTGGGTTGTTAATTTTTGGTCTTCCTTTTTTGCAGACAGTTTGATAGGGTACGAACCAACCTGACTCTCATCTGCTGAAGCTGACAAAACATTCCAGATGATCTTCTGTGACCCAACCGCACAGCAGCCAAGAGGGTCACTTCCAGCCCTCTGCATAAAGGTCTCCACAGAGCCACCCACGGCTAATAGTTCCCGCTCCCCTGTGCATGACTTTCCTGGGAAACTGCATCTTAAACAGCAGCACCTCAATCCCCCCTCCAAGGATGGGATTCCTCCTGGGTAATGAGCCAGACACTTCTAGGAAATTGACCTTTGGAAAGGCCAAGACTTGCCAACAAAACTAAGGAATGTGTTTCTCAAGAGTCCTCTGTATACTTTTCACGCCCACATCTTTTCTGGGGCGTTAAACAGTTTAACCCACCCTCTCCTCCCATCCCCAGCCCTTCAGAGGGGCAGTGAGGGTGGTTTTGTGGGTGGTGGTTCAAAGGGTGTAAGTTAAAGTTTGGCCTTGATAAGGGATTATAAACATATAGCAAAGAGACACACTCCTTATCAATGTAAGACCCATGGATTGCTGCTCCTTGAGCAGGAACTGCAAGACAGAGTTCTCTGGGCTGGCCAGTCATAACAACTGAAGCTGGGAATAGGGACATAATTACCCTTTAAATATGAGTTTTCTTTTCTAATTCCTTCTCTTGGATTGAGACAGAAGGAACGATGATGAAGAGGGAAATTTGTGGGTATTCTTGAAGTTATTTTGGCACACCTTTCTGTGGGCTGGTGGAGTCTGGTGATGGGTGACAGCAGAGCCAGTCCAATGGTTGGTGGAGGAGTTTGCCAGAGGAAAGATGGGAAGGAGATCTGTTCAATCATGCAACTAAATATGACAGGCACCATTCTTTAAAGAGTTGGGGTTGTTCAGACTCAAGAAGAGAAGACACTGGGTAGATCTCAGAAGCCATTTCAGTGCCTAAAGGAGCTCCAAGAGAGCTGGAGAGGGACTTTGGACAATGACATGAAGTGACAGGACAGCAATGAATGGATTCAAACTGAGAGAAGGCAGGGTTAGATTGGATATTAGGGAAAAATTCTTTCCTGTGAGGGTGGTGAGGTCCTGGTACAGATTACCTAGAGAAGCTGTAGCTGCCCCATCCCTGGAAATGTTCAAGGCCACATTGGATGGGGCTTGGAGCAACCTGGGACAGTGGAAGATGTCCCTGCCCATGGCAGGGGGTTGAAATTACATGATTTTTAAGGTCCTTTCCACCCCAAATCAGTCTATGACTGTAAGACAACTAGGATGGCTGGCCATGTCCATACTGTTAAACTCCTTCACCCTCCAGGATGAGTTGACTGGATTAAAAATATCTACAGAGAATCATCCCTAGTCCTCACAGCTGTGCCCAGGGGTAGTTTGGGTCAGTGCCAGCTGGCATGAGAGCTGATGGTCCCGTACCTCTGCCCCTACACTGTTTCACTCGCCAACAAAAACATGATGTTGCTCCAGGAAATTTTGCTATGGATGTTCTTGCAGGAGAGGGTAAAGAGTCTTTCCACCTCGCCTTCCCTTCCACTCCCTCCTCCTGCCCCAAAACCCTCAGCACTTGTCATCATACCTGATTTGGACCTAAAGCTGTTGCAATCCCACCACAAGTGAAATCTCTGGCTTTTCACCTGGAAATTAATTGGTCCTTTGGATTACAACAGATCTGTATTTGATCAGCCATTTCACTTGTATAAAGGACATAGGTCTTGTGCAATGATTTAATTGCAAGAGCAGCTCTGAATACAGGAATATGTTCAAAATCTTGGAAGCCTAAAGGAAGGAAGGGAGCAGGGAACCTGTGGGATCACATCCCACTTGTAGACTGTTCCTGTTCTTACATGAGGGACAAAATCCCAGGGAACAGTTCCGGCAAAGGAAAGAAAATTTGGTTGATTTTTCCATGCTCAAAAGACTAAGAGCAGTGTTGTTCCTCTTTCAACCTTGGGAGATGGGGAATGATGGGCTGAGCAGGGCCACACGCTCCAGCTTCATCCCCCTGCTTTCTTTCCCATGAGGAATTCCCATCATGACTCTTTCACTGCAAACATAAGGCATAAGAAGTGTCTACCACACTTATTAGGCTTTGAAAACCCAAAGAGCTGTGATAGAGCAGGGAATACTATTAGAGGGACAGATACCTACAAACTGATGAGCTCTGACTCATATTTATTTAGACATTTATTCATTTAAAAAGTCTACTCTTGATTGCATCTCACTGTCAGCATTGATGCCTGCTCACAAGGGTGGTCCTTGTGCTTTGTCCAGGTCTCCTAGGATTTTATTCTGATATTCATCCAGTTCCTAAGGAGACAACTTGAAAATCACTCAGGAGTATGTCCTGGGTCTGCACCTGGAAAAACAAGTGAAAAATAGCAAAGAGAGTTTACAAGCAAATAGTTATGAATTAAGGTATGGAACCTGATGACACAAAGAGGTTTGAAGATTTTCAGGTTTGGGGAGTGCAACAGAGATAGAGATAAGAAATTGCTCTGAGCCCTTTTTATTGTTGTTTTTCCCTGAAATAAATCCAAAGAAATATTTCTCTCTTGAGGGTTCTTGGCTGATAATCCATCTCATACTGGTTTATGGCCTGATTTTAAAGATATCACTGTACTGATACCCTTCTGACTCTTGAGTTTAGAGAAACATAAATATCAGCCACATCCTGTCACCAAAATGTACACTGGGAAAGAAATAACCCCCAGCTCTCTGTGGGGCACTCTTGGCCTCGTGTTGTAACACATCAGAGCAATGCCCTGTTGGACCATCCTTGTCTTGACCTCTCTGACCTCACCGCTAGTGTCTTCTTTCACATCCTTCCATGGCAGCATGGTTGACAAGTTTGCTGTCTGCAGATGTCAGGATGTCTTTCTTGAGTTGGAGCTGTGAGCCCATGTCACAGACTGGGTTATTTTCCCTAGATTCATTATCCCAGTCTACTCCCACCATCTATTTCCTGAGTCACCCCATTTTATTAAGTTTCCTGGAGCTGGTGTAGCTTTTAAATACCTGAAACAAAATTGGAAACCTGAATATTTCACTCTTCGCTTTTTTCTCCATCCTACTGCTACAGATGTTTGCAAAAATTCATCCCCACCTGTGCCTGGTGCTTTGGGATGACCCTGTTTGAGCAGGGAGGTTGGACCAAAGGTAGTGCCTTCCAGCCTCATCTATTCTGTGTTTCTGTGATCTTTATCCTTAAGAAGGTCCAGCAGATCAAAAGTGACCTTTCCTTGGTCACTAACAGGGAGAAGTAGCCTGGTCCTCAACTTGAACACTGAGCCTCGAGCCAGCAAGGTGGAGAGAAATGAAAACAAAACTTCAGCTTCCAACACAGTCATGGGGTTGTGCTAGAAGGGAGCACAGCCTGGTGACACAAGGGTGTTGCTTATAGAGCCAGAAAGAATCCTTGCTGCCTGATAAAATATAATTCAATTTTCTGTAATCATTTTCATTAGGCACAGAAAGTCCAGAGTTGGACCCTCTGTGTGCAGAGGTCTCAGTTCAGGAGAGCTGAGCCTGTGCTCACAGACTTCACATCCTCCTCTAGTCAAGTTATTTAGAGTAAACTACTGTGTATAACACACCTCAATTGGACTGATCACAATTTCCTGAGAACTGGATTTTCATTGGGAAATAAAGTTATATAAAGTTACATATGACAGAGCATTTGTTATTGAGATTTACAGTTTTATGGAATATTTTAAGCCTTTGTCCCTCACATTTCCACATTTGATATGGCCTCAAAGATTTCCTTGTTCATGCAAGACAGAGTGTTTTAACGGGAAATATTCAGAGTCTCAAGATTATGATATAAGCTGGTTATTAAGTAACCTATGACAGTTTGCCTTGCTTGGGAGAGATCAAGTTAAACTGCCCATTTGATTAAACCTCATCACCAACCAGCTCTTCACAGAATCATAAAATGGTTTGGGTTGGAAAGGGACCTTGAAGAACATCTAGCTCCAACTCCCTGCCATGGGCAAGGACACTTTCTTCCCAGACTGTGACTCAAGTAGCTCCTGCTTTAAAATAAGACTTCAAAAAGTCTGAAAAGTTCAGCCACTGAAAAATGAGAATAATTGTAAATTCAGCATTTTTTATGAAATGTAAAAAACTGTTCCTACTGTCTGGCAATGAAAATAATACTTCTAAGCGGAAGTATACCAGAATAATCCTTGCCAGATATCATTCTTTGAAGAATGTGCTAATACTCCCAGAAACAGCATCTAGAAAATTGTACTGTATTAGGTTTTTCAGCTGTGGAAGGTCTGCCAAAAAAGATACCTGAGTTTCTTTCCATTACAAGAAGTCAAAGGGACAGAAAAATCGCATTATGGAGGTGTAAATCCTGCCCAGTGATGGCAGCTGGGTGAATGCACTCACACGCACAGCATTTGGCATGTACAGATTCCAGCTGCAATTCCAGATTCCCCATGTCACAGCTGTGTGTGTTTGATCCACAGTCAGGACACATCTCGCCTGCCTCTGAGTGCTCCCCTTGCTTCTTTGTTTTTGGATGAGCCAAGGACAGGGGACTTAATGAACTTGGAGGACTTTTTCGACCTTAATTATTCTATGATTCTGAAAACAGTGAAGTGGCGACATCTTGAGGTCAACCACCGAGGAAATCAGTGGCACATCAGCAATTTAGGGATATAGGACAAGGGGTCTTAGGTCCACATTCCTCGGACAAATGGGAATGACAGTCATGGAAGGATGTACCCTTCTGGGTTTTTTTGACACTGGAAGCATCCTGAGGACCTTGTCCATCTTGGTTCTTCAGCTTCTCCTTCCTTCTGTCTGTAGCTATGATTCCCAGGCAATGCCATGCTTCCGGCATTTCCAGAGCTCTCTGGAGCTGTGATGCCCAGCTATGGGATGGTCTGAGCCCAATGGTTGTCTATTTTTGACTCTGTCCCCATCCCCCAAAACACTTGTGGATGGTGCCAGGCAAGGTATGGGCATAAAGTGGGGCTTCCAGAGCATGGAGATCCAACAGGACAGCCTATATGTCCAGGAAGATTAAGGCCAGCAGCATCACCAAAGCCCACATGCAATCCCACCACCCACAAATTCATGGAAAAAGCCTTTCAGAGATGCTCAATCTACCAGATACCTCTAGCTGATCTTCCTCACTGGGTAAATAGCATAAACCATAGAACCATTTACGCTGGAACAGTCCTCTAAGATCATCAAGTCCAACTGTTCCTCCAGCACTGTCAAGCCCACCACTGACCCCTGTCCCCATGTGCCACAGCTACCCATTTTTTGAACAGTTCCAGGGGTGGTGACTCAACTGCTGCCCCGGGCAGGCTGTTCCAATGCCTGAACATCCTTTCAGCGAAGAAATTGCCCCTAATATCCAGTTTAAGCCTCCCCTGGTGCAACTTGAGGCCATTTCCTCTCATCCTGTCACTTGCTCCTTGGGAGCAGAGCCCAACCCTCCCCTGTCTCCATGCTCCTGTCAGGGAGTTGCAGAGAGCAAGAAGGTCCCTCCTGAGCCTCCTTTCCTCCAGACCAAACAACCCTGAGCTTCTCAAGATGTTATCCAGTGTTGTGTTCCGATGTTACCATTCAGCTGTTGTCCAAAACACCAGGAATTCCTGATTTTGTGGGATGTGTGGCCTCAAGGCTGCCTCGTTCTTGAGTCCCACATCTGTGTTTTCATGGACTTTTGGGGCAATGCCCAGGACACAGAACTGTGGGACTCTGCTTCCTGCTAGATGCCTGATCCTGGCACAGGAGTACCAGCCTGGACCTCCTTTGGGAGAGTGATTCCATGAATCCCTGGTGTGGCTACAGCTGGAGAAAATACTCTTTTCCCCCCTTCTCCCCTTTTCTTGCCTTTCCTAACACTCTGTTGTCTTTTCTCATCATGCCTCTTGTTTATGTATATTAAAGTTTACCTACAAAGAGCCCTTAAGAGTTCAATTACTTTTAGTGAACCATAACTCATATAAAGTCATTCTATAGATTTGAGCCTCCTTTTTTCCCCCAGTTCTCCATCTCCTCTGTCCATCTCAGCATGAGGAATCAGGAAGAGAGTAAACAGAGAATTAAAGATCCTGATGACTAGTCCTGATGACAGTTTTGTTTCCCCACAGCCAGCTGTTTCAACAGAATCAAAAAAAACCAAGAAAAACAAACAAACAAAAAACCAACAACCCACTGCCATAACAAAGCAATTCCAATGAGAGCCACAAAGACGGTGGGGGACTTGAATACTGGGGATGCAGGGGGAGGTGGAAAGAAATTGGGATTATTCAGTCTGAGGCAGAACACACTAAGGGTTCTTATTCCACCTTAACAGCAGAGTACAGAGCAGGTGGACCTGGACTTTTCTCAGAGTGCACAGGGATACAATGGGGGGCAGAAAACACAAATGGCAACAAGAGAATGTGCTGCCATGATGTGCCAGGCTCACAAGAGTCAGGGTTGCTGCGGATAACGTGCCCTGCTATGGATCAGGAAACCTCACCTGGGCTTTTGGTTGAGGTCTTTTTCTGGAGTCAGATGCCCTTGCCCTTCCAAAGAGGGTTTGGAAGCAGAAGAATGGATACCAAGACAAAAAGCCACATCGGGGGTACTCAGTAATTCTGTCACATTTGCAAACACAGGATAAGGGAAGGCTGGAGTTATCCAGGTACTTTGAACACTGATCCAGCAAGAGAAGACCACTCTGCCATGGCTCCTCTAACTGCCCTTCACCAGGGCTGTGGGGTACAGAGCAGGAAGGAAAAAACAATTGTTCCTGAGATGCCCATCTGGCATCACCAGAGATGGGACATACTGACCCCGGTGTGATTTGAACACACAACCTTCTGATCTGGAGTCAGACGCGCTTCCATTGCGCCACGAGGTCAGGGATGGGACATTTTCTGCCCAAATGTCATCCCAAACTTTGGGCTGTTCTTTGAGGGAAGGGAAATTTTGCTTCACCTGACATAGGACTGGGACCATCTTTGGTGCCTTGCTGAACACAGAGGGCTCTAAACGAGATACGTTAGAGGAAGAAGGCCAAAAATGGCCACTGTCCAGAGCAAATCTGAAGAGCCTCTCCTAAGAAGAAACAGGCTCCTGGGTGTGGTGTCTACAGAGGAGCAGGAGGGATGGCAGCCCAGTGTGGAAGACTACTGGGTTGCTGACAGTTTTGGCCTTGAGAGGATGCGGCTGTAAGCCTGAGAAAGAAGTAGAAAACACCACCTGTGTCCTTGAGCCAAGCCTGGGAAAGCTGAAGAAGGAGAAAAACAACTTGTGGAAAACAAGAGCATGTTTTGGGACTTGCCAGCATGAGGAGAGATGTCGACTACCTATCAGAAGATGCTTTGGAACTGATGGACAAGTGTGCTTGGCAAATGACAAGTAGTTTGTGTGTGTGTGTGTGTGTGTGTGTGGTAGAAAAATAGTATAAAAAGCTAAGCTTGTAGCTAATAAAATGTCTTTTGCCCTTGCTTGCAAAAAAAAGCTGACTCTGCACCGTTATTAGTCCGCCGCAACTGGTGACCCCGACGTGAGGAACGAGAAGCCGAGATACCGAGCAAGAGACGAGATACCGAGAAAACGGCATTGACGAACAGACCACAGTTTGTACGGCCAGGCGGCGGGGCCCAGGGAAGCCACTGACCAGCGGGATCGAGAGCTGGTACGTACGGACCCATCTACTTCGGACACCTTGGAGGGGAGGTGAGCCACTGGGGACAAGATGGGGACTCAAATGACTAAAGAGGAGAAGTCAATTGTCACTGTATTAACTACGATTCTAGAGAAACAAGGGGTTAAATACGAGGAAAGCGCTCTCCGTTCCCTGTTACTTTGGTGCAAAAAGAACGGAGTCGACGCGAATGCTCAGACTGCATTTAACATGGACAAATGGGAACACGCGGGGAAAATACTAATTGATGCAGCCACTAGACGAGACTCTGTCGCTACGAGCGCACTGCCTGTTTGGCGACAGGTTACAGACGCTCTTAAACAACAGAAGGCTGACACAAGTGCTATTTCGGCTGCTATCAGCGCGCTGCAACCCGACACTCCTGGTGCCGCGGGTACCAGCTTCCCTCCTGGCTCCTCAGGAGACTGCCCAGAAGGGAATCGCGCACTCAGCCTCTCTCCCTCAGGCGCTGCTGGCGTGAGTCCCCCCAGCGCCCCCCCGGGAGTGGTATCCCCTGTTCCCGTCCATGGAGCGGTCGCCCGCCACGGCGCTGTTTCTTTCGGCGCGGCTCTCTCCCCCCCCGCCGCTCCTCCGGGCGCCGCTTCTCCCTTTACCACCCTCGCCCCCGCGGCTCCTGCCCTGGCTGCTCCGGTATCGGCGGCTCCACTCCCTGCCCCCCTCCTTCCCTCCGCCCCTCCAGCGCCTCCCCTCCCCGCTCCCTCCCTTCCCTCCACCCCTCCAGCGCCTCCCGCCCTCGTTCCCCTCCTTCTCTCCGCCCCTCCAGCGGCTCCCCTCCCCGCTCCCCCCCTTCTCTCCGCCCCTCCAGCGCCTCCCCTCGCTGTTCCCCACCTTCCCTCCGCCTCCTCGGCGCAGCTCTCCCTCCCTTCCCCTCTCGCCGCTTTTGGACCCCCTGATCCGCCGCTGATTGAGCAGCCTGTCCAGGCAACGAATCCATCCCTGCCAGACCCGCGATATTTCTGGCGAAAGCTGTTCGAAACAGCACAAAGGGATGGTAGTGCCGATCTTGCACGGGCTTTGCAGTCCTTTGCTCCCTACCCAGTGCAGCGTCACAATGGGGACGCACCTGAATGGGAGCCCTTTAATTACTCTGTCATTAAGGATTTGAGGCAGACGGTCATGCATCATGGGTTTAATTCACCTTTTGCCCAGTCGCTGCTTCGTGGTATATGGCAGAACGAGTTAACACCGCATGATATCAAAGGCATAGCCCAGGTGTGCTTTAATCCAATGCAACTAATGCTTTTTGAGGCTCACTGGAAAAGGTTGGCACAACAGGTGGCGTTAAGAAATTTAGACTGGCCTCAAGATGATCCCAGGTTCGGGGCTGGCCTCCCTCACCTTCTTGGAGAAGATCCAATTGCTCAGCCCCAACTCCAGGCTCGGTTACACCCAATGATATTGCAGCAAAGCAAAGACCTTGCTTTTCAGGCGTTTCTACTTGTGCCAGATACAGGGAAACGCAAGGAGTCCTGGGCATCCATTAAGCAGGGCCACGATGAGCCCTATACTGCATTTGTGGACCACCTCCGTGCAGCCTTAGAGAAACAGGTTTTTGAAGACAGGGACCGGGATGCACTTTTGCTGCCACTCGCTAGAGATGATGCAAATGGGGACTGTAAACGTGCCTTGTTAACCCTTCCCTTGACTGCCAGCATAGTTGACATGATAGAGACATGTGCCAGAGTGGGCAGTGTGGCTCATCAAATGGAGTCTTTCACTAAATCCTTTGCTGCTGCTGTAAGGCTTCAACAGAAGTGTTTTCGCTGCGGGCAGAATGGACATTTTAAAAAGCAGTGTCCCCGCAGGCCTTCAGCAGATTCAGCTGCCAATGTGATTTGTTCACGATGCCACAAGGCTGGACATTTTGCTAAACAGTGTCATTCCAAGTATACTTTTCAGGGACAGCCGCTACAGGTGCGATCCACTTCGGGAAACGGGAGTCGGAGCGCCAGGGGGCAGCGCGCGCAGACACAAATCACCCCCAGGAGCCCCTTCCAGGCTTATGCGGCGGACTCACCGCAAGGACCGCTGGTAGTGCCGGAGTGGATGTCACCATACCAACAGTAACTACAATCAATGACTCTAGAGTTCATAAGGTACCTTTGGAAGAACATGGACCGTTAGGGCACGGATTAAGTGCATTGCTCGTGGGACGCTCTAGCGCCGCGACTCAAGGCCTCTTTGTTTGGCCTGATGTTATTGGTGCAGACTATATGGGCCAGATTCAGGCCATGGTGTGGACCCCCTCCCCACTGGTTACAATACCACAAGGAAGCAGAATTGCACAGCTTGTGCCTTTTTTTGCTCAGGTCCCTGCAACAGACTCTCGGTTACAGGATACAGGTGCTTTTGGGTCCACAGGTGCACCGGAGATTTATTGGAGAAAACTCATAGGTGCCAACAGACCCACAATGACCTGTGTGCTCACACTCACGCAAGGCAGTTCCCGAAGCTTGTGTCTCACGGGCATGATTGACACTGGAGCTGATGTGACCGTCGTGGCACACAGGGACTGGCCTAAGGATTGGCCTGTAGTAGCAGCAGGAGCTGCACTGACTGGAGTAGGTGGAGTTACTCGAAGCTTTCAGAGTAAATTTCCTGTCCAAATTGTGAACCCTAGTGGACAGGTGGCAACGACACGACCCTTTGTCATCATGGTGCCATTGAATCTGTGGGGAAGGGATGTTTTGAGCATGTGGGGTGTGTCTGTTGGAACTGGACAGAAGGGTTTTTCCTAGGGGCCACTGTGTATGGGGGCATGGAGTGACCCACACTTAAACTGCGGTGGCTCACTACGACTCCCATGTGGGTAGTCCAGTGGCCCCTTGCACAGGAGAAACTGCTTGCCCTCCATTGGCTGGTGAAAGAGCAATTAGAGCAGGGTCATATCGAACCCTCTCATAGCCCATGGAACACTCCGGTGTTTGTTATCAGGAAAAAATCAGGAAAGTGGAGGCTTATTCATGATCTGAGGCAAATAAATCGGGTGATGAAAAGTATGGGAGCATTGCAACCTGGCATGCCATACCGTACTATGATTCCTATTGGCTGGGATATATATTCAGTTGATCTAAGAGATTGCTTTACTATTCCTTTGCATTCTGATGATGTTGAGAAGTTTGCTTTTTCAGTCCCAGCAATTAATCATCAGGAACCCTGCAAGCGTTATCAGTGGACCGTGTTGCCTCAGGGTATGAAGGATAGCCCCACCACCTGTCAATGGTATGTAGCTCAAGCTTTGTCACAGGTTCAACGACAGTTTCCACAGGTGTATTTGTTATAATTATATGGACAATATGTTTATTGCTCCTTCAACACCATTGCTATTGCACCAGGTTATGCCAGTTGTGGACCGATCATTGCAGACATATGGGCTGCAAATTGCCCTAGAAAAAATACAAACCCAGTCACCATGGAAATATTTGGGAGTCAAAATTCTGGATCAAACAATACAGCCACAAACTATTCAAATTTCTCAGGAGGTGAAAACATTAAATGATTTGCAGAAGCTTTTGGGAACTATTAATTGGGTACGTCCTTTGCTAGGACTAACCCCTGCTCAGTTGGCACCTTTGTTTCAGTTACTAAAGGGTGACAATGACTTGCTTTCTCCCCACAGTTTAACCACAGAGGCACAGACTGCTCTTCGAGAGGTTGAGAAAGCAATAGAGGCAAAACAGGCATACCGTCTCACAGAAAATCAGCCTCTGAATTTGTATGTTGTAATTAACCTTTTCCATGCTGTTGGGTTACTAGGACAGTGGAACACCCAGTGGAAGGATCCCCTGCACTTTCTTGAGTGGATTTTCTTGCCCCATCAGCCAACGTAAGACCGTGAGTACCTTTATTGAACTGGTTGCCAGAGCTGTCTTCAGCTGTGTGGCCGTGATCCCCAGACCATTGTTTTGCCCATCCGTCAGGATTACCTGGAGTGGTGCTTAGCCAACAGCACTGATCTGCAGTTGGCATTGCTGGATTTTGCAGGAGAGGTCTTGTTTCACATGCCCTCTCACAAATTTCTACAACTTCATTTGGAACTGCAATTAATAGAAAAATCTTTGTTATCCCCTGTTCCAGTGAAAGGTCTTACAGTTTTCACTGATGGCTCTGAGAGGACACGTAAAGCAGTAGCCACATGGAAAGACCATGGTTGGTGGCGTGAACTGGTGGGCCGAGAGGATGGATCCCCTCAATTAGTAGAACTCCGTGCAGTGGCAATGGCATTTCATTGTTTTTCTTGTGTTGCCTTAAATTTGGTAACTGACTCTGCCTGTGTTGCAGGTGTTTTGCAGTGCTTAGATCGTGCGGCACTGCGAGAGGTAAACAATCATCACCCATTCGATTTTGCTGAAGCTCTTATGGTTTGAACTACAGAGTAGAGCTGAGCCCTATTATGTTTTGCACGTTCGTAGCCATACTGGTTTGCCTGGCTTCATTTATGAGGGTAATGCACAGGCCAATGCATTGGCAGCCCCTGCGTGGGCTGCCCTGGTACCAGACAAATGGCAACAAGCTTTGTCCTCTCTCATGCATTTTTGCATCAGGGAGCACGTGCATTACAGCGTCAGTTTGGCCTTACGAGCAGCGAGGTGAAGGACATTGTTGTCATCCTGCAGAGATTGCCAGCGTCACGTGCCTCTGCCTTCGCCAGGTGTTAATCCACGTGGATTGCAAAGTCTGCAGCTCTGGCAGACGGATGTGACCCATGTACCTGAGTTTGGTTGACTCAAGTATGTCCACGTGTCAGTTGACACCCACTCGACTGCGATATGGGCTTCAGCCCATGCCGGTGAAAAGAGCAAAGACGTCACTGCGCATTGGCGTCAGGCGTTTGCAGCTCTAGGTGTTCCCCATCTCATCAAAACTGGTAATGGTCCAGGTTATATTGCTGGTAAAACTGCCACTTTTCTTAATCAGTGGGGAATTTCTCATGTTACAGGTATTCCGCATTCCCCTACAGGCCAAGCTGTCATTGAACGCATGCATCAAACACTTAAATGCATGCTTGAAAAACAGAAAGGGGGAATGCATGGGGAAACACCACAGAATCAGCTATGGAAAGCAGTATACACACTAAATCACCTCACAGTGCCTTCCAATGAAGAAAATCCTGTAATTTTAACACATTTCTTATCATTACAGAGAGCAGGGAATGAACTACAGCCAAAGGCCAGAGTATTGGTTCACAACCTTCAGACACGACAGCAGGACGGTCCATGAGAGCTCATTACTTGGGGGCGTGGGTATGCTTGTGTTTCCACAGATGCTGGGCCCCAGTGGGTTCCTGCCAGGTGTGTGCGTCCTGCTATTGGCTGTGACATTGATCCAAGGTGACCTGGACCTGAACCTGCAACACCTGACCCCGTGGGACTGTAAAAGTGTCTGGGTGACCTTGATGAAGGCCTTAAATCAAACTACCTTCTGTGCTTCACTTGCACAACCTGCCCAAACCTTTCACACTTGTTTGGTGGGACCTCCAATAAATGGTAGCAAAGCTAATCTTATTGTAGTGAATATTACACAGAGCAAACATTTAGTAGGGGATACTTGTGAAAATATGCAAGTTTGTGTAGAGAATTGGGATGTGTGGAGTGATAAACTTTCGCTTGCATTAGACCTTCAAGAATTAGATGTACTGGGGAGCTTGTCAGCTGAAAGCTGCATTTACTTTAATTATACTAGGGGTTATGACACACACAAAAGGGGATGCAACGACTCTGCAAGATGTTTCACCTAGTATGCCTTTTCATCAAAATTATTCTGCTTTGTGTCAGTACTTGGGACATAATAAAACCTGGCCTGTCCCAGGGGATGCTGTTGCAAGACAATTACCTAGTGGCCTGTTTATCCTATGTGGAGACAGAGCCTGGCCAGGGACCCCTGGAAAAATAAAAGGGGAACCTTGTACTATCCTAGGCCGCCTAGGACTGTTGACACCAGCTCAGAAACTTTTACTGAACCACACTCATCTTCACATGCATTCACGATAAAAGCGTAACATACAAGTAGCATCCAATTGTCAAGGCGATATATGCCTGTGGAGTCGTGCTGAAATCATGGCAGCTTTAGTGCTAGCCCCCGGAGTAGCATTAGCTAAAGCATTAGGTACATTGAATAGAATGGCTTTTTGGATAGTTAAGCAGGCAAATAGAACCTCTAAAACTTTACATCAATTAGCAACAGATGTAGGTAGTGTCTGCCATGCTACACTCCAGAATAGAGCTGGCGTTGATTTTTTGCTTTTAGCACATGGGCATGAGTGTCAAGATTTTGAAGGAATGTGCTGCATGAATTTGTCAGACCTCTCTAAATCAATATACAAAAACATAGCAGACTTGCAGGCAGCAACTCAACAGGTAACACAGGATGAAGGATTTTTTGGCATTATAGGTGGTTGAATGGATGGGGGTTTAGTACCTGGATTAAACAATGGATAAAACTAGGCATGTATTGCTTGCTAATGTTGGTAATGGTCTTATTGCTACTACCGTGTTTGTTATCCTGTTTGCAAAGGGCCCTGCAGAGGATGATAAACTCGACTTTCGTGGCAGAAAAACAGAAAGGGGGAATTGTGGAAGATTACTGGGTTGCTGACAGTTTTGGCCTTGAGAGGATGTGGCTGTAAGCCTGGGAAAGAAGTAGAAAACACCACTTGTCTCCTTGGGCCAATCCTGGGAAAGCCGAAGAAGGAGAAAACAACTGTGGAAAACAAGAGTACGTTTTGGGACTTGCCAGCATGAGGAGAGATGTCAACTACCTATCAGAAGATGCTTTGGAACTGATGGACAAGTGTGCTTGGCAAATGACAAGTAGTTTGTGTGTGTGTGTGTGTGGTAGAAAAATAGTATAAAAAGCTAAGCTTGTAGCTAATAAAATGTCTTTTGCCCTTGCTTGCAAAAAAAAGCTGACTCTGCACCATTATTAGTCCGCCGCAGCCCAGCACCTCCCTGGGGACAGAGGCCCTGTTCACCTGGAAGATGATGCAGGTGCAGGACAGAACCCTCATTCGTGCCTTTTGCAGTCTGGCTGGGGTCACCTTCCCAGGTGATGGATGGAGTCTGCTTTGTGGTTTTCTGCCCCCACATATCCTGGATCCATGCAGTTGACTCTGCCCCTCTGCCCCATCTCTCCCTGGGCTCTCATCCTCCAGCTGGGTCACCGTGCTGTGGGCACAGTGTGGTCAACCTCTCCTCAAGGGGTGGCCCTGTCTTCTCTCCTCCCATAACCCCTCTCTTGGGGGTATCTGATCCCTCTAGGGTGGTCCCCATGGCAAGGACATTCCAACTGTCCAGTCTTCAGTTCCTGGACCCTTCCACCCTGACTTCGTGGTGCAGGGGCAGTGCGTCTGACTCCAGATCAGAAGGTTGTGTGTTCAGATAACACCAGGGTCAGATTTTGGGCACCACCTTTGGCACTGTCCCTGCTTTTCTTAGGGCTGGTCTGGTGAGGGAAGAGCTCAGAGAGCCTCTGGCACCTGCAGAATGGGCTGTTGGGGAACACGATGCCCAGAGCTTGCCTTTGAGACAGGTTGTATGAGCCCAATCTACAGGTTATGGGTCAGTGAGTGCAGGACAAAGCAGGGAGGTGCTGTGGTGGGTGCTGCTGCAGTTTGCCTCCTGAAGAAGCTGAAAGAAGTGAAGGCTTCCTCTAAAAAGTCAGTAATCCCATAACTGCAGGCTCAGTCACTCCTGGAGGACCTGAATTTCTCTTCATGCAGCATGAAAGGCCAACAAGGGGTGGTACAGTCAGCCCAGGGGACTACTGGAAGGTTTGAGGAAAATGATTTGGTGTAAGATGATGGCAATAGAGAGAGGTTTCTGATGAACAAGGTGAAGAGCTTTCCCAAGAAAAGAATAAAAACTAGGAGTCTGGTCAGCCTCACTTCAGTGCCCACAGAAAAATTTATGAAAGGAATTATTCTTAAAGCAAAATCCAAAGAAAGAAATAATGTGATAACGACTGGAAAGAGGGACCATGGATTTACCAAGGAAAGACCAGCATGACAGGTTTCATTGAAGAGATTACTTCCTTGATGGTCAAGAGAATACCAAAAAACACCATATCTCTTGGCTTTGGTTTGACCTCTGATGGCGTCTCCCACACGTGTCACTGCAGCAGGACACAGACACAGAGCAGCTGAGCTGAATTCAAAGGCAAAGGGAAGCAGCAGGACCAGAGGACCAAAAGTGTTGGCATCAATAGTT
>JAWWEU010000217.1:0-20804 GCA_035583155.1 Acropternis orthonyx | reverse complement strand
AGGGGCTGCCCAGGGAGGTTTGGAGTGCCCAGGGCTGGAGGTGCCCAAGGCAGGACTGGCTGTGGCACTGAGTGCTCTGGGCTGGGGGACAAGGAGGGCATCGGGCACAGGGTGGTGGGCTCCATGGGCTGGCAGGGCTTTTCCAACCTCTGGGATTCTGGGATTCTGTGACAGCTGGATACCTGAGCAGACCTCATTAACTTCAGATCAAATACAACACAAATTCATCCTCTGAAATGGTAATTTTCAAAACATGGTTTGCCTTAAAAGGTTTTTTTCTTCCCGTCGTTTAACTTTCATCCAGAATTCATTTCCAGTCTTGCTGAGAACAAACTTGTGTCTTTCAGGAAATGTTTTCAAATTCCTTAGCTAAAAAACTATCTGAAAACCTAATTTGAATTTTTAAACAGCTTTGCCTGCCCCAAATGGCTTTTGCCAAATGAAAGAACTGTACCTGAAAAGTTTTTCCCAGCTCCAGGGAAGAACTGGATCTGCATGTGGAAGCAGCTGAAGGGGGGATGTGAAGGAGACCAGGGAAAGAGAAAACCAGCACGGTGGGAGGGAAAGGTGTAGTTTCATATTAGTGAAACCTGCACCTTAATTTTTAAAGCATAAATAAAACACAATGGGCCTCTGGGAGCAGCCAAATTTGACACAGGAACATGGGGCTGAAGCAGAGAATCGCTGTCCTGCATCACCACGGTCCTGATCTCTGCTCAGGTCTTGGATTAAACCATGGGTTTGTGCCAGGTACTGCAGACCTCAACTGCAAATCCAGTCCTGGGGTACCTTGGGTTTTCCAGGCTTTTAGATGGAAAGGGGAATGGCTTCCCACTGCCAGAGGGTTAGGTGGGATCTTGGGAAGGAATTGCTGGCTGGGAGGGTGGGCAGGCCCTGGCACAGGCTGGGCAGAGAAGCTGTGGCTGCCCCTGGATCCCTGGGAGTGTCCAAGGGCAGGTTGGACGGGGCTTGGAGCAGCCTGGGCTGGTGGGAGGTGTCCCTGCCCATGGCAGGGGGTGGCACTGGATGGTCTTTAAGGTACCTTCCAATCCAAACCGTTTCATGATTCTCGGAAAGGTGCTATTTTAGTAGCTTGATATCTCAAGACAAAAGGTGTTATAATCACAGAGTCATTAAGGTTGGAAAACACCCTTGAATTCATCAAGTCCAACCATAAAATGTTGCTCTGTGTTGTTTGTTTTCCCACTAAGAGAGATCTGGATTTCCCCAACCCACCACTTGGCTAAGGTTTGATGGTGTGACCTGCACTTGCAGCCCCCCAGCCATGTGGAGGACTTGCAGAGGAATTAATACAGATTTTAGGTTATTTGGGATACCTCAAAGAATTTGGTGCAGGTGCCACAGAACAGTTGTGATTTAATTCCAGTGCTGGAGCTGCTGGTGGTGCCTGGCAGTGTGTGCAGGGAGAAGGGGCCGTGTGTTGGCACAGAGAGTCTGCACTTGGGTGGGAGATGTCAGGGCTGTGGCACAGCAGAACCAGCAGAGAACAACAAAAATCCCCCGTGCACCGTGTTTGGAAAGCTCAGGAAATTACTGGCTCAAGGAAATACAATTTGGGCCTTCAGAGCTGTCTCCTGGCAAAGTGTGTTTCCTGAAAATAGAGTATTTCTGCTAGGGGCAGAATTCTGCTGGTTTGGATGCTGAAAGCTCATTAAGATCTGATGTTAAACAACTAATGCTCCCAGGGACAAATTGGTTCATGTACCAGGACTTTCTCTAGCCAGAGGAAAATACAATATCCCAGAAATTACAGGGCCTGTCATAAACCTGGTGGTTGCAGAAGGCTCGGTGACACGCATTTCAAGCCCCAATATTTTCACTGATTCTGTCAGAATCCGTGTGCAGCCCTTCCACCTGCCCGGTGATGGATGAGCCTGGAAAATCCCCTCCCTGGAAAGGGCTGTCCATCCCTGGCACAGCTGCCCCGGGCGGGGGTGGATCCCCATCCCTGGAGGGGTTTAAAAGCCCTGTGGATGTGGCACTTGGGGACGTGGTCAGTGGGGGCCTTGGCAGGGCTGGGGGAGGGTTGGACTCAATCTCTGAGGGCTTTTCCGACCCCAGCAGTTCTGGGATTCTGATGAGGAGAGAAGGTCACAGCCAGTGTGCTCCTCTCCTTGAGAACCTGGAGTTGGCCTCGCCCTCTTGTTTTTATATCAAAACAGGCAATGCAAAGGTTGTTTTGTTTGCATTTTTGGGGCCTGGTGCTATGAAAGCCCCAATTTACAGGTATTAAAAGCATGGAAAGCATCCCCTTCTGTGAAGTTTTGCTCCTGGGAAATGTGTCATCCTCTCACGTGAGAATGGTATCCACCAGCTGTGCCTTTCCCTGCAGCCTTTATGGTTCTGCTCTTCTGCTGATTTTCATGCCCAGACAGATTGTAATTGTGTGGCAACACTTCTATCTTTCCATCCGACAGCAGAATCTAGAGATTTCCATGGAATTTATGAAAATGTATTTAATGGTTTTAAAACCCTTCACTCCCTGGCTATTTGCTGGATCTAGCCCTAAACATTACCAGGGAATTGAACTGGTGAATGTAATGAAAATCCTATTTCAGACTGAACTGTGTTTTCCCTGATACATCTTAATAACAACAATCAAAATAATAAGAAAATTACTTGGAGAAAAAAAGACACTTCCCAGTGCTTGAATTTGGGGTCCTCATTACCCTCAATTTGTGAGTGAGGATATTTTTCCTGTGAGAATCCCAACCTATTGCTGCCTCACCTCAGGTTCCTGGTGGCTCCTCCTGAGCTGAAGCCTCTTTACAAATTGCTGCTATGAAACCTGGATTTCCCCAGGGAGACTGAAACTCCTTCTGCACTGAATATTCCCCACTCTGGCACAGCCCTGCTGACAGGAGCTGGTGTGACACACACCAGAGCACTTGTCCCCTTTTCATTTAATCTCTAAATTTGATGAGACACCACTGATATATACTTTTTTTTCCCCCTAAAATTTTTAAGAGCTGCTTTTCTATTACTTCCTTGCATCAAGATGGAAATTTGGTTTCCCTGACTCACAATTCCAACTCTTTGGGAGGCACAATGACCTGCTCAGCAGTTGAAAGTCATGTGTCATTAAATGCTGGCTCTGGGAATGTCACACAGTTCTTGTGGCAAACTGCCTTTTATTAGTGCTAAATAAAGACCTGATTTTTCAATAAATCAATATATTTATTCTTTCCTCTGCCCTTTCCCCCTTCTCCCCTCCTTTTCCCTTTCCCACCCTTTCCCCTCTTTTCCCCTTTTTTCCTCCCATGTCCCCCCCATTCATCCCTTTTCCCCATTTTCCCCACTCATCCCTCTTCCCCCCTCCCTTTTTTTCATTTCCCCCCTTTTTCCCCCCTTTTTTCCCCAACCATTATTCCTGAGGCAATGTGGAAGTGCCCCCCTGGGAAGCTGAGGCTGTGCCTCCCCCCAGCAGCACCAGCCTGGACCCTTCATCCCTCCCCCAGCAGCAGCTGCTGCAGATGTTTTGGAGGAGAACACGAGTCACTCCCACACTTGTCTTTTTGCTCTCTTTTCCTCAAAACAATTCTGTGTTCCAAGAACAGACATCCTTTATTACATCCAACTTTTTATTTACTTCTTTCCCTCAAAAGGACAACCTGTTATGGGATGTGTCCTCACAGCTCCAAAGGTTATTTTCCTCCCTCTTATGAGCAGAGTTTTCAGTTCCAGCATCTCCCAACCTTTTCCATCCCGAGAGCTTTGCAAAATCCCATCGTTATCTCTGTAATAAGATTTTCTCTTTAGGCAGCCAGAGTGGGATCTGCCAAACCCGGGTTGTCAGGTTGGGCTGAGCTCTGTGGTGAGAGGGAAATAACCTTGTTAGACCTGAGGGTTTCTTTGTGTCTCTTTGTGTCCAAGATAAAGACACTTGTCTTTGCGACAGGATTTTCCAGGACCACGGGAATAAATTGGCCCAGTAACCCGCTGTGTCCTTCTGTGATGAGTTTTCCCTCCTTCTTACTGGAACTGGAGAGATTTGTGTCTCCAGCCCCTCAGGCTGGGGGAGCTCTGGAGAGGACAAGGGGGAATGGCTTCCCCCTGCCAGAGGGCAGGTTTAGGTGGGAGATTGGGAAGGAATTCCTGGCTGGGAGGGTGGGCAGGCCCTGGCACAGGTCGCTGTTCAGGCGGATCTTGTCCTACAGCGGCACCACCGAGCCTGGTCCATCCCCTTGGGAATAAATGGTTTGAACTACAGAAAACTTTTTTTATGCATCTTTTTGCACTTGTGAAAAGCCCAAATTAAATTTGTAGTTGCTTAGAAAAGCCTGGCTTACAAGCTGCACAGCTGGCTGCAGGATTTTGTCACCAACAGGCGTAACGCAGCGATAGATTTATGGATTTTATTCCTCATCCCACAGGGTGAAGGGAAAATACATTTAAACTGTCAGCCCAGTTTTATATTTCTTTTTTTTTTCCTTTACTGTAGACATCCCACAAAGATCATTTATGGGAGCAGCCTGTTTTGTTAGCATCTGCTTTAAATATTTTATTTTTCATTTTATTACCTGCAGGTCTAATCAGACTTTTCACGGTGCGGAGTCTGATAACAAATAATTTTGCCACCAGACATGTTTAGTCCCAAAAAATGACTTTAGGAAAATGCACAGTGATGCATTAAAATGTAGTTTACAGAGAAATTATCTTTATATGCTTTTTTTTTTTTTTTTGTTAAAAATACAGTTAATGTGAGGCCACAAAAATACAACAAAAATCTGCTGTACTTGGAAAAAGGATTTGCAATATCCACATGAACTGTCTTGGAATCATTAATGGATTTTAATATGTGCCATATTGACCATGGGCACATTATACACTGTAGATAGTCATTAATTATTAACATGTTTACAACAATTCTGCAAATAATGGGCTAATTGCTACAATTATGTATTTTCCAACCAGGCCCACTCGGGAGCAGCTCTGTGCTCACAGGCAATCCTGGAAAATCCAGTGGCAAAGCCTCTGCTTCCCAGGATGCTCTTTATTTTTGTGGACTATTGATTTCGTGCCAGAGTTTTGTAGGTTTAATTTTAACTGATAGTCGAGTCGTTCATCCCATTAAATTATTGATGGGCACCGTGTCTCATGTTTGCAGGATTCCAGTGCCTGGGAACTGAGTGGCTTCAAGAGATTCCGTACAAATACCTGGAGAGGTGAGGAAAGTGAAATGTTTCACTGTGGTGGCTCACTATGGAATTTCTGCTAGACCTGCACTGCTGCAGGATGAAGAAAGCCTGGGAAGTAAATAATAGATGGATGGACGGATGAGAGATGTAAATCTATTTATATAGCTATAGATTGGTTTATATCGAGAGAGAGAGATATAAATAGCTACAGGAATCCTGCTCTGAATGAGCAGCACGGAGCAGTGGGAGACATGGATTCCCTTCCTTTGCACTCCATTTTGTCCTGCCATCATGGAATCCCAGAATGGTTTGGACCTTCAAGGCCACCTCATCCCAGCCCCAGCCCATGGGCAGGGACATCTTCCACTGAGGGTGTGGAGTCTCCCTGACTGGGGATAATCCAGAGCCACCTGGACACAATCCATGTGCTTTGGCACGGCCCTGCTGGAGCAGGAGGTTGGACCAGATGACCCACTGTGGTCCCTTCCAACCTGACCCAGTCTGGGAATTGCCTGGATATGGAAGTGACTGAGGGGTGGTGGTTTCCTGTCCTCTGGGAATATGCAACATGAGATTTGTTGGGGTTCTTTTGGGGAGATGTCCAATACCAAGCAGCCTTATCAGACACCCAATCCTGACCCATAAACATCTCCCCACCCCTGGGTTTCTGGAATTTCCTCAGACTTCAACCACAACCCCCGATCTCTTCATAAGAGGATTATTACCAAGTACACAAGTGGCATAATTAAATGTATGTGGTAATGCCTGATTAGACTATGGATTTAGAGAGGGAGCAGCATTATGCAGAGCTACAATGTAACTGGGTTAATAACAATCAACTGATTAATGTCGTACATCTCGCTGGAGCCTAAAGGAGAATAGACTGAGCTGATTAGAGCAGTTGCAAATATGCAGAAGAGCACAAAGCAGGCTGGATGAGACATGACTGCAGAAAGGAGGGGGCTCTCAGAGCCCAGAATACACACATGTTCAAAGGAGGGAGAAATGGTGTGAGGTGGGACCGCCCTGGGAGGGCAGTGATCCTCAGGGTGGTTGGGTTACTACTCACGGGTGCAGTGAGTTCTTATTCGCCATGGCAGTACAGAGAAGATGTTAAACTCACAGAATCCCAGAATCCCTGAGGCTGGCAAAGCCCTGCCAGCCCACGGAGCCCACGCTGTGCCCGATGCCCACCCTGTCCCCCAGCCCAGAGCACTCAGTGCCACGGCCAGTCCTGCCTTGGGCACCTCCAGGGCTGGGCACTCCAAACCTCCCTGGGCAGCCCCTGCCAATGTCTGACCACCCTTTCCAGGCAGGAATTCCTCTGTCAGGGAGGTTTAGGCTGGATATTAGGAAAAATTTCTTCATGGAAGGGTTGTCTAACCCTGGCAGAGCTGCCCAGGGCAGGGGTGGAGTCCCCATCCCTGGAGGGATTTAAAGACCATGTAGATGTGGCACGTTAGTTGTGGCCTTGGCAGGAGTGATTATATGATATTCAAACTGTCTAAAATTCAGTTTTCTGAGGTCTGAGAGGGGCAAAGTTCTTAGACACAATGGCACAATCAAAACTTTATTAAACAGATGAATGTAAGATGTACATGAAAAGGCTGAACCTGCAATAATAAAGGACCAACAAAGCACAGTCAGTGAAAGGAAGGAGACACTTAAAAGAAGTGTATACTTTTTAAAATTCTAAACAGAGCTGAAGAAGTTAAATTGCTGGAGCAAACAGAGCTTCCATCACCCCTGGGGAACTTGTAAAGAAGAGCCAAATTGTGCTTGGATTGGGGAGATGGAGGGGAATAATCAGTTTGGGGTTACAATCCAAAACTGGGAGTGCTACAAGGGAAAGAGTAAACAGCCGTCCACCTGAGACGTGGCAGGAACTATTCCTGTGCTGAGTGATTTGCTCGGGGGGATGTCCACAGTGCCCTCTGACACCTGACTGGGTGGTGGTTTGAGCACAGCCACTCTGATTTCTCATTTCTGCTGATTTCTGCTGTCCTTTCCTATCTTTGAGGGCATTACAAAGAAATCTGAGCAAACTATTTTCAGCGAGGTTTGAAAGCCACCTTTTTTTTTTTTTTTTTTTTTTTAGGCTGATTCTTGAGGGGCAGCTTTGCTTTTGTTTCCTTTCTGTTTTGCTCTTAATTGTTGCTGCCTCGAAGTGCAGCCTCCCTCTGGCTCCTCTGGTGCCTCCCTCCCCTGGCAGGGGACCCTGCCCTCAGCACCAACCCTGCTGCTCTGCAGCTTCAGGAACAGGTGGAATTCAAGTGTATTTTTTTACCTTGCAGGACCAGGCACAGGCAAGAGTTTGGTTTCAGCTGATGATCTTCGTAGGTCCCTTTCAGCTCAGGATATTCTATGATTCCATGCAAACTGTAGAACAATGGAAAAGCTGTAATATAAAAAAGAAGAAAAATCAGAAAAGAATCATAATTCCTCATTTCTGAACCTACTGCACATGTTGGAATAGTTACTAAAATGAGTGGTTTTAGCTCTGGCTTTTGAAGGGCCTGAGTTCACCCCCCTTGATTGGATTCACACACTGTAAGGAGGGTGGGTAAAGGGCATCTGGAGATGTCAGTGCCAACCTTGCTCTGATTCTAACTGGTGCCACTGGCTTAACTGGGGTTCTCTATGGGGCAGGTGATCTCTTGTCTCTGAGTGCTTGACCCCACTGTGTTTTGATTCCAACTCTTTTGTATTTCCTTCCCATCCTTTTTCCCTGGCTGGAGGGACGTGTCACTCATATCTAAGGCTCTTTAGCTGTTCCCAATCATTGGAAGACAGGGAAATTAAGTTAAAATATATCCTAACTAGATGTATCTTTGTTTCACGGCTTAACTTTCTTCCTTTGCCTTACACTCATTTCATAATCATGAAGTCTCTCTGTGATTCTTTTCAACTCAGTGAACCTCCTCCACATGTTCTTTGGTTACACGTCACCCTGTTCACATCCCTTCTCCCGGGGCTTTTGTAACAGGATACAAAGACACATTTAGGAGTGATCTGTGTTCTTCCCCCAGCACAGGGAGCAGCAGAACTCATTTTAAAGGGAGACTGATGAGCAGTTTCTTATTTAGAAGAAAGGTGTGTGGAGGGAACAAAAGAGATTATCCATGGGAGCTCTGATTCACAGAGCTGATAAATGTGTGATTTCTCATTTGGGCTGAAAACGTGGTGAGGCCTTGTGGTAGAGCACAGAAATCCAAGGAATATTGCAAGCTAGGCCTGATCACTGGCCTTCCCGTGGTTCAGGTTTGCTCTGAGCAGGGGGACTTCACATCAAGCATGCAGGGTGTGCTACTGGGTTTGACAGGGCTGGATGAAAGGCCAGAGAAGCTGCAGCAGAGAGAGAAATCTCATTTGTCTAATAGGCTGAGAGATTTAATTCTGGTTGTATTTATTTTTCATCTCTGCTCAGAAGGCCTAAGCCCTCTAAATTCAAGAGCACACAAAAATGCCTCACGCTCTGCTGGCCCTTAATTGATTTTAATTTCTAGTGGAGAATGATATTGTTTCTGTGTTGAGGGAAAGTGGCATGGGGAGCTTCTAGAATTCCCGAGATCTGTGTGCACTTACACCTAATTCCTGATACAAGAACCACAAGACCATCAATTCCACCCTGCCCGATGCCCACCTTGTCCCCCAGCCCAGAGCACTGAGTGCCACAGCCAGTCCTGCCTCGGGCACCTCCAGGGCTGGGGACACCAAACCTCCTTTCCAATGCCTGACCACCCTTTCCAGGAAGAAGTTCATCCTGATAGACTTCCTGAAGGCTTGGGAAAGGCAAGTGAAGGAATTGAGTGTCAGGTGATGGGAGGATCCTCTAGTGATGAGTTCGGACACTTTGGGTGTTGAACCCCTGCTCATTTATTTCTGCTCTCAGGGTCTTCCTTGGAGGCTGCTGAAGATCTCCAGGGGCTTCAGGGAGAAGGCATCTTAATGGTCTGGGTGGAGAAGGGCAGAATAATAAGAAATGTCCTCACCTATGTGTGCATCCTCCTCCTCCTCCTCCTCCTCACCAGGGAGCTCCTCTGTGGGAGGAGAGTGTGGCTGCAACAGGGCCAGGCAGGAGGGATTTGACTCTTCTGCAGCCATTCAGCTCAGAAACACCCAGCACAGAGCAGAGGGAAATGCCTGTGCAGGGAACACCTGCTGGGCTGCAAATCCTTGGAGAGTGCTGAGCAGCTCCGGGACAAGAGTGCTGTTGTGGGGGTGTGTCAGAGCTCCAGCAACTCAAAGCAGCAATCCAGAGGCAATATTCCTCCTGTCAGCTTGAGATCCAGGGCTCTCCGGCAGCCTGTGATGTGCCTCACAGCAGCAGGGGAAACTTGGGAAAAACACTGAAATGGGAGAGAAATGACGAGAGAAATGACAAGAGAAACTGGAGGAGGTTGCCAAGGAACTGCGATGCCAAAGGTGGATCAGATCAGGTTAATTGGCAAGGTGTGTGTTGGGATGGAAAGGTGGGATTCAAATCACGGCTGCTAATTATCACCCCAGAAGCCAGACTGCCCCAGGAGGGCGTGGAATCCCTTTCCCTGGAGAATCCCAAAAGCCCTGTGGACCCAGCCCTCAGGGATGACCCGGCATGGGCAGGATGCTGGGCTGGGTCACTGCGCCGTCCCCTCCGATCTGCACCAGTGGGTGGGTCTGATTTTGGTGTCACGGGTGCCCTTTCCCCCGCCAGCCAGATTTTACCACCTTCACAGGTATGAAGCTCTTACATTTGACACAGGGACGAGCCAAGCGGGCTGAGCTGGCGGGTGTGCCCCCCGGGGGCGCAGGGTGTGAGCGCTGTACGCGCCCCCGTGCAGGATGCTCTGGCAGAGGCTGTGCCGGCAGGGGCAGCTCCTGCCCCGCTCCGGAGCCCTGGCTGTAATTCGGGCTCCTGCAGCGCACACAGGGAATTGCTAATGGCAGGATTTTCTGAAGTCTCTCTGAACGGGAGGCTGATCAGAAGTGCCGATAGTCTGGTTGATCCTTTACACAGCACTGCTGTTCTTTTTCTTCTTAAAACTACCACTGATCAGCCCCTTCTTTCTGTTTCTCTCCCATGTGACCTCCGCTCTTCTCTCACCTCTTCTTGTACCTTTCTAACTTATTTTTCACTGCTTTTCTTATTATTTTTCATTTACTTTTTCCGTTGGGGGGGCCGGGGTGTGTTTGGTGCTTTGTTGTTCCTTTGTGCTTTTATTTTATTTTATATATTCCCTGAGACTTACTAACCAGAGATTAGAACATCAAAGGAGAAAAGGGAATAGGAAATCAGGAAAAGAAAACCTTACCATTTTCTGTTTGTTTTTTTTTTTCCCTCCAATTTTCCATGTTTTTAAGTGTCTTCCAGATCCTCAGATTTGCCCCTCAACCAGAGCCCCTGCTCTTGCTGTATCCCTTGTATGTCTTGGTACTCATGCTGTGCTCTAGTTGACAGTAGTTGCCTTCAATAAAGGGCTTTGCAAGTAATTTTCTGATTTGGCAAATGGACCGAATACTCAATTTCCTGCTTTGTTAATGCCCATAGTAATTCTAGAAAATGTAATAACAATAATAATAATGATGATGATGATGATGCTAAGCTAAGCAGCAGCTTTGGCCATGTTGCTAAGCACCCATCAAACATCCATTGTGCTCCATTTTTTTTACCCACAGTGCTGATTACTGAGGTGCCTGAACAAAACTTGCCTCCTTTTAGCACTGTGGCGTCCTAGGAATGCTCTGATGTACCTTAAAAAAGGATTGTAAGAAGCTGTGAAGATGGAAAATGAGTCGTTTCCTATCAATTATTTATCTCTCCAAGGGCCTGGATACGTTGATCAGGCAGATGCTGAGCAGCCTGGATGGTAACAGAGCCTCCGACAGATCACTCTGTACCGCTGCTTATTGTAGGGGAATAATTCCTGAGCACAGAATAAATCAAACTTCTCCCGTGTCACATTCCATAGCAGGGGAGGCCAGGAAGTAATAAAGTGAAAAGCACCTGCTTCATTTCAGAATAAAGCTCATTATGTTTGATTCATAGGGCTGTGGGTAGTGGCAAGATTGTGCAACTAAAAGCTCTAGTAAGTGATGCTGGAGGAGAAGCAGGTGGGAACTGGGGGCTCTCACTTTATGAATTCATCCTTGGTGCTTTCATTGTTATCCAGAGTAACTGGAAGTGTCCCAGGCCAGGCTGGACGGGGCTTGGAGCACCCTGGGCTGGTGGGAGGTGTCCCTGCCCATGGCAGGGGGTGGCACTGGGTAGGCTTTGAGGTCCCTTCCAACCCAAACCGGTCTGTGACTCCATGACTCCATGCAGCCAGTGGTTCCCAGGAAGAACATCTTTGCTTTAAGTGACAGGGCTATAAAAGACTGAAGGCAACTGATAATTTCTTGTTGCAATGAAATACCTTGAATGGACTCAAGATAAAAATGTTTTGCTGCTCTGAATTTAAAAGAAAAATATTTATAAACTCTTTAACTGGTTAAAAATAATTTAAACAAAAAGGGAATCACAGAATGGTTTAGGTTGGGAAAGACCTCTAAGATCATTGAGTCCAGGATAGGCAAAGTAGTATCTTAGCATGTGCAGTTACGAAAAGTGGTAAAATGAGGTGGCATTAAGCTAAAGAGCTACCAAAAATAAGTGTTTGTGGTCTGGTGTGGTGCTTACCTTTGACAATGATGTTGAGTTGCTTTGGATTAGGAGAAGCTGCTCAAAGAGCCGGCCCAGCTCTGGATTCTCACATCCATTTGGAATTCTGTCTCGTGTATCTCCTCAAACCCATCCCACACACCCCCCTAAGGAAGCTCCGGGAGCGCCAAGCGGTGCATCCAGAACATTCCCCAGGCAGGGCTTTCCTGCTGCCTGCAAACAGCAATTGCTGCTATTGATTTGCCTGTTCGTGGTTAACACGTTCAAGCACGATTCCTTTTTAACCATCTCTCTCTTTCATCACAGCGTGCCCTTTGAGAGGCTTCCCTGCCGAACACTGAACTGCTTTCCTTCTGGTCAAGTGGTGTGTTCTGTATGAATGCAGCTGGTGTTTTTCCCAGCCGAGGTGCTGGGCTTGCTGGAGAATGAAAACATTCATTTCCAGACCGGCAGGGGTTTGCTCCTTACCAATGTCAAAGCGAGTGCTCAAAATCTAATTTCTTTCTTTGGAAGGTTTTGATGCAGCTGAAGAAAATAAATTGTGGCTGATATTTGTTCCTCTGCTGGCAGCAGTAAGACAGAGATCAGCCCTGAAAGCTGAGGGTCTCATTACCTGTGTCCTGTTACGCGGCAGAGAACGGGGCTGTGACATCTGGGACCACAAAGGCAATTCAGGCCAAAATCTCTCCAGCAACTGGAATTATTGGGGAAATTATTTCATCAGTTGATTACAAAAGTACCCAAATAACAATTATTACTTGGCATGGAGTAACGTGGGCAAAGCAAGCTAAATTTGAGAAATACATCCATAATCTAAACCACAGTTTCTTTAAATTGCGAAGGCAAATAACCAGAGAGCAGGAACTCATGAGCATCAGTAAGAGTTGGTTTCAGTTAAGTGTTGGTTCCTTGTTTTGTGGCTTTAATTGTCACCTGCAAGGGCAGGTTTCCTTCCATCCAAACCAGCAAAATCACAGAAAATGGGGATATAAGGACAAGAGGTGCTTTTTGAGGGCAATGTGGCTTCTGGAGCAGCTTTTAGTAAATTCACAGAATCACAGAATGATGGAATTCCAGAGTGCTTTGGGTGGGAAAGGACCTCAAAGCCCATCCAGTCCATGGGGCAGGGACACCTTCCACCAGCCCAGGTTGCTCCAAGCCCCGTCCAACCTGCCCTTGGACACTCCCAGGGATTCAGGGGCATCAATAATTTTGAAGCAATCTCAGCCAGAATACACTCACTGGAAGACCTGACTGTACCTTGGAAGTCTAAAATCTTGATGAAAAGAGGAATCTCATGGCCCTCTTCTGGTGATGGAGGAGCCAGGAAAATGTGGGAAAGGGAAGACCAGACTTTGCTCCCTCTCCCTTGGTCTTTTCCCATTATTTCTTAGTGAGGAACTGCTCACCTGTGGGCCAGAAGGAATCAGTTTGGACCAAAATCAGATTAAATGAGTCTGGCCATTAAATATTTCTGTTTTCAACTATGCATTAAGAGCAACATGTGGGAAAATGGCCCCAACAAGGTGCAGTCCTTGGCAATGGGAGCAGGGCAGGGGGTCCCCCCAGGCAGGAACCCCAAGCGTGGGGGCCCTTATCAGCCCCCCAGGGTGACTCTGCAGATGATGTGGCTGCAGATGAGGCCCAGTCCATAACCCTGCAGGTTATGGGCTCTCCAAATGAAGGCTCAGTTCCCTCGTGTCTGCAAACCTTCCTGGTTTGTCCTCAGTGCAGATAAGGAGACACAAAGCTTAAACACTTGTTTTGTGTTCCTTGATGTCTCCTTTGGCCTGTGCTGTTCCATTGGCTCATTTGTGAGCAGTTTTCCATTAGCAGAGCCCTTCCCAGCAGTTTCTCTTTCCACAGGATGCCAATTTTTATGTGCTAAATGTTTCTATTGTGATACCTTTTTTAGGCCTTTTTATTCATTAAATTTACTGTGTCCAATTAACTGCTCAGACTGAGCTGCAGTTCCCGTCCCACCAGTTGGGTTCAGCATGGAAATACATTTCCTGCCCTGGAAATGTCGCTGCAAAAACACTGGCACAGGTTCTAATTTGCGTATTAACCATCTTGATGATAGAATGGGAAATACAGGAAATACCTTGCCATCGGGGGCAAATTTGGATTTTCCTGTGTTTCAGTGGTTTAACCGCGGCTGAACAATGCCTGGAAAAGCAATGGAGGTGGGAAGAGGTGGGATGGTTCCCACAGCACAGGGATGCAGTTGGATATAATCAAAATAAATAATGGTTGGATTTTTTTGATGTTAAAGTGGATAAAAGCTGTTGTTCTCTGCAGGAAGTACTTTGAGAAGATTTCTGTTGTGAAATCCAGGAATTGGGTTGGACTGAGTGACCTGCAGTGATCCCTTCCCAATCCTGCTGTGGGTGGGAGTTTAAAAAGCCAAAAATGAGTGGGAAAAAAAATCCCACTGCCCAAGTTACCTGCTCAGGTTGGACGGGGCTTGGAGCAACCTGGGCTGGTGGAAGGTGTCTCTGCCTGTGGTGGGGGGTGGCACTGGATGGGCTTTGAGGTCCCTTCCAGCCCAAACCAGGCTGGGATTCTGGGATTATGTGAAAAAATCTCAAAGTCAGAATATTTGTCAGGAGGTTTTCTGGTTTGCCTGTTCACTTGGGATTGCAGCTGGGATGGTGTTAAAAGAGTTTCTTCCTCAGCCTTTTGTTCCAAAGGAACAGGAGGTAAAAAAATGGGATTTTTGCCATGGGAGGGTCTTGTCTGGGCCTGCCCTTCCCAGACTTGTTTTATCCTCAGGATAGGGAGGGAAATGCTTGTCATGGAGATTTGCTTTCTTTTTGATCCTTTGGACAAACTCTTCCACATCTCTTAGAGGTTCTTCCAGGGAGGTGTCCATCCCATCACACCAGTCCTGGAGCTTGTGTGGCTCCAACACAGCACTCCTGCAACTGCTCAAGTGTCTGAGATGTTCCAGGTTTCCCGTGTGCGGAGGGAGCTCAGGGCTTTCCCCCTTCCTTCAGCCTGGGTGCTGGGAAGGAGGGAGAGACAAGGGCTGAACTTGCTGTCAACTCCCTTAAAAGCTTTTTTAGTGTAGCTAAAATGTGTGATAATGGTACCCAGAACTATCATTACAGTTAATTAAAGGTCTGTTTCCTTTTATAATGTGAGGGGTTTATTTTCTGGAGTTGATAACATGGCAATAAAACCTTGCTTTAGGCAAAAGCTTGGTAGTCAAGGTCACAATTTAGAAGTAATTTGAAAATTGAAGGGAAACCCAGAAACCAGCACGTGGTTCCTGTTATTTCCGAGTTGTGGAAGTACAGAGGGAATGACTTCAAAAATAAAAAAAAAAAAAAGAAAAGAAAAGAAAAAGAGGAATATCAGAACCTGTGCACGGATGAAATGTTCAGAGGTGATCATGGGAGAGGGGGAATGCAGGACAGGAAATCTGGGAGCTGTGCTCTGGGAAAGGAATTCTTGTCACATCTTGGTTTAGTTTGGGTTGGAAAGGCACAGCCTGGTTCCAGGAACAGGACAAAGTTGGGATGCAGGCACAGAAATGTTGGGATTTTACCACCATTTAAAAACTTTGGAGACTGTAGTCTTTCAGGAATGGAGCGGATGTGGGGGTGGGATGTTGTGGGGTGATGACACATCCCACAGTTTGCTGTTGAGGGTGAATCCACTCAGTCCTTGGAGCCTCCTGTGATTTCTTTAAGGATCTTCAGCTCACACACCCAGGGATGGACACTGAGAGGTTGCAGGATCTCCATCCCTGGAGATGCTCAAACCCACCTGGACACATCCCTGAGTGATGGGGACTTGGGTGTTGAGAAATACAATCTCTGAGTAAAGAATGAACACAGATTATGGTTTGTTAGTTTATGAGTTAAACAGGATGGTCTCACTTCCAATCCAGGGCCATCTCAGAAGACAGCGGGTGCTCCTTCGGTCAAAAAAGTCATTTCCTGAGGTGAGAAATGTAAAATAGATGCCAGTGGTGAGAGATTTAATTGCTGCAAATCTGCTGAGTGAGGGATGAGCTTTCTGTTCTCCAAAATAATCTTTATTGGGATGGCATGTGGTGCTCCTGGCAGGAAAGTACATATTAATATCGAAGGAATATTGAAATTGTAACGTGTGTGGGCACTGCCAGCAGCTTTCAAGCACGTGAAGTGTTTGTGGTGGGGAGCCCTGTCCCTGCCAAGGTGCTGGGGCGGTGTACCAGCCGCATCTCCTTGTGCCCCTCCTGCCTCTGCACATCAGGCTGCAGAGCTGGGAGGAGGGCAGGGACGGGATGGAAGGGACATTTGGGTGGCTTCTCCCCCCAAGGCTCTGGTGGTGAGAGAAGGGCACATGCAGACTTCCGACCAGCACAGCTGGGGTGGAGATGCCTTCGGGATTTTAGCAAATTAGTTGGTGGATTTTAAAGATAAGGTTAATCGTGACTGAGATGTTCTGTACTCACTTTGCTGCTGCTGGTGTCGAGTGTCAATGTTCCTCACCCCAAACCCACAAGCACGTAAGGGAAGTGGGCAGGCCCTGGCACAGGTTGGGCAGAGAAGCTGTGGCTGCCCCTGGATCCCTGGGAGTGCCCAAGGCCAGGCTGGACGGGGCTTGGAGCAACCTGGGCTGGTGGGAGGTGTCCCTGCCCGTGGCAGGGGGTGGGATGAAATGGGCTTAAAGGTCCCTTCGAGCCCAAACCAGTTTGGGATTTTGTGATTAACATAAAACCACAGCAGGATTCACATCGAAACATCACATGTCACCCTGTGTGCAGCAAACACACAGCTCTGCCTCTCAAAATTCCCTTTGCAAGACTTCTTCTGCAGAAATTCTGGGTGTGTGTTGAAGCCACAAAAGCCCTGACTTTTTTTTTTGGTACAGAAGTTCATAAGAGAGTAGAAGTCGCAGAGAGAATTGGACAAGTTCTGGCCTCCAGGGTCATTTTAAAAAGCAGGAGTTCTGGGATGCAGGACTGGTTTAATGGGATATTTATCTGCCTTAGAGAAGTTTTGAATGGAAACCTTGAAGTTGTAATAGTCTGCAGTAATAAGACAGCCATGAAAAGAAAGTTGGGGTTTGGGACTTTTTTAGCTTTTACTGTAAGAGATTTGTTTACTAGGACACAGTTGGGTTTTTTTCCTAATTTCCTAGATTTGCTGATTTCAGGTAAATTTATGGCAAAAGTTATTATCTTTCCAAGAACAGCAGTCCAGCTCCAGCCCATTTTGTTACACAATCTCCTGCAGCCCTGGCCAGCCCAGCCCACGGTGATGTCCCCCTGTGGAACCCACAACTCTGAGCCTGCTTGGACACCATCAGGGAATTTTGGGGTGGGATCAGAGATTCCAGAAGCCTCATACAGAGTGTCTGTTTTGAAGCTCATGGTTGGGTGGAAGATCCCAGGGAGCTGAAGCGTTCCCAGCAGGGGAATTCCCTCACTGGAGGAGTGTTGGATGTGTTGGAGAGCAGTTTGGTGACACCATCGACTGGGAGTGTTCCAGTATCATCCCAAACATAGAGGATTGACTGTTTTTAAGTCCATTTTTATCCCTTTCCTGGAACTATTGGTTAATTTTTTTAGCCCAGTGTATTAATGCATTTCCCTGGTACCCTCTGCTCACGCTGGGCGTGCCCTGAGGGGTGGTACCACCACCACAGCAGGAAGGTGATGGGGTCTCTGTGCATCCCTAACTTAGGCCAGGCCCCAGATGGTGTCCCCCAGGCTGATTTTGGTGCCAGAGCTCTCTGGTGTCCCAGCAGACCCAGCCTGGACTCTGCCCGGCGTGGATGCACCCGGGACAGCTGCTCTGCCTCCCTCACAGAAGGTTCTCCATGGCTGTGTCGCTGGTGGAGATCAGCCCTGGAGCTGCAGGTGTGGCCCAGGATGTGGTTCCACAGCCCACAGAGATTTGCTTTTCTCCTTTCTTTCAAACGAGGACAAGCCCAGCATTCACTCTGTGCTGTCCCTCAGCTTCCAACGTGCCAGTAAAACCGACACGGCTGACAGAAAGTTTTGAGAATTGTTTGCACGGCGAGTTAATACCGTTTGTATTCCTCCTCCAGGTGTGAGATTTATTTTTAATGAATAAATAAACTTTTTTTTTTTTTCCAATAATCTGTCCCACAGCACATTCCCAGGAGCGGCTCTTCCCGCTGTGCAGCACGAGGAGGCTCCTGCTTTCCAGGGCTGCTTTGCCAGCACGGTGCTTTCTGTGGCAAAATACATCACAAATGCGCGTCATTCTTAGTGTTTGCTGCCACCTGAGCCATTGAACAGAGAATATCCAGGAAAATCTGTCAGTGTCTTCCCCCCCAAGCGCCGCTGGAGCATCGATGCCGACGGACTCCTCACATGTGGTTGCCTTGGAGCAGTAATTAATCCTGACTTTCAGACAGCAGCAAAGCTCTGGAGCATCTCCGTTAATCTCCCTCACAAAAGCATCACCTAAGAAGTCGGTGGTGGGATCACAACTGCGTTTTTCCTGGTTTAGAGCTGTAGGAAAAAAAAAAAAAAAGCTGGAAACTTGAGTAGTGACAGTAAAGAAGTTCCAGCAGCAATTTTCTCTCTGTCTTAAGCCTCTCTGCTTTAGAGCTGCTATGGAAACGGCTTCTCCAGTGAGTTTTCTCTCTAGATTGAGTTAGATAAGGAATTACTTAAAATCAGGGATCATGGAATGAAACACAACCAGACTTCCAAGGAGGCACAAAGGAAGTCAGGAGATGCAAGTGAAAAATAGAATTGTTTTCTAGAAGAGATGGAGTATGGACTTAGGGAAAAGATTTCCTGGGTGAGGAGAAGCTGTTTGTGCAGGAATGGAAGTGTAGAAGCAGAAAGAGACCTTGGAGGTCAGTGTGGGAAATAGTGAGGAGGGGGAGAACTCACTGCAAGCCCAGGTTTAAATTAGAGAAGCTCTTTTTGTGCCCCAGAGCTGCCCCATGGCCCAAAATCTCTCTGCTGCCAAGAAATCTGATGTATCCGAGCACATCAGGGAGTCTTCCTCTTCTTTCTAGCAGGGACCTGAGCAGAGGCTGAGAGCCAGTGGAGCCACAGAGGAGCCAGAGTGCCTGGAATGCTGGTTATTCCCATTCCTTACTGGCACTGGAAAGAAGAGGATCCCTCAGGCGAAGGTGCATGAGAGCCCTGGATCCCTCTGTGTGGGCAGGCAGCACTTCCCAGCTGTAGTGACAGTCCTCAAAGTCTTACTGCCATCAATAAGGGGCAAAAGGGCTCTCTGTTGTCTCCAGCATTTGTATAATTCATAAAATGCAGCATAACAAACAGTATTTAATAGGTAGTTCCAATGGCACAGAGTTTGAGAATCAGAACTCTTTATTCAATGAAAACTTCAGTTCTCAGAAAATTGTATCAGTGACCCCTAAAATAATTCTGCCACAAACCAAAATACATTTTCCTCTCCTATGGGATATCTTTCTCTGTAAGTAAACCATCTTTAGATGAGTTTATATATCTTTGTAACAGTCAAAGCTGCCATAGGTAATACAGATATCACCCGTGCCTCTTGGATATATGATCCAGGAGCATCTGATGGGAGGCAGGCTGGGCTCAGCTTGACTCTCTGATGGCTTTATCACAGTTTTTTGTTCATTTCCCAAACCATTCTGTGACTTTTCCATAGCACTGGCGTGTCTGTGACATCATGGAGGCCACACTGAGCTAAGCCCATCAGGGCGTCTGTGGGATCACATTGGCACCTTCATCCTGAATTCTCCAGGTCTGCTCACCATGAGCAAACAGAAGCTCCTTCCCCAGCAAACAGATTGATTGGATTTGATTAGACTTTTGAATTATTGGTAATAACACTATTTTAGTACTTTGAGGGCCTGAAATGGGCAGGAGGCACATTTGCCTGTAAAATATTCCTGTGTGCATCCTCGATCCACAGGATCCCTGGGGCTCCAGGGTAAGGAAGGCTGGTTGTCCCAGTGGAATTAATTTCCTATTGATCAATTCAGGAAGAACTTCACAGAAAGGGTTGTCAGGTTTTGGGAGGAGCTGTCCAGGGAGGTGCTGGAGGCTCCATCCCTGGAGGTGTTCCCTTGGTGGAGCTGACAAGGTGGTCATTGGTGAAGGGTTGGACTCAATCTTGAAAGTCTTTCCCAACCTCCACGATTCTGTGATTCCTTAGGAAAGGTTCATTCGTAGCAGGTGACATTCATTCATAAAACACAAGCACCTACCTCAAATTCTGTGTGTGGATATGAACACACCACCATAAATACTACATTTGTTGGTGGCACTTACAGTAATATCCTCCAACCAGAACAACAGCTTGTAAATCACAGAGTTATCACTGCAACCAGAACTCCATAATAACAAAATGATTAGAAAGCCATAAAAACCAAAGTTGTTTTGTCAGGATCATTTACTCCCTGATCACAGGCTGGATAGGAAGGGGCTCTGTGCTTAAATGATAGATGAGAGCCATTAATAGAACCAGAGACCTTTCAGGGAGCTTTGCAGGCAAAATTAAAAGGGAACTGGCTGGTTTTGAAGCCAGAGAGAGGCTGGGTGTTGTGGGAGCCTTGGTATAAAATACAGGCTCTTACATGTCTGAATGTCACTATTACCTGGACTGGTATATTATGGGTTAGAAAATCCCCTCTTACCTCCTCTCGTCACCTCTGAGCATCCCTTGGGTCCCTCAAAGGCTGTTTGAAACAACCTGAAATAGCTTCCTGATGACCTAAACCTCACTTTTATCTCTCTGGAACTCTGGCATTTGATAGTCTGCCAGAGTATAAAGCCCCATTACAAACTGCACAACCCTTCCTTTCCATAAAACACTTCCCTGGGTGAAATCCTGGCTGTTTATGGGAAGTGGTTGTGTGGGGACCTGGAGAGAGAGCTGGAAAGGGATTTGGAACATGGGACGGAGGGACAGGACAAGGGGGAATGGCTTCCCACTGCCAGAGGGCAGGGAGAGGTGGGATATTGGGAAGGAATTGCTGGCTGGGAGGGTGGGCAGGCCCTGGCACAGGTTGGGCAGAGAAGCTGTGGC
>JAWWEU010000216.1:0-20811 GCA_035583155.1 Acropternis orthonyx | reverse complement strand
CTGTAATTCTGACTTGTAATCTGCTTGTGAGTTAGATTCATTCCTCCTGCTGGTTTACCTTTAAACTAGCACAAAACCCCAGCAAACTATTACTATAGAGGGTGACAAGATTGGTGCCTACAGAGTGGTTTATTTTCAGAAATCTCTCAGTTTCCCAGCAATTTCTTTTCATATTCATAATTGTTATGCCACAGGTCACCATCAAGTAATTGGGATCCATGGGAAGAAATCTTTAATGTCTGTTATGTACTGCAGAAAAAAAAAACCCAAAAAACAACAACAAAAAAAACCCAGTTACATGAATATGATTTCCCATTTTCCTTAGCACTTAAACTAGTGATTTTCAGAGACATCCTTAGTGAGTGGCTAAGGAGAAACCATGTCTTTACTGTCCTGATCACTAATACCATCTTGAAGTACTTATTCTTCCGCAGTGTGACAGAAGAGAGAATAAATCCTGCCACAGCAGATATCTTTAATTCAATTACTGATAACATCAGCAGTACATTTACAGGATTTAGTTCATGAATGAATAATTTGAAATAATGTTCAGTATTTTTTCTTCAAATCATATCCTGAAATTTGATTATGATAATTTATTTTTTTCACTGCAACTCAGCTTTTCTTTTGAGACTTTCTTATCTTCTAGCACCTTCAAACAATTAGGAAAAAAACCCATTTCACTATAACCTTAGAAAATACTTACAATTAAAAAAAAATACAAAACCAAAAACAAAACTTTTTCCTGATTTCTAGACCAAATATTCTTACCATTTCCCAAGTGTAACATTTGTCATTTAAACCTGATGTGCAGAACACTACAATAAAATGTCATTTTGACACTATAGAAATTTCATAGAAACAGTCATACCTGGCTTATTTGGGCAAAGTATTGGAAATACTTTTTGTTACATTGGTGTGACAGTGAGTTACACTTTAATATTGTATAAAAAAATAAAATATCTGAATAACATGTGAATGCATTTTTCCAAATTTCTGCTTCTTCTTGCTGAAGATTAAGCTTTATTAGTACATTAAGATGTCAGATAATTGTTGTGTTTTTTTCAGATTCTTTGGACTTGTTAATCTTTGATATTATTTTAAAGACACATTTGTCATACCTGACAGTAGGGTGACTGTATATATATATTATTTTAAGCAGCTAGCAATTAGAAAAAAGCTATGAAAGATAGCAGCTTTGAGCTTTTGTTGTTGTTGTTATTGCTTGAAGAAACTCATTTGATTATGTCCTTTTTGCAATAGTCTCTGTAGAGGCAAAGTCAGCTAAAATAGAAGAGGAATATCTCACCTCAACATCTAAGACCTGGCCTTTAGCTGAAGAACCTTTGGAGTGTACTAGGCTAATAAAGATATGTATATGAAGTTTCTGCACATATAAATACTTCATAGTTATTCAATATACGTTTATTAGCTAGCACTCTAGAATCAAATGTTTTCTATTTGGTTTTGGTTTTACTATTTTTTTTTTCATACCTCTATCTTTATCTTTTCATGATGAATTTTAAATTACTTATGAAAGCTTGGCAAATGTGGCTGAAAGATAAATGCCTCCCTCTGTCATGAAAAAGTTGACAGCATATTAAGAAAATAAAAGTACAAATTATATTAAAGCAGTAGTTAATTAGACCCAGTTTTTATGCATGCACAAACATGCAATTATGGACAAACAAGTAATTTTGTCTTATGTTCGACCATGCAGAGCATACACATAGACACATGCACAAAGACATACACCATCTTCAAAATTACTTCAAAAGGCTTCTAAAAACTGCTATCAGATGCCTTATAGTATTTATTGGTTTTTATCTAGATTGTTCTCAAGGTGTGAATTCAAGAGGGAAGTCCCTCTGAAGAAGAAACTCCTCTCAGCTAAGCATTCTTAAAATAACTTTTTCCTTGAACATGAGAGATCAGGAGGCCATATAAGTGATCCTTAAGATTCATTACTTCCTGTTTAGTTGAATGAATTATTCAATTCCAATAACAATAACACTACAATACCATGAAGATGAGATCTGTACCTTTATGAAAAATTAGGATCATCAGAAACAGCATGGAAATAGTTTTGAGTGTAAAAAACCACCACAGAAATATTCTAGTCAAATGCAATGCTGACAAAAGTCTGGTGAGGAATTCAGGCTATTTCCTCCAGCAATTTGAGTTTATACCAAAGTTTACCTACAAGGGCAGTAATTGTGCATCTTTTCAAGTGAAGAAGTGAATTCTGTTGAATACCTTGTATACATTTGCCAATGTTATATCACGCCTTCTGATAGATTCTGAATTGAATCCAATTCAAAGGAAGTTTCCTTGGTCTTTGACAAATAGTATCCAATGAAATCCGATTGAGAAAGGTAGACAAGAGGAATTGTAGGGAGTGGAGAGCTTGACCAAGGCAGCAATTCAGCAAAGGGAAATTCAATTCCTTCCCTGGATCTCATGGAACATTAAAATTTTGTTACGTTATTCAGCATTTCCATCTGTTGGCACTGTAACTTGCATGTCTCCATCATTTTAGCAGGGATCATATGTTCTAGTATCAGTCATGCAAGCACAGAAGCTCCCATTTTAATGGCAAAGGGATATGTTATTTCATAAGATATTCAGCTAAATAGTAGCATCCTAAGCAAATTTTTATGATATATCCATTAGACTTCAGCATCCCAGAAGAAGTAAGAAAAGACACAGGTATGTCTAACTTGAACAAGAAGGGAGAGAATGTACAGATTTTCCGAAACTGAGAAGGAATATCTGCTGTAGTACCAAAAAAGTGTGTAGTTGAGTCAGCTTGATGTTGTTGCTCAGAAGCTAGGCTTTGTAGCTGGTTTCAACCCTGTCTTAGTGTAGCTCATGTTGTTTCCAGAACAGAAGATAAGTTTTTCTGTCTAGGTACACCTCTCTTTAACATCATACAGGCTTGACTCTCATCAGAATTAGCTCAAAGATCTCTGTGCTGCATTGCTTTAAATAGGCAGAGTACATGCACAGCATTTCAAAACATCCACTGAAATTGGACTTGCTAAATACAGCACACACAAGGCAATGTCTGCCTGGGACTGGCTATGGCCTGAAAGGCAGAGATTTCTTCCACAGTGCTACAGCACAGTAAAGATTTGCTCCACTGTATCTCCATGGGCTGCAGTAGTAGTGTCTTGTATGACATCTGTCTTCAGTCTGTCTGCACTCTGATATATCTTAATGTAGCTAGTTGGCAGAGGATTTGAAGGTATATTTAAACCTCTAAAGCAGTGTCAACAAATTACATATGCAACTATCTTTTCAAGCTTACTGATCATGACTTTAGGAAAGCAACAAATTTTGCTGATGAGACATCAGTTTGACAGTTAGGCAATAATACATATTGCCAGTCACGTAAGATATTTTTATACAAGAATTTTCACTGATAATAATAATTGGAACATCACTAAGTGTATCTCTTACTAAGGACTTAGAACTTCTCTTGTTAGTCAAACATACTTTCGTCTTATGTAATGACGTTTCAACCCACAGAAAGAAACTAACTCAGAAAAAAACCCACCAACTAACCAAACGTGTTGTCCAAATTTAATTCCATAAACAGTTTTCAAATGTAATATATATAGATTTTGCTGGAGTAATGTATTGTCAACTTAAAAACCCAGTCTTGTATCACAGTTGAATAACACTTTGGAGTTGTTTAAAAATGTATTGAACGATGATCTCCTATCCCATTCATTATCCTTTGTGAAAACAGATTTTTTTAAATTATTTTTTTTTCTAAGTAGAAAGAAGAAAACCGGACAGCTCAGCTGAAAGCTAAGTGTTTTCTGTCAGTGAAAAATGGCACCCTATAACAATAAAAGTCCTGGGTTTTGAATGAATTTAATTATGTTGCATTGCAGTGTCTGATCAGTCAGTTTTGTAGCCAATTACTTTGAGGAGACTTGAGCAGCCAATTCACCAGGCTCTTCAAGCAGGCAAACAAAAGTCAAAAGAGGCTTTCTAGTAGAATATTAGTCATATTTTAGTGAAAGGGCTGACTAGATAATAAATATTAAAAGCAGCAGACTCCTTTTATGTTCCATTTTTAGTAACTTTTGGTCTTTGAAACTGTGCTCCTTTTTTCGTAATTAAGAAAAGTCATAAAGAGTGTAGGTGGTAAAACAGAGTAAAACAATATATTTCTCTTGGCATATACAGCAATATAATTTAATTATTATATAAGCAACAGAAATTTGATGTAAACATTATTATGAGCATTATTATATTTTAATTGTTCTTGTTATTAAAATCTCTATTTACATTTCAGGAATGCTAAAAAGTTCAACTCATGAGACTGACTATGTTACCTACTCTCCTAACAAAGCCAGAAATGATGGTAGTTGCTACATGGAGTTTTTAAACTAGGCATAAACCCAGAAAAACTGAGTTGAAAAGCAATGCATAATATGTAACAGCTTTATGGACAATATTTTCTATAGAGTATCAATTTAATTGTTTTCAAGTATACATATGATGGAGTTCATGAGCAAAGGAATGAAGATGTTGGATCAGAATTCTGCTGAGGAGGTGAAAGTAGACAGGAGTCTGGGCTGACTGAGGGGAAAAGTAATAGCTCAGTGATAAATGAAAGATGATAGAGTAGCAGTAGGCTGTGAAACTGAAAACATATAAATAATAACGGTTGCTCTGAGAGACAGAGAGAGATGAAACAATTAAAGCTAAGCCAAGAGGAAGATCTGCAAAGCAATATTGTGAAAGGAAATGAAAGGAACAGGGCTACATTTTTCAGAATAGTATAAGTGAATCACATATGGCAAGATGGTTCAAATTCTAGTGAACTTTCTGGAGATCTGATCCCTTAACCAAGCCTTAAATTAGCAGATTTAAATGGCATTTTAAGCTAAGGGAGTACTTATACCAACTAACTCTAGTAATTGCTAGGATTTTTTAAAATTCATATTTGAGGAACAATTTAGATATGTAAGCAGGTGTTCATGTGTTTTATGGTAAGCTTAGTTTCTTTCAAGTGCTAGAATAGTGCCCTGGAAACAAACTCTTCCCTGTTCCTCATTTAGGGAACCAAAATTTCTGGCTTGAGCAAGACATATGACAGCAGCTGGGTATATTGGATTTTTCTGCATGTTGTCACTAATGTGCATTAAAAACATGAGACTCTAGAAAATAACTTTAGAAGACAAAAGCAAGGAATAACTTTTTAAGGATAATACAAACACCTTCTAAATAGCAGAACTCATAAAAATTAACTGTCTAACTGAAAACTCTGCCTTCTGACTTCTCAAAACTGAGCAGTAGTTCTTTAAAGAGCAATAGACCTGTGGAAGAGCTTATGGCATGCTCTATTCTAGCACAAATCATTCAGAATATCTATATGAGTAAAATTAAACTTGGAAAGTATGAGGGTTTTTTTTTTTAAATTTAAGTATTTGGCCTCATCTGTGTTCATATACGTCTTCATGTTATTGTGGAAATGCAACTTGAACAAAAATCCCAAAATTGGTTTGTTTTGTTTTGGCTTGGTTTTTTGTAGTTTGGCAAGAAAATGGTGCTCCTGTGTAAATGCAGTGGCTTTCTTGCCAGAGTGCATAGAATTTTGGCACTGGTACATCAGTCACACAAATTGCTGAGCTGGTGATGGCTTCACAAAACAATATGCTATTAATGCTGATACATTTTCATCTGTTCATTAACATTAAATTTCCAATAGAGGGTTGTAACACTCCAGCCTCAGAGCTGAGAGCTTGTTAAGAGTATTACTTTAATATTTATATATATTTAGGGTTCTTATCCAGAAAATAAGCCACGGGCTTGTTTCTAAGGAGCTTCTTTATTAATTTAGGGGAGAAAATAAGGGAACTTGACAATGGTTCAAAAGGGCAATACAAAATGTTCCACCCCAATACCAACTCGGCACATACTAATCAACAACACCCAAGGCAACATTCAACCAAATTACCATACTTAATTCAAATCCAATCTTTCCAGCTCTGAACTGTCTGAAGCACGAAGAAAATGAGTAAAGAAGAAGAAACAGAGGGAGCAAGAAAAGAGAAAAGGAAAAAGAGGGAGAGATAGACTTTGTGGAAGACCAGCTTCTCACACCTCCAGATGGCAGGGCCATGACATGTGCCAAACTTCTTCCTCTGGTTTTATCTGTTCTGGTCTCTATAGCCAAATCTCCCAGGTAGGGCCTCTGACCCACTGGCCACTGGGGTTCCAGGCCAGGATGAGGGGCTGTGTTCTCACTGTCCCTGCCAGTCTGAGCTGGGTCAGGGGCTACAGGGAATATGGGGTGTTATAGTTTTCTCGGGCTGTTTGCGACTGGCAGCTTCCCAGCACTGGAGCTTCCCCGTGTGGGCTCCAGAGCCTGCCAAGAGGGGTACAACACCACCCCACCTCCATCAGGTTCGGTCCATCCCTTCCCCCTCTACACACACACACACAAACCCCCACAAGGTGGTTCTGATCCCATAATAACTGACCTGCTGTGTAATGGGTAAAACTCAAAATGTTTTCAGGAGTCCATAGAAAGTTCTGTGATTACACTGCTGCTCTCTAACATATTAGTATTGGAATAAAATGATAAAATATATTAAAAGCATTGATAATTACTGGCATTTTCATAGGACTGCATATTTTAAATCCAGTGCATGCTGAACAAGACATTTGAATCTTTAATGCTAAAGAAAAGTAAAAATATAAAATAAATAAACTAAATAAAATTCATGAGGCAAGCATTCTGAAAAGAAATATTCTAGTGGAAGTAAGCCTGTTTGACAGAGAAAGTCATCCATTTTATGTCCAGTAAAGCAATTTCCTGTAGGAAATCAGTTCTATCTTGGCTAAGAGATTAAAAACTGATGCTATAAAATAGAAGGGTTTTCCTCAATGTCATGGCTTCATGTTTGCTCATGATATGAACTTCAATAATATTTCAGTATTTATTATTGTACTTAGGTTCACATACATCAGGCTTCAAGTTTCAGAACTTTGATTTATTTCAAAGTATAAGATTGGATTGATCAAGAAATATTGCTACGTTTGAAAGAAAATAGCAATGATTTTGATTGCTAACTAATGTTGCATAATGTTAATATTTCCCATGAGGAAACATGGACACACACAAAAAACCACACACACAAACAAACAAAAACAACCAACAGGGAACTGTCCTTGAAGTATTTGCCATTCATCCCTTTTCAAAGTCCTACTGGCAATGTGTCTACATCTTAAGTTATTATTTCCTCTTCTTTATTGTCTTGTCAATGACTATGAATATTTTGGATTAGCAGACTGGAAATAGCTTAAAGGTATGGCTCACAGCAATTATATTAGTTCCTTTCAGAGGAAAAGAAGCCCTGCATAAAATGCTATTCTATCCTTTCTGTCTAATTCCCAGTTTTCTGAAATGAAAAATGTTCTGAGATAGCTGTGAGCTCTGGAAGACTTGACCACATAGTTACTATGGGCAAAACTGTCACCCAGTGCTATGTGGACTCCTAGATTTTCCACCATCAGTGTAGAAAACCTCTAGCTTTCTTCACCAACTTTTTGTGAGACATAAACTAGTTGTTTTGTTTATCCTCAGATGACTAAACTGTTGGGGAAAAAAGTGGAAAAAAAGAGTGGAAAAAAGGGGAGCAAGAATGAGCATGTAGGCAGGTGATATAGGCTATGAATATTAGTTTAAAGCCAAGGCTTCATGAGCTTAAATTTAAAAGACTTACCTCAGTCAGACAGACTTAAACAGGAAAACCACCTTCTATTCCCACCCAATTTGCTCGCAATATGTCCGTCCAGCATGGTTTTATGAGGGGAAGTTTATCTTCACCTGAAGATTCAAAGACTTTTCAAGAAAATTTGATTTCAATTGTCTTTGGCTAAACAGTTCATTTTCCCATTCATGGAAAGTCTGCATTTTCCATATAATTACTCTCTCCTGGCATGCCAAGCCGGATTTGTTTCATCAGCGTATATGCAAAATTGCTATGACTAACTGGAAATGTTTAGCTTTCAAACAGACCTAATGCAATGTAGGAGAGTCTATAATAAGTTATTCCAGGACCATTGACACAGAAATATTCTGGAAAACATGAAAAAAAATTATTTCCAAGGCTGTATCTATACTGATGTCTTTTGTCATCTTTTGGGACTAATGTTACACAAGAATATTATTTCAGAAAATCACCATGAAGAAAATGAAAGCCAACCCACTCCTACATAAAAGGCACTCCTTTTACAAAAATTTACTTCATGTTTTGAAGTTTTCAAAAGTTGAATTTCTTATATCTGTTTTATTGCAGTGATGGTATTAGAGAAAAATAGTTGCTTGTTTAATTTTCATTGAACTCTTCGAGTATTTGATCTGTCACAAGAAACGAGAAATATTCATTTGCAAAGTTCCAGTGCCAATAATCTAATTTAAAGCATTTACTTCTGTCATCCTTTCACTCAGTTGTCCAGATCTTCAACCAATATAATATGGGAATAGCTCCACTGAAGTCAGTGGAGCTCTGCCAATTTATGCTGCTGAGAGTAAGTCCTGTTAAGTGCTATTCTGTGCCTTGATTTGTCCTAATTGATTTCAACAACTCTGCATGCTGAATATGGGCCAGACTATGAGTATTTTATCCCCATGTCAAGGTGTGGTTTTTTTTTTTTACACAGATAATATCATACTAACATATGTCCCTTCTGGCTCCCTGGTGTGAGTTGGAAGACCACAAATGTGGACCAAACTAATTTTTAAATAGATAATAACTAAAGCTAAACACAGATGTTAAATTTTTCATTTCTAGTGAGTGAGGTCAAAATCTGAGACTGTTAAATGTTGAATATCTGATGTGGAGATTAAGATACAACAGCAACAAAAAAGTGTACCATAATCTTTCTTTATGAACATTGTGGTGAGATAGTTAAATAAATAACCCCCCCTAGAATGTTAATCAATATAAAGACAGTGTAGGTAGGTAAAAAATAGAAAGCAAATTAGAAAGTAAAATGAAATATTAATGTGCAAATTAAAAATAAATACTACCTTTAAAAAGTCCTTGCAAAGAAAGAATACAGTACCTGATAAAGTTAGCTAAAAGTATATTTAAACTTTTCAGGCTTGCTAAAGTTAATAAATGAGCTACCGAATAGGCTAATGATTTACAAATCGTTGACAGAAAATTGGCTTAAATTGCAGACTTGTCAAGAATGTTTTATGGGTGTGAGTTTGTGGTAGTATAATGGATGGTCTTGTTTATGCCTATGTCTCTGCATTAGAGCTCTGATTTAGTTGAATTTTAATTAAATTTGTTTCTAATAAGATATATTTATCACTATCTATCACAGTTTGTAAGAAAGACCTTAGTGCCCATACCAAAGTTCCTACACTGAAATACTTTGGACAAAAGGTGATTTGTATACCTTTTAATACCCACCTTTCAAACAATCATGTAGACAATAGCCTCTTTGTAGGAAAGGGAGATAAGATTTCTCTTGTACAATGTACTAGTTGTGTAAATTTTTAATGCAATACAAAAGAGTGAGTGCATTGTCTAATGTTAATAATTTATAAAGAATACTTTTAGTTACCACAAATTGGCTTCAGATAGCAACACAGAAAGGGTCTCTCATATGTCTATGTGGATAAACATTTCTAATCCTAGCTTCTTAGGAGATCTCTTCTCTGTAGTTAGTAGACTTTTTGGTGGATGTTACATCTGACTTTCCTTTGATTTATAGGCAATTACTGTGTTCAGAGTTAATCCAGCACAGACCTACAGGTCTGGGTTCAGACAAAGCAGAAGGCAGTTAACTGCAGCATGAAGAGGCATGAGGTGTGTCCCCAGAGACAGGGCGAATATTTCAGTGTACTTGAACTGGATAGTAAACTTCAATCTTGTGGAAGCAGACTGGTTCAAAAAATTGCTACCAGAAAATTCAATCCTCCCCTGACTGCTGTCAGCTCATGCTATGGTGTGTGACTAAGCAAAGGACAGCTCCTGTTCCCAACACCACTTTGAGGCTTGGACTTGGAAATCCTTGGTGTCCCCTGTGCATAAAATCACAGAAACATTTAAGTTGTAAAAGACCTATGAGATCACTGAGTCTTTCCTTGTACCAAGAGCCATACCACTCCCGCTATACTGTTAGTACAGGCTTCTTGTCTTCCAGCATCTGGCCCTGGACCTACTCAGCTCTCACACTGAAAATATGCTTTACTTGCATTCATTGAAGAACATGAGTCCATACACACCCAGTCTGAGAACATCTGGGAATGACTTATGGATGTCTGTGTATTGGTTATCAACTTGTTCTCTCAAATGGATACTTGCTTAGAAAGTTTTCTCATGTGACTTCGTGTAAGTTCACAGGGTTTGAAAGTACAATCCTGCAACACTTTTGGGGTCCATCTGACTTAGGGATGAAAAAATTAAATACTTTTATCCTGTATTATTTAGTAGAAGCAGAACATGTGCAGATAACTGTTTGTCTCTTTTAAGGATAACAGGCCTGACAGAATCTTACTGTTCTCTTCAACCTTTTTTTACAGTTGTACATTTCCATTATTTATCCAAATGTAGAAGAATTAGGGAGAAAGAGCAACATTTATGGTAAACTGCTCAGGTTTTCAGGCATGTTATTGAGGTCCATGTTAGTTTATGTCAGCCTTGAGGCAGCAGAATTGTTTATTTGATGATTCTCAGATGACTGGCTACCTGTACAAGCACAAGACTGAGAGATTTTTGTTATCCTAGACTGGTGACAAGTCAAGGCCTTGTGATGAAAGTGGTTCAACACCTATAGCTTTCTTCAGTGAATTTTTGCTCAGCACTTCTAATTAGCAGTCTTGATGTTAAAGAATAGAGCTATCAGCATGATAGTGAGTCACCATATCCATTCTATTCAAATGGTGTCATAGATCAGGCCACTGTGGAGTTTCTGGTTTAGTACATCCTCTCACTCAAGAGTTATCATAGTATAAATGTGAACAGCATTTGCTACATAATATTTGTGCCCAGCACTGGCCTTGCTCAGAAATATTTATCCTGCTATGCATCATATAAAAACTTTCAGAATCAAAACCTAATTTGTGTTTCAATGACAGAGTGGACAGAGTGAGAGAAAGTCTGCTCAGTCACATACAAGTTGAGAAGCTTCCTTTTTTTTTTTTTTTTTTTTTTTTTTTTTTTTTTTTTCAGGAAGCAGGTTGCAAAAGCCCTAGGGCAAGAATGCTTCTCTGGGCTGTTCTGCTGCCTAGGAAAATAGGATGCTGATCAAAGGCAGTGGTTTTTAACCTACATGGCTCAGTGAAGGGGTCCACAGAAGGTGACCTGAATGTGAAGCACTCTTTATACCATCTGATGAACATTAAATTCATAAAGGGATTCCTGTTGGATATTTATTTTGGACATCCAAAACTGAAGTAAGCTTTAAAACCATGAATTCAGGCAGGAAATCTATGAATGTGATCTCAACACTGAAAAGTAATAACTTCTCAGAGACAATTAATTTTGTATTTTGAAGGTAGATTCTTGTAGGAATCAGCAGTCACACAAATTCATTATTTTATATTTTAGAATCTTTTAGTACTTCACTGGACTGTAAGAAAAACAGAGGAAAATTACCAGCATACTAAAGAGGAGTATGTATAATGTTCATTGTGACAATGACACTGCTAATTAATGAGCTGAAATGCCTGATTTATCAACTTTCCTCAAATAACTTTGTAAGGATGACTTTACAGATTAATTCTAGCTTTAACTTCTTAAGTAAATTTCACTGCTTATAGTAGCCCGTCAGAGCTTTTTAGTTAGTTACTAATAGAGATCCTAAATTTTTTTACCTTTTTTCTTCTTAGAAAAAACACTCAGGCATTTTATTGAACTACACTAGAACAGCTACTATAACACTTTTAAGGAACAGACATTGTGTAGCCCTCTAACTGGTGAATATCTTCTCTAGTTATATATAAAAGCTTCTTGGCTTTGAAATGTTCTAAAATATAAGGACACTAAAACATTAGATTCACAGTATATTCATAGTTGCAGTCTTTAGCATGAATGAAGATATGCAATAAGGGCTTTCCCATTGTCAAAATGAATCCTTAAAGAACATTAAAATAGTTCCTTGATATAAAAATTAATTAACTTTGCAAAGTAATTTCTTATATGTTGATCATGACAAATAAACTAATAAAAGACTATCATAGTCATACTTATTCACCTTGTAAGTATTATACATACATCTGGGCTCCTATTCTAGATTTTTGACTTTGGAGCTACTGCTATAGATATACAATATAACAATTGATTTAGGCTATGTCCTTACTAGTTTTAGAACTTTATTCACTTTTGAATTGCTTTATCTTCCTTATGAGCGCAAGCTAAAATATTTCAAGGAAGACTTCTGTTTGGAAAAACTTCAGCTTTCCACTTACAGAGTTGTGTTCTGCAAGTTCTCTTTTACAGTTCCTGCAATATCACATGGGGTCTTCATAGTTGGAGGTTATCTGAAGAGCAAAATGTCCAAGATTGATGCCGAAAATTTTGTGTCCCCAAAAAGGCGCAGAGAAACTGCACAAAGACAATTTGGATCTTCATACAGTGAGGTATTTATTAAAGCAACGCTGGGGGAATCCCAGCTCATGCTGGAAAAAAGATTCCCAACTAATCAGTGAAAAGCTGGATTATTTATTCAATTTCTGTGTGAGATTACATCATCTTTACATGCATATTCATATTATTGCATCGTTTAATTATAATATCCATAACAAGTGAGGTTAGGGAGCAGTTAAAGGCGGAGTCTTTAATTTGGGGAATTTTTTGAGGGGAGTTCCTGTTACTTCATCTTCTGGGGGGCGTCTTACTCTTATTCCTCGGGTAAACTCTTGAACCTCTGGTATTTTTGCTGACTCCACTGTGATTCTGGCAGGGGTTCCTGGGCTCTTGGCACCTTTCTTTCTCTTTATCCTGTTGTGTTCTGACCAGATACCCATTTATGTAGATGTGTACATTCTTAAGCGTTCTCTAGCTTTGTGTGTTGTCTACTTTTTGTTCCTTTGTGTCAGCTAGTATCCTTGAGCAGAGTATTACCTTCTGTTGTTTTGAATTTTATGCTCTTGCTCAGTATATGCATCCTGAGTTAACTCTTCAGGCCTAGCTCTGCTTCAGATGATGAGCTAACAACAGTGAAATGATTCAAAGACAGTAAACAGGAATCACATGTGATGCCTCAGCCATCGTCTCTAATTTACCCTGGCTGACTAATGGCAGAATCTCTTTCCCATCCTTCTTCTTTTTTTTTTTTTTTAAACAAACGAACAAAAACAACAAAAAAAACCCCAAACAAGAGTATTTAAAAAAAAATAATCTTAGAATCTGTCTTTTTTGTATTGTCTTTGAAACTGTGTACTGGCTATTTGCTGTCTGAAAAATAACCCAGAAAACCTGCATCTAGATTAATTCTGAGTTATTATGTCTGGGTGTCTCCTATTACTTCTTGTAATTTAGTCAAATTTTGTCCAAGGTGTTATGGTAGAAAATGTTTTGTGAAATGAAGCCTGAAATGATAATTAATGAACAAGAGAAATGTATTTGCATGTAGTAAGCATGGTACTTGAAAATGTATGATGTCTGGTTATTTTCTGTATATATTACACAGAAACTAGAATAGCACAGACTTCAAGAGTTGACTTTTCCTAATTTTTGTATTCAGCATTTTTCTTTAGTATTCAGCATTTTTCTTTGCTTTAAAAAGCACAACAGTGTATAAACTCACCTGAGAATACCCGTTTTTTTACCCTGTGCTGTGCATTCCCTGCCCATGATTAGTTGCTGTTCTTTCCTTGCTAGCATATTCTCATTACTGGAATAGATGACTTTTGGTAAAAATATTTTAAAATCTGCTAAAAATTGTTAGCCCAAATACACATCAGTATTTTACATTTGGTTTTTTTGTTTTGTTTTTGTTATAGCTTTTTTTTTTTTTTTTAAGAACTCAGAAACATCAGTACTTTCAAAGGTGTTGGGTCAAGAAACATTTGGGATGAAGAAATATGACTCAAGGGCATTCAGTACATTTTAAATTCCTCTAGGAAGACATAAGAAGAAAAGAAAAGGAAGAATATGGGTACTAATTAAAGATTAATTTAAATGAGAAATGCTTTGACAAGCTCTTTTGTGGAAGAAAAGAAATGCTGGCATGAAGGAAAGGAAAGCTGCCTGAGGTAGAAGGCTACGTTACAAAACTTCAACTGATAACAGCTTCTAATACTTAACATCATTTGCAGCATCACCCCCACTTGCTTCAAAATGAGCAGATGCTTCTCTGCAGAAAAGTAATTATCCTCAAACTCATGCTATGTTTGTTGTGAGCCGACTGCTCAATTTACATGAGCCTAAGTTTTCATATTTTGCACAGCTTTATTCAGTCACATCCTATGTTTCCATTCAGTGCTAAATTAAAGCTGGAGAAAAGGTCTTTCTGTCCACTCTGAGAGTCTGACAATTTTTGCTACCACCAAGGAGAAGTGGTGAACATAAGTATAGTTCAGACATCCAGAAATGTGTCTCTCTAATCCACCTTATCTCTTATACTGTTATTATCCTGGTATAGAAAGACTATTAAAAAAAAAACAAAAAACAAAAAAACACCACAACAAAAATTCTTCAACCATGTAAAAAACAAAGAGAAAAATAATGGAATGGAAAGCAGATAAAGGTGGGTCCCAAACAGAATTAATACTTTGCCTCATTTTCTGATAAAAGTCAGGATACTGAATGTGAGAGAAAGGCAGGAAGGCCCATGAGAACAGGGGCAGGGAACAAGAAATAACAGAGGTGGTAATGAAGCTTACATTGCTTAGTACATTCAGTACACTCAATAAGCTCTACACCAGAGCTGATAAAGGGGTCTGATAGCAGTTGTTTTGAATAAATCTATCAACTGTAGGATGATACTTCATAAGTGGAAGCAGTGAGAGGAGTATTTCATTGAATTGATGGAGGGGAAAGATAGGGAAGGGAAAGACTGAGAGAAAACACAGAAGCACAATCTTAAGGTTACATAAGTTTGAAATGAGTCTGTAATAAGAGTAAAGAATAGCAAAAAACATTATATGTAAAAAGAGCTTAAATGCAATGTGAATTTATACAGATTATACTGAAATAAATTGACTTCTTCCTTTGATGAAGTGATTGATTTTCCAGAAAAGGAAAATATTTTAAATACAAACTACTTGGCTTTCACTAAATTATTTCATTCAAGTATTTAATATGGTGTTGTTAGAGAAACTGACTTAGCTTTTAAGATGCAAAAAATGGGAATTATCACAGCACCAGTAAACTAGTGTAGGAATTGGTCTAAGGGGAAGGAGTAGAAAGTAACATTGAAAGGAGACATATCAATGAAAGGATAGGTTACGCAAAGACCATTGTGTTTTCCTAATTCCTATTATATTTTCAAAAAGGATCATGACTTGAAGAGTCCATGCTAATAAAATATATTGATGAGAAGATCAAGGAGGATTATTAACTAAGGAAGACCAGAAATACCTAGGTGACCTTGATGACTGGAATTTTACAGCAATGCATCCTTGAAAGGTACTAGATGGTACTCTAATATATACTCTAATAATACTCTATATACTCTAATAATACTCTAATATCTAATACTTTGGGTTTTTTGTTATGACCTAAGAGTTCATCTGCTAAAAATGACTGAGGGAGAGTAAGGCCAAACTGGATAAATCTGTCACCAAAATAAGCACCACACAAGACATCAACGTAATACGTTATTTTTTTATCCCAGAGCAAAAGGTTTCTGAAACATATTAAAAAACACTAGCCAGCATTCAACATACTGATTTTGTCACACCTGGACTTTCCATAATCAAGAAAAAACCCCACCTGTAAGTAAAGCAGGTGAAGAAAAGCTTAAACAAGAGGACTAAGTAATGATATGTTTAGGTAGTTGCACACTAAGTCTGTATATAGCTAGAGCTAAAATATATTCACCAGTTTCAGTGGGAAAACATATAGCTGCAATTATTTTTGCTTCTGTGCCTGAAAGATAGCCTGGGACTGGGTTATATCCACTGTCACAATTCTGATAAAGCTAGAATGCAATTGCAAAGACCTGTTTTTGTAGAAGTGCTTTAGAAGCCCTTTGCATCAAAAGAGGAAATCCTTCTGCCTACTAGTCTCATTTGAACTCAGAAATAACAAAATAGAGCCAGGGGAAGGAAAACTCACAAAAGCAAACATGGAGAAGTCACAGCAGACTAGTGGTCATTTGATAGCAGCAGGAGAGAGAGGAGAAAGATTTTGAAGAAGTACCTTTTAGTCCATGCTTTTAACCACCCTTGCAACATGGTAGAATAAAAGCAAAGTCTGTGTGCTTAGAGAAATAAGATGAAACCCATTTAGGTATGTACTGTTATCCCGTGAGTCTAGAAAGTCTCTTGCTATTATGAGCAGAGAGTTCAGAAAAAGGTCAGAAAATGAAATAAACTTCCTGCGCAAAGTTTTTTGGGGAAAAAAAAAAAAAAAAAAAAGCTTGGTGCCAGGCCATTTCTAGAAATCACCAAACTATTCACATGCTTTTTGTCATATTACAACTGGTGATACCTTTTCCATGTCATAATATTTGCTGGTGTTCTCAGAATATATTTTAATTCAAACCTGACATTTCTTCCTTGCAAGGAGTTATGAAATTTTTGTGAGATTTTATCTGTGTTTCAGCTGTGATACAGGGAATTAAGAACAGGTTGGCAGGTGTATGACCTCTGTTGTCCAGTGAAAGGTCAGTGTCAAGTGAAATGAGTCTCATTTAAGGCATCTGTTTCCGTCCAACAACCAGAAATAGAAAGGAGTTATGTTTTCACCTGTTGAAGAAATGGAAATGCTGCAAAAACACAGTTTGCCAGCATAATTTTCTCTGGCAATTACATTGCTTAAGGAATATATTTTTGGTTATTTAAATCAGGTTTCTTACCATCATTGTCTTGTTTCTCATGAAGTTAGATTTAGTATCACAGCCTGAAGAAAACAAAAATTTGTTTCCTTTTATCTGTTATTATGCAACCTCACTTGGACTTTAAAATCTTCCCAAGACTTAACCTTCCATTTTCCTGTTCAGTCCAATCTATTACTTTTACTACTACATTATAGTCTTTATATTTGCAAAGATAGGAACTTGATTGCATTGATCAGTTTCCTTGATCAGGGGAAAGGAAGCTTGAAAAAACGCTTGTGTGAAACATCCACAGTCATGTTGTTCTTAACTATTTTATAAAGATCACTTCTGTGAAATGAAAATAATTTTTAAAAACTCAAACCAAAACAATAAACAACAACAAGCCGTTCTCTGGCCAATTTCATGATATACAGCTCTAGAGTAAAGCAGGGACTTATTTCTAACCATTAAATGGACTTTATATGTTTTCCTTTTGCTTTTGGGATTCTATTTCCTTTTTGGGAAAAGAGGAATGAACTGAAATGGAAAAGAAAAATTCAATGTCATGGACCAAATCTATTTCCAAGAAAAGATAATTTTAGATAGTGGAAGGGGAAAGCATTCACTTCTTTAAAGATATGCTGTGACCAGTTGATTTTCTTCTAAATGTGGTAAGAAATAAATAAAAAATCAACTTTTGTTTTAATTCTTTCTACTCATCAGCCTGTAAGGGGGAAAGCACAAAAATATTCTTACTGCAAAACCTTATTTAGTTTCTGGAATTATGAGAGACATAGCCAAGAGGAAAGAATATTCTTTAGATTCTGTGAGTGTCAAATAGTAATTTGGGTATTACTGTCTGGAGGTGCAGAATATCACCCTGAGTAGTATAGCAGGGATAATGCCAAGATGGCTTACAAAGAAAGAGACCTATTTTTTAATGACTTCTGGCCATCAGACTAACACTAGCCCTTTGGATAACCTTGCAAATATATGAGGTGAGAAACTACAACCTAGTGAGGAGGAAAGATATCATATTTTTTTGGTTTTGTCTGGAGTGGTTAATTTTCTTCACAGTAGCTAGTGTGGCACTATGTTTTGAATTTGTGATAGAAACAGCATTGATAACACAGAGGTGTTTTATTTATTGCTGAGCAGCATCTACACAGAGCCAAGGCCTTTTCTGCTCTTCACCCCACCCCACCAGAGAAGGGTGGGAGTGCACAAGGAGTTGGGAGGGGGCACAGCTGAGACACCTGATCCCAGCTGACTCAAGGATATCCCACACCATATGAACTCATATTCAGCATATAAACCTGGTGGAAGGAGGAGGAAGGGAGGACATTCAGAGTGACGACATCTACCTTTTCAAGTCCCCATTACATGTGATGGAGTCTGCCTTTCCTGGAGAAGGATGAACTCCTGCCTGCCCATGGAAAGTGGTGAATTAATTCCTTCTTTACTCTGCTTGTGTACATGTCTTTTACCTTACCCATTACACTGTCCTCTTCTAAACCCATGAGTTTTCTAACTTTTGCTCTTCTGATTCTCTCACCTATTCCACCAGGGGGGAATGAGAGAGTGGCTGGGTGGTGCTTCATCTCCAACTGGGTTTAAACCATAACACATATACACCAAACACCACTAGAATTTCTTAAGTACTCTTACTGGTTTCCATCCTCATTAAACTACTCAGTGTTTGCTCGCAGTTGGACAGCAACTTTACAACTTTAAAGTAAGTCAAGTGGAGCTCACAGTAGGCACAAAATGCTGTGGTTTCAAAGAGGGGGGGGGAAAAAAAAAAAAAAAAGAGTCCAAGGAAGTGAAGTCACAGTTGCACAAAATCATGACACTGAGTATCATTTGTTTCAATTTTCATTTTAGCTTGGTTGAAAAGTCTGTGCTGTTCTGGGGCATAAACTTGTTCTTTTCCTGGCAGGGCAACAACTTGTTAGGAAACAGTTATGCAATGTGCTGTACTACTTAGAAATTGTGTAAATAAAGGAAAAACATTTGAGGCAGAAATAAAAAGGATTGAACTCCTTCACTGAAGACACTGTTAATTATTTTTGATGCTTAAAGCCCATCAGTTTCATCAGAATTATAAGAAAGATTTTCTAGAGATGACTACGTGAGACCTACAAATGAATCTAACCATATGGCCATTAATATATCTTCAGTTTAAAACTATATTCTTAAAGTGTTTAGTATGCCAGACACCAGGTAGGTTTTTGTTATGCAGGGAGTTCTGAGAGATTCCATGCTTTTCACAAGGAAAATAAAATTCTTGCATTTGCTATAGCATTGCAGTTGTTTTCTTGTCTACTGGAAGAACCATCTGCTCTGGTTGGACAAGAAAATCAGCAATGTGCACTTGACATCTTTGTAAAGAGAGAATTTGGGGATAATTATGAAACAGAAGTGCTCCTACACTTTTAAAGCAGTTTGATGTTACTTGACTAGCATTCATTAACACAGAGCTCAAAACATCAAACCATATTGGAGCTATAACTCTGCTGCTTTTTACCTCCAACATCGTCATTTTGTCCAATGTAAACTGAAATTAGAGAAATGTCAAAATGTCACTACTCATAGAGGATAAAGAAAGGAGATCAGAAGCAGAAAAAGAATAGCAAGAAAGAGGAATGAATAATAGAAAAGGGCAAAAATATCTGCTGCAAAATTCTGAGGCACCCACTTATTTTTTATTCTGTTTTTTTTCTTTTATGGAAAAAATGCTTCATTTTGCTTTAAGCACAAACTTTATATTCCAGGAAGCTGGATGTCAGAAAGGGAAAAAAAAAGGTGGAAAAAAACCCATATACTTCTAGAAGCTCTGCTTGCTGCAGGTCTTTCCTCACATGTATAGACTAAAACTTAATTGTATTAATGGGCACCAAATGATGGTCATGAGGGTCAGTTTCTATCAAGCCGAGATTAACTGACCATTTCTATCATAACTCTGAAGCTTAAATTTGTAATCCACTTGGTGTTGTACCCTCTCCAGAGACACACTATGAGAGATTTCCCAGGAGACATTCTGAGCACACTGGGAACTCAGAATATACTGGTCTAGTGGTGTGTCTGCCCATGACAGGCATGGTTGGAACCAGCTGTTCTTTAAGGTCCATTCCAAACCATTGACATTCTATGATTCTATAACTGCCATCATTCCTTAAGACAGTTTTCTGGCCTTTGATACCTGTGGTTTTTCCTGTGTCACCTGCCTGGCATATAGGCTATGACACTTCAGTTTGGTCCTTCATTTTTCACATGTTTGGTGAGACATGTAGCACCATCCAGCAAATGAATAATATGGAAGAAGAGATCTTGGACTCTTTTTGGTTGTTCTTGTTTTGTATGGTTACAGTGATGACAAGAAGTATGAACTAAAATTGTCCCTTAATGTCTTGCAGTTAGGACCTTCTTCTTGGAAAGTTTTAGGTTCTAATTCTTTCATTAATGGAAGGTGAGGAACATATTTTAACTTACACAGGGACTGAGCCTTTTTGGATGTTTCTTTCCGGCCTTTAAATCACAGCTTGTTAAATGTTTCTCACCTCAGGCTGGGGAAAATATGTATCTTTTGAGGTAGAATTGAGACATCTTTTCCGACTGCCTAGGCTTAGACTTCTGATGTTCAGTTAATCAAATGGTAACTAGGGCCTTAAATTTTACCTCACATTGACACAGGCAGCCTTATTGTAGATAGATATAGTAGACACTTGCTGTGGCAACCTGACAAAAAAGCATATAAAATAATACATCTATTGTGATGGGTTTGATAAATCCCAAAAAACTCAGATTAAGGTTTTAGTTTTAGCTAGGCCCCAATTCTGTGGG
>JAWWEU010000215.1:0-20875 GCA_035583155.1 Acropternis orthonyx | reverse complement strand
GGGGGGGGGGGGGGGGGGGGTTTGGTTAATGAAGCCACCCCAGAGCACCCAAAACTGCCCCTCGCACGAGGAAAAGGGGCTCCTTGTGCCCCACAGGTTCCCCTCCCCTTTTTTCCCCCCATACAACCTGAGCTCATTAAGGCCTGCTGCTAATTGCCTTCCAGAGACAATATGGGCACAGGGGCTCTCATTAACCCCCACTCGGTGTCACGGCTCTGCCAACGTGCCTCATGAAGCTGCAATTAAAACAAAGCCCATTTGCATGCGAGCTCCAGGTAACGAGCGCTTCAGGAGCCAGCCGGCATCCCATTCTTTTATTTTATATTTCTTTCCCCCTCCTATTTCTCCTCGACTCTCCCCAGTTCCTTTGCTTGTTTATTTATGGCCTTTTATTGCGACCGATATTTGCATGGAAACTGTTTCCTGCTGTTCCCTTCCCACTCCAAGCCATCATCCTCGGGTTGTGACATTACAGTTTCCATGGCAACGTGTTGAGATGCCACAGAGGACCTTGCTGCCTTCAGGTGGGGAGCCAGGCAGATGGAGCTGGTGAGAAACAAAGAGGGGAGGGAAGAAAACACCCGTTTTTGTGCATTCATAGCGGTCCAGAGCCTTGTGGCAGAGCTGGAGGTGCCGGGTTTGGGGGGAGTCATTGCTGAGGAGAAACAGAGGGGCTGAAGGTGCCTGGAAAGTGCTCAGCTCTCCTTAAAGAAAGGGCTGGCGAGGTGAAGGGGAAGGAGGTTTCTCAAGGGCAGAAGGCACGAGGTGGTTTTCTGCCCGCACCCCAGAGCACCCCGTTTCACCCGGGGAGGCCCAAGAGCCGGATGGGTTTGTGCATCTTCAACAACAACCCTTGACATCTCCATTTGGGGACACTGGGAGGTACAGCAAAACTGAGATCAGCTCCGAATAATGCCAAGGTCATGGGTTTGGTCCCTGTAGAGGCCATTCACTTGAGAGCTGAATTCGATGACACCTGCGGGTCCCTTCCGAGTCAGAATATCTGTGACTTTATCTTGAGTTAACACCCCTTCCATCAGCAGCTCTCCTGGCCCATTCCCCCAACACTCTACACCCCTGTTCTCCTACAGACCTGCCCAGTTTCCACCAGAGTTGGTGGTGTGCCTTCCCCTCCTGGAAATGGTTAATCCCAGGAACGCCGGTGGGTTCCTGGTGTGATGGGAATGGGACCAGGTTGGTCTGTAAAGCCTGAGCAGCCTGAGAGTGGGCAGTCTGTGAGCTCGCTCCTCCTCGCCTTGACCTCTCTGGCAGAAGTGGGGCTCTCCTGAGCCTACCTTGATGGCTGCTGCACCTCCAGATGTTTGGCATCATGGTGGGGCTCCTCGACTCAATGCACACCCAAGAACAACCCCGTCTTCTGGCAAAGATGTGGCTCCTGCTGTGGCCCCTTTGGGTCCCAATTCTGCCTGCAATGTGAGAGAGGATGAGACGTGTCTTCACAGAGGTCTCCCTGCTTGGCTTCCCTTGGCTCCTGAAAGTGACCCTCTCTTGGATCCAAGACCTCACTTAGACATCAGCGAGTCCACACACCACATGAAGGTGGCTTCTCCAGGAGAACAGACATCAAGGGACTTCTCCAGTCAGGGGCTGGTTTAGCAAAGGTGAAATCCAAACCACATTCAAGCAACCCTTTCCTCTACACCTTCCCAAAATGGATGCCGAAACCTTTGGACAGCTGCCTGCATCTCTCCTGCACTGTGAAGACTTTGTTGGCTGGCTCTTGCCTCATTTTTGGATCACATTTTGAGCCAGGCTCCATCTCTCCCTTTCCCAGGACCAGCCGTTGGTACCTCTCTGCCGCCTTTCGTTGTATTTTTATTTTTATTTCTTTCCCAGTCTATAAAAGGGCCATAATAGGTGCTGCAAATCAAGGGTGTCTGGATGCTAAACATGCTGCCACTTGCCGATGGGCTCTGTGTGACCCCAGCACAGCAATGTTGATCTTCTTTTTGTTACAAAAAAGAAAAACAACATAGAGCTTGGAAAAGATAATTTCTCTGCAAAACTAAACCATTACTTCCTGCAACAAAGGAGGGAGCTATTACTGCAGAAAAAAAAACCAACCTGCTGACTGCAACCAAGACACATCCTCGCAGTATATTACTGCTTATTGGAATATTCCCTGCATCTACTTTACCATATGTTTGCCCTCCCTCATTTTAGGTTGTGCTGCTTTGCTAAATTACATGTTTAAAGCCAACCAAAGTCGGAAGAGGGAGAGGGGAGACTGGAAATGCACCGAGAGCTTTCCCTTTTCCAAAACCATCTTGAAAAACGAGGCACGGCGCTGCACCCGCATCGAAAGCCGACCTGAATTTCCTCTTCAATTGGATTTGGAAGGGAAAAAACTCGAGTGCCACGGCTGCCTCTTCCATTTTTGCTTCCCCTCGCGGAGTCGCAGTGGAACAATCGGGCCGTTCTGTTCGTGCTGCTCTCTATTCATACGGTAATTAGGAAGCTGGGAATGACAGGCCGTTTAATGACGGCTGTAATATGTACCTGCATCTCGCACAACAGCTGCTGCGCTGGAGAAAATGCAGCCATGTTTCTCTGAGATGGGCTAATAGGAAAATCTTGAGCTAACAAGGAAATAAATCTCCCCAAGGCTAAACTTCGCAGAAAATGGTTTCGTGTGCAGAGAAAGGAATTTTAAACAAGTCGGGCCAAATTCAGCCTGGCTGGAGCTGAAGTGGCGCCGCTGTGAGTGCCTCCAGCCCGCTGCCGGGGTACCAGAGCTCAGTACCTGCACCTCAGCGGGGTTTTTGTGCCGTTTATGCCCGTGTAAATCAGTGCTGACACGTCCTGAGCCGCTGGGTTTACACCAGGCTGTAAAAGCCACGGCTGGGTAGATGCGAAGGGACGCGGCGGTCGGGGCTGGAGCTGCTCCCCAGGGCCACTGTGGGCCCTTCTCTGCCTGTTCGTAGCGTGAGGTGACAGTGCTGGTGAGGGAAGGCTGGAACAGAGGACCCCGTGTCAGGGGGGAGGCAGTGAAACCCCCCCTGCGTGTTGTAGGGGATGAAGAGCATTAGGAGGGATCGAGCACCTCGGCTGGAGGTGTTGGTGCCACATGAGACGCCCAAGCTGAGGCTCTGTTTTACCCAGGCTCCAGGAGGCAAAAGGCACAAGGATGGGGCTGAAGACTGAAAATTACGAGAAAATACAAATATACTTGCACCCCAGGTGAGGTAGTGAACCTTTGGGATGTGGATCTGCAGGGAAAGCAAGGCTTTAGCTGGGTCACAGTGCTCTCCCTCTGCGTGGCACGGGGGGATCCAAGTCAGAGCATTGGGGTGCTCTCCCTGGGAGACCACACCTGATTTTGAAATGGGCTATGACTCCCTCAGGCTGTTTTCCCAATGAGCAATCACCTCTCCAGGGTCTTCTTTCCCCTCCAGATCCTTCCAGCATCTCCTCCAGGTCTACTGCAGGTCTCCAGCTGCATCCACCAGCCCTGACTGCCCTCATGCTTTTGTTGTGTCTCCTTGGGTTATGGCAAGGGAAGACAGAAGGGAAGAAGCTGAGCTCTCCTGCCATCCAGAAATCTCCCCGAAGCCTCTCTCACCTGATTCAGCCACAAGACCAGGGCTGGTTTCAGCTGCAGAAGGGCACAGCCTCCCAACCCAAGGGGCCACCCCAAACTGCACCCATTAGCCAGACCTTTGGGTGCCCAAGGGGAGCAAGATGAGGTCACAGCTCCTCCATCTCGTGGTCCACAGCCAGGAAAGGGAGCAGGATGGGACCCTGAGCCCTGCTCTGCCATGAATTACAGCCGTGGGCCTGCTGAGTCCCAGCCCAGCGAGGACCTGCCGGTGCCTCTCAGCCCGGCGATGATTTGCAGCTCGGCCCAGCCCAGCTCGCTGCGTGCCTTCTCCAAACAGATCCGTCTGAACCAGCTCAAGTTTTCCCCAGCACTAATTGATTTCTGCTTGCAGCCGGCTCCCTTTCAGCCCCCTGCCAGCCCCCAGCCCCCAGAAACCCGGAGATAAAGCCCCAGGGTCTCGGTTTCCTGTAGTCAACCTCCAAACATCTGATCAAGTGTCTTAAGTTGTGTGGATTTCACTTTTTTTTCACTTTTTTTTTTCCCCCTTTCCCTTTCTCAGGCATCCCCGGGGAAGTTCCCAGAACCATTCCTCATTTCTTCCAGCCATCTGCTCCGGCCCACGGCGAGAAAAGTCTCCCTTCCTCCCAAACTCCCCTTAAAAACCGCGTTAATCCAACCCGGTTGGGTCGCACATGGGTTTTGCAAGGGACGTGGGAAAGAACTCCTGGGCAGGAGAGGACCTCAAAGGAAACCCAGAGCAAGCAGACGCTTTTTGGGGGAGATGCTGAGCTCGGTAGCATCCCCAGCCCCGTGAAACGGGGAGTCTCGGGGGGCCCGCCCCGACCGTTGTCAGCTCATAAAAAGGAACGGTGCAAACAACTTCTCAGTGTCCTTCCAAGGGAGCTGCTGCTCCAGCGTGTCCCTCCTCGGGCTGTAATTTAAGGGCTCGGGGGGTGGGGGGGTCGGCGTCCCTTCCTGGAACCGCTGGCGCTCCGCGTGCTGTGAATAATATTCCGCTTTTTCCATCTGTGACTAGATTTATGACCCGGCAGCTCCGTTCAGATCTAGGTCTGATTTCGACGGTCGATGCTGGAATGTGATATTTTCCTAAATGTCCCTGTAGTGCCATGAAATCCAGTTATAAAGAAAACAAGGACATGTTTTAACAATAAAACCAATGTGCATGATCTAATTAAATGGCATAATAAAATTAGGAAATAAATGCACAAAGCATGAAAACCTGTTCCTTGAAAAGTGAATCAAATTGGCTACTAAAATGAGCGTTTATTCCTTGTGAAGGAAGCTGGAAGATCTTGTCCTTCTTCTCCGGGAAGGGATCTCCAAGATGTTTCCAGGTTTTGGGGAGGTTTAGCCGTGGAGGGTTGTTTTTCTCGGAGAGCTGGATGGAGCCGGAGGCAGCCAGGAGGGGGGAAAGGAAAGAAATATTTGCCTAGTGGATGCATTTACCTGCTGGAAAACCCATTGCGTGCACCAGATTAATAAATACATCACCAAGGAGTCCAAGAGCCAGAGGTGGGGGAGGAAGGGCTTTGCTGCTGGGGTTTGCTCTGGGGGGAACTCCAGCAAGACCCAGAATTGTGGCTGGTAGACAGAAACCAACCTATGGAATTGGCAAAAAAAGAAAGAGCAAATTTCTTTGCCCAGTTCTTAAGTTCCTCTGAAGTGTGAAGAGTATTTGCCTCCCTTCTTATCCATGTGTGCTCGTGGCCTCCAGCTCTGGGCTTGGGAGCTGGAGCAGGAGAAACTGAGGCACGGGATTTCAACCAGGAGCCCGGGTGACGTTCCCAGCCCATGGCTGTCGGTGTGAGCGATGACGGCTTCATGCGTGCAAAGCAGAGGCAGCAGAGGAGGAGGAGGAGGAGGAGGTGAGTTTGACTCACCAGCTTAGTGCCTTGGATCCCTCCACGCTGGCAAGGGAAGAGGGAGTGAGGCCAAAAGCTGGAGCTCTGGCTTTGCAGCCAGCACCAGGCAAAGAGATGAGCCTGACTCCAGCCGGGCATCTGATGCTAAAACCTGGTAGCTCCAGGGCATGTGGGCAGTGCTGGAGGTTCCCAGGGTGGAATCCGCAGGGTTTTTCCATTTTTCAGTTTTGCAAAACTTTGGAAATTGAGTCTGGAGTTTGCAACCCTCAGTGTTTCAAAGGGGACAGCTTCAGCGTTTGCAGTGACTCTGGCTGTTGTGCGTAGTCCAAGTCCAGCTGGTGCCAACACCCAAGAGGTTTTGGGGGTCTGAGATCCATCCGGGGGCATCCACCTCTTCCCTCCTGCTCTCCTGGCGACGCCTTGTGATGCCAGTAGAAAATTCCCTTTTCCTTTCCTGCTTGGCGCTGAGATCCACCCTCCATCGAGCCCATCCATCAATGAGCTTGGCACGCTCTCCCTCGCAACTGTGTCATCCCGTGTACCCCCACGGTGCTAAATAATTAAACCGTACCACATTGTAAAAGAGAAAAAAAGGGTGATCTGTCTTACAGCTGCGGAATAAAATCATTTGGCACCGACACCGAGATCAGATAGCGTTCTGGCAGGCGCCGGTGCCAAAGCCGGGTGTGGGCTGGGGCCGGTGCCCTGGCAAATCCACAAGACTTCGAGTGACCCCAGCACTGGATTTGGTCCCCACAGGGGAAGGAAAAACTCCCTGGCTCTGTCCCATTGGAATGGGCTTTTTTTCAGGGGATGGCAAAACCTCTTCAAAAATAATTATTGCCCAACCTCAGGTGGAATTGTGAACTCGTAAGTCAGCGTGGGAGCGCGGGTGGCTGGTTATTGCTTTAATCAGCATTGCAGGGCGTCGATAAGGACACGGGGTCTTATTTATTGTAGAGGTGGGAGCACATTCCAGCTTTGTGTCGGGTCCTGCAAACCTCCTGGTGGGGACCCCCATGTGCCTTCGTGTGAGAACCCCATCAGCAACTTCAACCCCGTGGAACATGCATGGCCACATCCAACCACCGGAGCTGGGGACATAAGGTGGGGCAAACCCCGAAGAGCTCGGGATATTTCTTTTTGTTTCGCAGTTTTACCTGCTGAAGAAACTTTCTGATTTATTCTTGGCCCCCATTTTTCACGCTTAAGGGCATGGCACACATTATCATTCACCACCTTCGTTTACATGTAGCAAACATAGGTCAATTTATTTCTAAATCCCCTTTTTTATGGCTCTATTGAACTATTTGCCACATTATTTATACGTTAATGCGATGAATCCCTCTGGATATCACACTGTCTAATAAATAACGCGACAAATCATTAAGCAGGGTGATAAAATCAAGCCATTTAAAAATACATCAACCTGTGTTGCTTTCGTGTAAAATAAGCTCCAGGGGCCCATCACTGTGAGAGAGGAGGCGAGAGACACACACACAGAAAAGGCAAAACACCTGCTTTTGCCGACTTCCCTGGAAAATGAGGATCAGGTTGGTGGGGGGGGGGGTAGTGTTTTTTAATGGAAGCAACGAGGCTGTGAGGCAACAAAATTAAAGGGAGGTGGATGAGCGCAGAGTTGAGGGCAGGAGGGGAAACTCATCCCCAAAGCCACGCGAGACACGAACGCCGTGGTTGGCAGGATGGCACACGCGGGCACAGCCCGGCTCAGCCGTCGGCGTCCTCCCGGAACAGTCACGTAGGGAGCGCAGGCAACGCCGGCTTGCTGCAACACGCCGAGGTGCTCACAGCTCCTGGCTGTGGCTGAGGGAAGGTGCCAGGTGGGAGAGTGGACTCACAGCCCCGGCACCGTGTCTGGGATTTCCCGGGGGAGCCACGGCCGCAGGATCCCGAATCCTGAGCGCCGGGCGAGCGGCGAGCGCAGCGGTGAGAGGGGCAAGAGGTGGCATCTCATCCACCACCTACTCAAGCAGCGCGGATTAGATAGTGGGTGCTTTTGCAATCGTGTCCTTGATAGCAACCAAAATCCTTCCAAGGATGAGGGAGGTGACCAAGGTCGGTGGGAAGGTGGTGTTGGAGGAATGATGGCTCCCTTCATCTCGCCTTCATCTCCCACCTCTCGGTGTCCCTACAAACAGATGTGCATCCTCAGAGGCTCCATCCTCTCCATCGAACATCTCTCCCAGCTCTCTGTGGGTCCCAAATTGAGGGTGCCTTTGGTGGCCACCATCTCATCCAAGGAGAAAACCCACGTAACTCGCCTGCTCTCTGCTCCAGAGGCATCGCTTGCCTCTGGCACTCACAAATGATGTAATCCACTTTATTTGTGTGACAACAAAACGGTTATTACAGTAATCAGTATAATTAGCACCAGCCAATTACCATAATAATACAGTTCCCTTGTTCCAGGGGTACTTTTAAAAAACAGGTTTATTTAAGATTTTGCAGAAACAAATAAAAATTGCTCAGCAAGAAGCAGCAATAACGTGTTTGGTTGTGCTGATGCGTGGGGAACAAAAAGTGACTTCTCCCAGAGACAAGTGTGGACTTGGAGGTCATTGGGTTGCCTGGAGCTCAGGAAAACCTTATCCCAAAGTTGTTCTCCAGGCTGCTGAGAAGTGGGAAACATTGTGGGCTAACCTGGCAGGGGGTGGGGTGGATGGGTGTTTGAAATGTGTGGGGTAACCTGGAACAAGATGAGCTTTAAGGTCACTTCCAACCCAAACCACCCTGTGATTTGGTGGGATTTTCAAGACATCCCCTCTTGCTCATCTCCTTCCACAAAGTCTCCAGGTCAAGCTCTAACCTGGAGACAATTTCTATTCCTGCCTTTGAAGCAGACGATGTCTCCTGACCACACCAAAAGCCTTGAGTGTAAACACAAGCCCCGGCCTTGGTATTTTTAAAGGATGCTTTGAAAAATTCACTTTAGAACTATTATCCCCTTAGCCTTATTATTTTCAGATGCAAAGATTGAGCCACTTGGCAGCCGCCAGCCAGAGTTAATACGATGCAAATGCGGCGAATCCACCGCAGCTGAACTCCTCACATCCCCGAGTAAGACTGCGCCCTTGATTTCTTGACAATGGCCCTTTGGAAAGACACCAAAACATCTTCTGCAAAGGATTTTCTCTTCTCAAGTCTGGTTCAACCAAAAGTTTATTAGTGGAAAGGGGATAATGAAAATAACGTGAGCTGGCATCGTAAACACACACACTCAGACGGAGGAGCTGAGCGCAGTTTGGAACAAGCCACGTAAGCACCACGGTATCGTATTCCTGCCATCCTCCCAGCCAGACAAATGCCAATAATTAGCCATAAATAATACCTAGGCTCCTCACAGCAGGTTAATCCACTATAAACATGAACCAAGCTGGAGAAATAACCCGAGGATGGAAAACAGCCTGGTAGCCAAGTGAAAAGTTTTGCGCAGACAGAGCAGTTGCCAAATTTTGGGTTGCTGGATAATAAACAGTTTCTTGGCTCGTCCTGTGGCTCCTTGGCCACCAAACATCTCTGCCTTCACATGGGGTTCACGCTGCAGGAGGGACACCTCATGGCTGCGGTCCTCCTTGCACTGCTCCCAAAATCCTGGTGGGATGCAGTGGGATTTGCTGTGCCCACAAGGGACCCTGCTGTGAATGAGCAGCCCAAGATCCACCCAGATGGACCAAAACATGGAGCCACCAAGGGGGATTTATTTCACCAGCCACCAGCCTGGGATGGGTCTCAAGGAGAGGGTCATTTGATCCCCGGCGCCTCAAGTCACAGAGAGGTGGCGAAGGGAGGGGAGAGCTGGCTCCAAATCTACCTTTTTTGATGGCTTTGTGGGGAGCTCCTGATGCTGAAGACAATGAAACACAGCCATGGGTTGTGGCCCTGTGTGGCCAGGAGGTGCCAGAGGAGTCACCAAGCTGCTGAAATGAAAATCCAGCCTGACCACCCGCCCTGAACCAAAGCCAGACAGGCTGGGATCGGGTCACCCGGGACACCGGCTCACTCTTGCAGGACCTGCCAGAAATGAAGTCTAAAGAGAGGCCTGGTAAGTCAGGCAAATTCCCACCCAGGACATCTCAGCTGCTATTTATAAAAGCTGCTGCTTTCATCAGAGCCAAGCAGGGAGCCGGGAGGGCTCCCAGTCCCGGGAGAGCTGGGGCAGAGCGGCTGGATGGGGTGTCTGGTCTGAGGCTGTTCCATGCCCGTAACACTGTGCAGATGTTTAACCAAGACAATTTACCCATCAGTTGTTTTCATTTGCCTAAAGGCATTTTTTAAATTTATTTTTTCCCCCCTCTTCCCTTCCCAGATGCTTTTTTTTCCCCCCCACTCCTTTTCTATCCGAGCTACAAACCATCTTCCTCCCTCGCTGGGATAACCCCAGTGATCCATCAGGGATAACCTCCCTCCCGCCCTGCCCCAGGAGGTTCCAGTGGACAAAAATCTATCTTTAAATGTCATGGAGGGTGAGGGGGTAGAACAAGTCAGAAGCCCAAACCCACAGGATCTAAACATCCCTCAAAGGTCCCTCTCAGCTGTTTCTCTCCACTCCAGTCTGCCCAGTGTGGGTGGGGGGCCCTGAGCTGCTCAGGGTGGGGGAGGCATTAGGAGCCATCCCCTGCCAGCAACCAGCTTTGATTTTTTTAAGGGAAAAAGCCTGGATTTCTCCTGCTGAGGGGCTGCTTTTCCACTCAGATGGATTAATCTAAAGCAAAGAAAAAATGTGTAGCAAAAAAAAAAAAAATAAAAAAAAAAATGCGAGAAGGGAATAAAGGGTGGAAAAGCTCCATCCACTAAAGCAAATGATTCTCCATGGCCAGAGATGTGGGGCTGGAGATGGAGTCTTGGGGTGGGAGGGTGGCTGCTGGGTGAGGACACCATGGGTCAGGACATCTGCAAGGGACAGTGTTGTCCCCAAGCAAACCCACAGGACCACAACATCCCCCAGAGGTCCCTCTCAGCCTTTTCTCTCCTAAAATAAATAATATTGGGTGTCAGCCCTGATGGGAGCTGGGCAGGGGGGCGAAGAAAGGCCATTTTCTGTCCCAACATAATTCCTCCTTGTCACTCACCGCAAGGAGCCGCATTCCAGCACCACCAACCGAGGCAAACTTTCCAAAAATATCTCTTTCACAAGGAGTTATGGTTTTCAGCTTCCTCTCTTGGGGCAAAATCATTCCCTACCCCCATCCCTCCATCACAGCATCCCTTCCAGCCAGCAGAGAAATGAAACACATGATATTTTGCCCCACATCTCTCCAGCTGCAGCCAAGAAAAGACGCTGCTCCGTTGGAGCCAAACGTGGCCCCTTTCCAGCTCCCATGAATGGGATGCTTGGAAACCAGTCACAAATTTTTTTTGAGGGATTCTCAAAGAGCAGAAGGAGGGGCGGGAGGGCTGCGGGGTCGGGATTTTTTTTTTTTCAGAGGCATCTCTGATGTCATTTATTTTAGAAGTAGTAAAAGGGAAAAGGTGAAGTGGGTGAAAAATAGCTATTTACACAATTGTTCTCTGCGTGTGACTGTGGGTGTCACCCAGTAAGTTTGAACCCGGAGGCCAAACCAACTGGATTAGGCAGGAATGGCCAGGTGTCTGAAATTTCACCGATGCAACAGGGAAGAAATACCCCCAAAGGAGGACCCTCAATGCTTTGTCCACATCAGAGAATCCACACCACGGCACATCCTCCGCAGTCACTTCCCCCAGACCCAACACTGCCCCATCTGCCATTCCGGAGCCTCCTCTTTCCACCCAGGATGGCTGAATTTCAGAGAGAATTCCCTTGCCCAATCCCCTCTGGATTAGCCCCAAATTGCTGCCGTCTTGCATAAGCCACATACCTCAGAGATGACACCACTGCCAATTAGGGATCATGTGTTCACAATTAAACGCATTGGTATCGTTGCGAAATAAAATAAAACTCAAATATCAAGTGGAGCCCATTATCTGGGCTAATTGGCTGGCGGCGTGGAGAGGGTGTTAAAATGGGGCTTTTAACTGTGCGTTAATCTCCCCGAAGACAAACTCTTTGTTTTCACGTTTTTATGACCCGCACTCCCACACACATTGTATATTTTGACCCAGATGATGGACAGAGTTATGGGGGAGAACTGTAAAAAAGTAATTACAAATTATGAAAAACATATATAGCCTTTTGAGCCGGGTGGCTGAGGCAGTGTGGCCGGTGTCTGGCGAAGATTTAATGCTCTTGGGCTTTATTATCTCGATCTAACCATCCATCCTTATAAAGCGATTGCGGTGCTGTGCGACTGTCATACTCCAAACGCTCCTGCCTGCCGTGGTGATAACACATCCCGAGCCCAGCCGATGCTCCAGCATCATTTCATCCCTTAAGCCCATGTGAAATGGCCGATTCTCCAAGGTCAAGGCATTTGGGGCGATACCAAAGCCCCATCAATCCCCCTGACTTTAACGAGGTGGGAGATGCGGGCGCTTGGCCCGGCTGCTGTTTGGCTGCTGAGGAGGAGCCGGGGAGACGAGCGGCGTGCCCATCATGGGGAGGGCTGGCACAACCCCCGTGGGGTTCCACCCACACCACCAAATCCGTGGTGTTGTGCTGTGGCCACCAAGTCAACACCGTTGAGTTGATGCCGAGCTGTGTTTGGTGCTGGGGAGGGCAGTCGGGGGGGGAGTGGTGTAACACGTGTGCCTCGACTACAGCCCCCAACACATCTCGGTGCCACCACATCTGCCCCGTGCTGAGAGCTCCGTACGCCCTCGGTGGTGGCAGAGCTGCTCCAGGTCCACCTAGAACCACGACTCAAACCCCAGAGCCCCTCCGGGGGCCATTTCTGCCAAAAATAATTTAAAAAGGGCACGTGGGGAGAACCAATCAGAGGGGCAGCCCAGGCTGGGGGGTGCTCAGTGCAGTCAGGATGATACCACCACCCACTCCGGCAGGTCCCTCCCGCCCCACGGACACTCCCCCCGCGGCGGCCGCTGCCGGGGGGAGCCAACGCGGCTGGATGCTGGCGAGCAGCTGACAACAAAATGAAAAACATCAGGTTGGAGACGCTCCAGCTCCTTGACAAGGCGACTACTCACACACACGGCCATGCCAGATGAGCCCCGGCCAAGAGGGGAGGGCCAGCTCCCCGCGGGGACGCCGCTCCAGGCCGGCCCCGGCCGCAGCCGCGGGTGGGAAAGGGGGGGCTGTAAAAACACCTCCGTGCCTGGGATTTTACAACTTGCTTCCAAAGAGATTTAGGTCCTCCAGGAGGAGGGCTGGTGATGGGCAGCGGGATGTTGGCACCCTGAAACACCACGACATGCAGTTGAGCTGAAAAACCTCCCGAAACTGGTCAGTTCAAGCGCAGTGGTGAGGTTTGCTCCAGGCTGGAGATCAGAGGATATTATCCAAGGCCAAGATGTTTTGCCTGAGTCTCACCTCCTTGACCTTCAGCGGTGATTTCTAGTTAAGGACATCCTCCAGCTTGTCCCTTTGGAGAGGTGACATTGATCCCAGAGCAGAGGAACCACCTTGAGGGTCCTCATACTCCCCATTGACTGTAACCCAGCTCTTGATGGGTATAAGGAGGGCAGAAGCCCTGGAACACGAGGACTATCTCCATCCTTGGCATCACCATTCTTAAGATCTTCAAGTCTTGGTCATCTCCAAGAGCCCTTCAGGGCCCCTTCCAGCCAACACTGCTGGTTCTTGCAACCTCAGCTGAGCCCTGTCCCTCTGTGACACACCACAGAGCCTCAGTAAGAGCTCAGATTTGTCTCCCAGGGGTCCCTTTCCACCTCCTGCTCCCCTGCATTGGCCTTCAAACCCTATGGCTGCTCTTCAGGCAACAACAGAGCGATGCAGCCACAGCAAGGTGAGACCTTCCACGCTCCTCAGCCAGTCCCTTGGCCGTACTTGGAAACACACCGGGAAATCTCAACTCCCCATCTCCCCTCAGATTGCCCCTGTTTAATTCCATGTCTGATTTCAGTATTGATTTATGGCACCAGGCCCTGGACCTGGGGATTTTCAAATTGATTCCAACCTGCTGTCTATTGATTTGACTGAAGTCTGCAGACGATGGGGTTACGTTAAAGCAGCCGAAAGGCGCTTTTAAATCAACGCCTCCGGCCAAGGCAGCCCTGGCACAGCTTTCCCACGGAGGTATTCCCGTAAAGTGCCGGTCATCTGGAAGCCAGGGCTGCGCCACTGCTGGGCTGGAAACAAGTGGAATGGGATTTTATTTCAAATTGGAGACAAAAGTGTGGTCTGGAGGCGGAGTTGTGCAGGGGGGAAGGGGCTGTGGAAGGTTTTGGGTTTAAGGGAAGGAAGCTGGGGGTTCAGCCCAACTTCCATAAGGGTGACCACGGTGACCACACCACCGTGGTCACCGCTGGGCTGAGAGGTATCCCCACCACATCACCCCGCATAGGGAGGGATGTCCTCGTTGGTAAAGCTGCAGTGGCCAAACACACGGGGCCAGGAGGGAAACTGAGGCACAAGGACCCGCATTCCTCATGGGCAGCCACAGCCTTCTGCAAGGTGCCACCAAACACCTCCAGAAGGTGATTTGGATGGGTTATGCCTCCATCTATGAGCCCTTGGCTCCTCACACGGGTGGTCACGGTGTCCCAGTTCCCTGACTCTCCTCCTGCAACATCCCCTTCTTCCCCTGTAAGCTGGAAAACCTCACGAAATCCTCTTCATTGTGCAGGCTTTATTGCTCTATAAAAAGGTGTGGATCTTCCAGTCCAGCCTGGCCAAGGAGGGAGAAAAAGATAAATAACACATTCCCGTAAATCATGCTGAGATTAATGGAGAGAGATGGAGAGAAAGCAAATACGGGCACGTGCAAGAGCAGCAGAGCTTCAGTGTCCTTCAGGGAAGGGCGGGTGAGGCCGATGGCGATGGGAGGCTGCTGGTGTTGGGAAGCTGGTGGTGGTGGGATGCTGCTGGCAATGGGATGTGTTGGTCATGGGATGATGTTGGTAACGGGATGCCGCTGGTGATGGGATTCCATTGGCGATGGGATGCTGCTGGGTCTGGGAAGCTGCTGCCAATGGGATACACTGACGATGGGGTGCCGTTGGTGATGGGATATCATCATCAGTGGAATGCCATCCTGCACTGCCTGAGCACTAATTGCTCCATACCTCAGTTTCCCTTCCCTGCCTTCGTCTCTATGGGATGCTCCTGGGGCTCTCCCTGCTTCCTCATCCTGCTCCCCCCGCTCCGTGCATCTCCAGTTGAACAACAGGAGCCCAGATGGCCTTTGGCTCCTTGAAAGCCCCAAATCCACCTCCAGGGATGAGCCCCCAGCAACCTGGATGCTCTGGCCACCGATTCGCACTCCCACACACGCTGCAAGATTTATCCCTGGGTAGTTGGCTGAGTTTCTAATGAGAGCCAAGACGGATGCTCCACTCACCAGTTAATAGGCCGGGTCTTGGATCAGTCGCACTAACTGGCATCACTGCACTGATTCCCTTTTTATTGCACATTATAACTCACGCCTGGGGAGGCGGGAGGCAGAGGAGGCTCCTGGCAGCGGGATCGCACAGCTCCAGCCGCTTCCTCAGCGCTCGCCTTGGGCCACAAGCCCCCACCGCAATGGCCATGCTGGGGTGGAGCTCGGTGGGTGCCCCTTGCACCGGTGCGGGGTTGCATCTCCAGCGCCCCTCCGCCTCCAGCTCCTGGCTGGAAATCCCGGGATGGAGGAGCTCGGGAGAGTCAGGCAGGCTCCGTGCGAAGCTGTTATCTCCCCATCTAGTGACCGCGGCGCGCATAGCAAGATGCACCGCACGCCGCAAAAGGTCTGGGATGCTCCCAAATTATTTAGGAGACGAATAAACACCGGACCGAACAAGGGCTCCGAGAAAAAAACCCGCCCCACTCCCAAATCATTGGCGCCCGGATGTGCCACCCACGCAATGCCCCCTCGAGGGGGGTGGTCGCGTCCTTTGTGTGTGCCCGAAGTGGGGGCACCCCGAGACATCGCAACCCCAGGAGACCTTGAGGGAGCGGCGGCTGCGGTCGGAGCCGCCGCGGGGATTTTCCTCTGCTTTCCCCACTCAGCAGCCGGCTGTGATTTACGGCTCTCGCCTAAAACGCTGCCACGTGGCCGAACTCCCGTGGGCGCCCTCCCCGAGCCCCCTGTGGGATGCACAAGGGGGATTTTTTGTGTGTGTGTGTGTGTGTGTGGAGGGGGTGGTTTTTTTAGGTTTGGGTTGTTTTGGGAGTTTTTTTTCCTAGTTTTTTATTTTGTTTGGGGGTATTTTTTAGTTTGGGGTTTTTTCCTCACCACACACGTTGCTTTTTTTGGCTTTAAAAACCAAGCAAGGGGAAAAAAAAAAAAAAAAGAACACATTTGCTTTGCTTGTGAGGATTGCTTTGGATTGCTTCAGATTGCCACGGATTGCTTCTGTATCCGGAGAGGACAGCAGGGGCTGGGGATGCACCCGTTGGAAGGGGACACGCCAGACACTGGGTGAACCCTGATTTCAGACTCTTTCACCCCAATTTTCCTCCTTCAGGATGATTTGGGGATTAAGGGATCATTTTTGCCCTGGGTTGATCGAACCCAACCCGTTATGGCAATGCTTAGGCCTGGCTTCCCCATCACGTGGGCATCAGAACTTCTATTTTCCCCCCAAACCCCATCCTTGACTCTCTCCCCAGTCAAACCCCACCCTCTCCCTTCCCTTTCTAACCTCACAGGACATTTCAAGCTTTAACACCCCAAGGCACAAAGGTTCTGGCTCTCACCAGGCTCAACTGGTGCCGCTGCCGCTGCCGGTGATTCATGAATCCTTTTTTTCCAGACATTTCCATAACTTTCCCAACCTTTCCAGAGGCAAAATGTGGCCAGTAATTGTTTTCATGCAAATTACAGACAGTTAAGTCAGGATAGAGTTTACTGGAAGGCGACATGGACTTTCCACGGAGTGAAACCTGTTTGAATTTCATCACAGCACTAATTGCAGGCTGACTGGGGTGGTTGCAGGGCAGGGCTCGGGCACACATTCACCTTCACGGGGTTGATTTTCATTGGGTTTTAGGGATCTTATCCATTTTAATGCAAAAAAAAAAGCAAGGTACAGGTCTTCTCCTACCTGACTGTGGCAAGGGGGCTCCATCCTAGCTGCCATCAGGGCATAGGATGGAGGGAGCATCCAGCTTGGGGCAGGAAGGAAAATTCGGGCCTTTTTTGGCAGAAATGCCAAAATACTCGCGGGGGCGAGGAGGGGGGAATTGCTGTGCAGCCTCTGGAGCCTTGTGGAGCCCCAAAGGGAGGCAGAACCTCACCAAGACATCCATAAGCTCCTCATGCAGTGAACAAGCCACAACAGGCTGAGGCTCCCAGGCTGCAGCTCCCGCTATGCCCGGCTCTGCACAGGATGGAGCACGAGAAGAACCTCCTTTCCCCACGACTTTTCTCCATTTTTTTCCTTTCCCCTTTGGCATCCCCATGTAATTCTCGCAAAGAATCACCCAGCGGAGCTCGTGGAGAGGTTGGTGCAAACTGGGGGCAGAACTGGGGTGGGAGCTCAGCTCAGCTTTGCTTGGGTGGGTTGGTGCTCCTGGGGTGCAAGAACAAAGCCAAGGTGGGGATGTCCAGGGAGGTAAGAGCAGAAGCAACGCAGAGATGCTCTCCTGCTGCAAGAGCAAAGCCATGGTGGGGGTGCTTCAGTGGCAAAGCCAAGGCTGGGATGTTCCCCACCACAAAAATCCCGTCAAACTGGGGATGTTCCTGTGGTGCAAGAGCAAAACCAAGATGGGGAAGTTCCTGCGGTGCAAAACCAAGAGAGATGTTCCCTCCATGCAAAAACAAAACCACAGCAGGGATGTTCCCCCAGCCAAGGGCAAACCCAGAGAGGTGTCTCACCAGCGCTGTGATCTCTCTGCACCACCAGCCCTGCACAAACCCAACCAGCACCCGCCAACTCCTACCCCAGCATTTCCACGCAGGGACTTCTCCCCGTGTGCCCTCATCCTGCCGGCTCTGGAAGGTGCACAAAGGAGCCCAACCCACCGCAGAGCCCGGCGAGGCAACAAGCTGGGACTAGCAGGGCCCAGACAGGAGGCGGCTGCCCAGAAAACGCACCCCGGAGAGGTAAAACCCTCGCGGATTGTGCAAACCCTCCTCCGCCGCCTGTTCCACCGAGCGCCCTCCCAAACCCGCTCCCTCCTCGCCTGCAGCCGCTCGTTTTCCTTTGGATCAGCAAATAAAATGTAATTAGTTGGGTTTTTTCCTCTCTTCCTTTTTTTTTTTTTTTTTAATTTTATTTTTTAATTTCTACACTGTCAGCACAGAGACCGACAGAGTGATTTCAATCTTTTTAATTTTTATTTTCCCCCACCCCCTTTCTTGTGTTTTCTCCACCCAAAATGGCCGGGTCCGGCAGGGAATAGGATTTGGCAGGATTTGGCTCTTTGCAAAGCGCCTGCGGCAGGATTTGGCCAGGCTGCAACATCCCATCCCCTGGGATTGCCTCCCTGGGGCTCACTGCCTCCCGCTTGGCTTCTCTAGTGTCTAATACAAGGTTGTGCTCCTCCCTCTGCAGAGAACGTCCCTGCCGTGTCTACTCTTTTCCCAGCTGCCTCATTCGGGATAATTTAGAGTTTTTCCTCCCGCTATTACCGCGGCTGAGAACTGGCCGAATTCCGCTGGATTTTGGCAAGGGACGAGCAAGAATCCTCGTGGAAAAGTGTTAGGAAAGGCTCTGCCACAGGAGGTGGGAGGGGGGAGCGGGGGACCAGGGGCACCCCGGGGTGCGGGTGGCCGCGGGATGCCGGCGGTGTCCCCGCGGTGTCCCCGCGGTGCCGGCGGGGCTGCGGATGCGCGGACACAACGCTCCCCCTGGTGAGGACCGCGATCCATCGGCGCTGCCGGGAGGACGCGGGGATGGGGAAGGGGCTTCAGCCCCTGAACCGCCTCGTCCCCGGCGTGGCGAGCTGGATTTGTGTGTGTCCCCCCCCGCCAACACCCCCTCCCGCTCCAAAACTGTTGCAAAAGTGCTGCTGGACACCCCCCACTCCCCACGCCCCCGGGGTGGGGGGAGTCTGTTCGGCACAGCGCTTGACACCCCCAAATTTTCAGTGTTTTGACTCTGACCCGTTTCATCGATATTTCACCTCTCAAGAAATAAAGCTCTAGGGAGAAGCTTCGCCCAGGGAAGGGGCTTCTGATCAGGAAGGAGCAACTGAAGGGGGGCTGTCAGGCTGAAAAAAGGGGCTTAATTCTGCTGGCAGCCCGTTTTGGGGTGCTTGGAGGGGGACATGGGGCTGTTCCTCCTCCAGTGTGGGGTCCCTGCGTCCATATTCGTGCTGCTCCACACATTGCATTTAATTATTAATTGCTAATTTTCCCTCAATGCAACCATTTAATTGCTTTTTTTGACCTAAGCAAGCCACCCTGGATCAGCCCTGGGGAAAACAGGGACCTTCCTCTGCCGCTGCCACCAGAGTTGGCCACGGTTCCCTTCCCCAGCCTCCACCGGCGCCCCCAGTGGAAAGCTGACATTTTCCACCACATTATCCTAAATGAGACACTTCTTTCCCCGGTGAATCTGTATTTGCTGCGATGCCATTGTCCCACTGGAGAGGAGCATCTCGTTTCCTACCTGAATTTATTTATCTGCAGCTCCCTGGCCTGATTGAAGAGCCCTGGGCTAACGGCCCGTTCTCCCTGCACAGCTATTTATAGACAGGGATATTTATAAACAAGCCAGAAATGCTCCAAATGGATCGAATAACCCATAAAAATACGGAGATTTGCAAGGTGGACATGGCAAAAGGGAGGGGGAAAGCCCCTCCGAGACCTGTAGCAACGTGGAGTATCCCCTGGCCACGGGGCATTGGGAAATGGGGATTTGCTCCTTCACCCTCCAAGGGATTTGGCTCTTCAGGCTGGAAAATGACGGTTTTCCACCCAAAAACACTGCCAAGGATCTCGGTGGCTCTTGGATATAGGAGTCCCTCTACAGGGCTACTGAAAGCAGAGTAGTGGCCACCCAAATGCCCCTTCCTGCCACCTCCCACCCCCAAAAGGGGCAAGTTTCCCCCCAGGTGACAGCCCAGCACGTGACAGCGGAGCCAAGGGGGGGAATCACCCCAAAAGAAGCACAGAATGCAAAACTGGGCAATTCCCTGGGATTTTGGGGTCACTCGTGACCAGGGTGATGGGAAAGGGATGGGTTGTCCATCTGTCCAAGTATGGCACTGGATGGATGGGGACAGGTTTCTGCTTTGATTACTCCCCCCCTCAATTAAATCAGGTGCATAAAACCGCATGTGGTGTCCTAAAACGGGGCAAAACATGTGGATATAGGGGAAAAAATATATGGAGCACTGCAGGGAGCCCAGAGCCAACCAGCCCTTGGCAGCAACGAGCAGCAGGAGCCACAGGGGGATTTCAGAGCAGAAAAAAAGAACAATCTCTGATTTTTTTTTTTCAATTCTTTTTAATTTTATTAACATGATTTTCCCCAAAACAGCAGATTTCCAAGTGGACTCGGCCAACACTGGTTCCTCTCGGGGCAAATAAATAAGGCAAAATGAAACCTGAGGGAAGAAGTGTCGCCTGACCTTTTCAAAGACAATTAAAATCCCAATGGAAACGGGGTTTTAAGGAGAACAATCCAAGCTTTACATGGAAAAAAATAATAAAATCAATTTTTTTTCCCAAAGGTTTTTTTTTTTTCCTTTGCCAGCTGAGATTCTGCTGCAGGGGAGCTGCTTTATGGGGAAATAAGTGGGGGTTTGGGTGTGTTTGCACCTGATGGTAATTGGGCACAGTGAGGGAGCAAAAAATTTTCCCCAGCATTTTTGGAGGCAATAAAAGGTTTTGGAGGGGAGGAAATTCTGCCTGGTGGCTTTTTATCCCCCTCCTCGCCCATCCCTGCAGCCTTGCTGAGGTTTATGGAGCCTCTCTGCGGTGCTCATTACCACCACGGCTCTGCTTTTGGACTATTTTAACTTTTTTATTTTATTTTATTTTATTATTTGATTTTACAGCTTTTTTTTTTTTTCCTAGGTAATACCAAAAAAAAAAAAAAAAAAGAAAGAAAAGAAGAAAGCACATCCCGCAGCCCCTTTGCCTGGAGGGATCCGATATAAAATACGGAACAATTTGTCAGTTACAACAGGAAATAAAAATGATGTATTAGAGGGACAGAGCCAACCTCCAACCGCTCCCATCGGCAAAGGCTTCACCTCCTCTTGTCGTGAGGAGCAGAAATGCTGGTAAAATAGAAAAAGGCTGGAGAAAACACACTTTTGGGTGAATATTTGGGATTTTTTGTGATCTTTCCAGGCTGAGGAATGTAAAGCCGCTCGCAGTGAGATTTTTTAAGATGAATACAAAGGAGAGAGGGACGCAGGCAGGCCGGCCAGCAGGCAGGAAGGAAGGACGGAAGGAAGGAAGGAAGGAAGGAAGGAAGG
>JAWWEU010000214.1:0-20890 GCA_035583155.1 Acropternis orthonyx | reverse complement strand
TATATATTTGTTTTTACTATTCTTTTTTAGACTCCAGGGGGTTTTAATTTATTTTTCTGGGATGTGCCATCTGGATTTCTTTTTTTTTTTCCTCCCTGACAAGATGTGTGCTCTGGCCTGTTCCTTCCCAGCTGGAGCTCCAGGAGGGCTGAGGACATCTGTTTGCCTTCCCAGCCGGTGGCCAGAGCCTGTCCAAGGCTGCTGCTTTCTGCTTCCAACTGGCCTCTTTCCTCCCTTGTGCAGTGCAGGGGACTCTGTGCCTGCCCTGCAGCCCGTGGAAAGCAGGAATATTTGGATATTCTCTCCCCTATCCCAGTTGCTGAGGCTCTGTCTCGTGTTTGCTGCGTGCTGGAGGATCCAGCCCTGAGTCCCTGCCACAGGAACAGCCCTTTGGGAAGGATGGACTCAGTTCATTTTCATTTTCTCTGCCCCCCAGCTGTCCTTCTGCTGGCTACACTCGGGGGGAACACCCTGCCTGAGCTGGGGGCTTCGGTTCCTAAGTTGTTTCCTCCTGCAGCTTTGCAGTCCCCAAAAAGGCACCTTCGGGCAGAGCACAGGAGGGTTTTCCCTGCATTTATGAGCTTTGTGAACTGAAATACTCCTAAAAGTCCTCTGGTGTGTGCTGATGTTTCCAGGTGAAGTGGGGGAGGAAAAAAACAGCTTCACCCATTAAACCTCCGGGAAACTGGTAAATATATTTCATTTTGGTGCAGAAATAAACTGCACCTCCCGTGCTGGTCTCTGGAGTTTTGGAAACCTTTTGGGTGTTTGCCTCTGGGTTTGGTGTTCACATGTTTCGGGAGATGGGGAGGTTTGCACCCAAGGGCTCTCTCAGCCTGCCTTTGACTCCTTTCTTGTGCCTCCCAAAAATCTGCAGTCAAGCAATCTGTGGGAAGAGGGAATGGTTTTAGTGAGGTGACTGATCTCACAATACCTGGGGTTTCTCTGCTGCTCCATTTACATCCCTTTCCAGTGGAATTTTGGAAAGCTATTTAAGCCCTGTGTGAAGTAATTAAAAAGGCAAAGAATAAATTAGCTAAAATAACCTACCAGAAGCCCTTGGCTGAGCACACGATTTATGGCTGACCGTAAATGTGGTTACACCAGTAAAAAGTGTGTTCAAGGCTGATTTTGGTACAGAAAAATTGCTCTTGTTTTCGATATACACGGAATTTGAGCATTGTGGGGAGTGTGGATAACCATGACTCTGATTCATTCAACCAGGATGGATATGGTGAAATGTCTCAGGGTATCCTTGATTTTCTGGAATTGAGACAGTCGGCTCCACGGGATCTGAGATGTTGAACAGCTACCCTTGCTCACCTCACTGCACACCTGATTTCTGGGAAGCTGCTGAGGTGCTGCTGGTTTGTAAATCACCCAAAGCTGTTTGAAACAAATAGCTGAGATCCCACCAGCTCAGGAACCCAGGGACAAGTGCCTCACTAGAGCCCTGTGCCTGGATGGATGCTGGGCTGGCGAGGAGATTTCCAGGCTCTGCATCCACTCAGAAGCACCAACGTTCTTTAGAAACTCAAGCTGGAACTCCAAGAGCCTTCAAAGATTTAATTTTGAAACAGTTTTTGCTTCACAGCAGATCACAGGGACTCTGGTCTTTTCCCCTCAAAATGGGCTTGCCCTGTTAATCCCAGCTAAAGTTTGCAATCCTGTTGCTCTTGGTGAAATATGTTGCTGGTATTGGGACCTCACGTTCCAAAAGGGGCTTGTTTTCTCCTGTTGGATGCAAGGGAATCTGCTTTAATAAGTGGCCGTAGAAGTGTTACCGAAACTCAGTGTGGTTGTCTGAGAAGTGGCATTTAGGGAGCCAAGTGGCTCAGGTGATGAGCGCTGGAGGCACCTTGCAAGGTCACTGTCACCTCTCCGAGCTGAAAGGGCTGAGCTGTGGCAGAGCTGCTGGCAGGCTTGCAGGAGCCCAGTGCCCTTCCTGGCATCTCTTGTGCCCCAAGGCTGTTCAGGAGGGCACCAGAGCCAGCGCTGCGGTGCCAAAGCTCCTCTGGGTGATTTCCCTGGGGGTACAATCCACCTGCAGGACACAGCAATGGGCAGGGTGGTTACATTGGCCAATAAACCTCTTCTCTGTGGCCAGACATGGACTTTATGTTTCGCTGTGAGTGGCGTTTTCTTCCCTGGGCACGTTTGTCACTCTGATTTGAACGTCAGGGAGCACTTGAAGGTTTCCTGTGTGTTTTAATCCATATTCCTTGTTTGAGCCAACTGATAATAGTCAGGTGCCAGTGGGGAACAATCTCTGGCATGTGGGCGGGTTTGCTGTGGCGTGTCTGAGCACTGGCAGAGGGCTGGGAGTCCCCGCAGCTCGAGGAGGTCTCTGAGGGACACTCAGAGCCCTTGGCCCTCACTGGTTTCTCAAGCACACCCTCAGTGCATGTTTGGATGGAGTTGTGGTTTGGTCTGGGCACTTTGAATCTGTGTGGTGGCCAAAGAGTGGTTTCAGTCTCTGTTCTTGTTTCTGGTCAGGTCCTGGAGTCTCCAGACCCCCGGATCACCGACCCTCGGCGTACCTGGATCTCCTTCGTGCACCGCCCGGACGACGGGAACACCTCCAAGAGGAGATGCAAAGGGAAAGACAAGAAATTAGTAGGTTATTGCTGCACTGCCCTGGGCTGCTCTCCCTGCCTCTGCTCCTCAGGGTGTTTTGGGTGCTCCAGCTTTGCCTTCCCACCCCAGAGCGTGCAGAGTTTCCATTTGTTTGTGTTTAATGAAGTATTTTGGGGAACTTTGAGCCAGCAAGTGCTGTGTGCTTTGGAAGATAAGGTGTGGGAATTCCACTGCAACAGTCGGTTCTGTTTGAACCAGCTGCTCTTGGACTGAGCCTTTTTTTCCTTGTTTTTCTGCTCAGCAGAAAGAAAATTATCCTCTGCAAATGTTTTGCTTCCACTAGACCAAGCATCTCACAGGATATACCAGTCAAGGTGTGGACAAGTAGTTTATTTCCAATTGATGAGTGACCCTTGAGCACGTGGGCAGCTTTAATCCACTGCTAAGGCCATTTTGGGTGCTTTTAGTGATTTCCTTTTATTTCTCAGGGAGCTGATGGGCAGGAGTACTTCGTGCAGGTTCTTGAGGAAACAGGAACAACAGAGCTCCAAACAGCCTTGCTAAAACACTGCTGCCTGTTTGCTCTGCTGGTTCGAAGCTCTAAGGTGTTGGAAATGTTTCTCTGACCTTTACAGGTGTTGGGAATGTTTCTCTTCCTTCCTGAGAGCTCTGCCACCCCAGCAAACATCCCTGTGTGTGCTCACTCTGGCTGAGCAATGTATTAATAATGGCAAGAGGGAAAGACGGATATTCCAGCTCAGATAAGAAGCTTAAAGGCCAGGATGATACTTCTGAGAAGATCCAGAAGCAGCAAACTCAGCCTGTTGTGCTTCACAATGTGCTTGCAGAACCAGTCAGTGTTTACCTGAGCAAAGTTTATCCTCCCACGTGAAGACATGAGTAAATTCCAAGTGCCGGAATTCACAGCTGGATAGAAAGTCAGTTTAGGGTCTGTGCTTGAACTGATGTTGGAGGGGGCACCTCACGTGGAGCTGCCTCCTGGCTGAGAGAATTTTTGGTCTGTCTCTGGTTCCAAGTCTCACGTTTAACTTTTGTCACTCCCTCAGCGTGGCCTTGTTGGGCCCCCAGGACCTCCTGGTCCCCAGGGACCCCCGGGAGCCCCTGGAGCCGAAGTCACCCGAGAAGTCCTTCTGCAGGAGTTCAAGGAGATATTAAAAGGTAAAGGCCGCGAGAGCTTCGTGCCTTTGGGAGAGCTGCTGCTTTTGGAAAGCCACCACGGCAGATCAAGCCCTGGCTCTGCAAACATTCCCTCATGGATGGCTCTGTGGGCTGAAACTGAGCCTTTCTTTTGCTGTTCTCCTCTCCTCAGAAGCCGTGGAGCGCCGAGCATCCCTGGCCGTCCCAGCCCAGCCCAGCCAGCTGCCCCCACTGCTGCTCTCCCTGGAGGAGCTCTCATCCCGCAGGCGTGTGGAGGAGGCTTTCCACTGCAAGCTCAAGGGACAGGTCACCGTGGATAAGAAGACCCTGGTGGAGCTCCAGAATTTCCAGTCGGTGAGGAGGGACCTCAGCTGGAATCAGAACCCCGCTGGGTGCAGGGCTGGCTCCGGAGGGGGAGTCTCATCCCAGAAACTCCTCTTCTCAGGCTGGGATGCCGTGGATGGAGCGGTGCCTGTTGGTGGCTGTGCAGGGGCTGGCAGTGCCCTGGCAGCCAGGAGGGCCACCCGTGTCCTTGGGGGGGCATCGGGGGGGGGATTGTCCCGCTCTGTGCTGGGGTGGCCTCAGCTGGTGGGGGAGGCTGGCAGGGCTCAGGGTGCCCCCCTGGCCCTGTGGTCACTGTCTGTGCTCTGAGCCGGGGCAATTCAGCTGGGAGGGACACGGCGGCTGCTCCTGCAAGGATGAAAACACTGCCTTGAAACAGTCCAGGTTCCGCTCCCACCGTTCCGTCAGCTTAGTGCGGAGAAGCCAAGAGTTTGATCCTTGTCAGTGAGATAACAGGGATTGCCTCTAATTCCTGGATTTGGAGCTTAGCCAGGGCATTTTGAGAGAGTGGGAAGAACTATCACCCTGTCCTCTGACTCGAGTGTGGGGTCTGAGTCCCTCTGACCTCGAGTACCAGGATTTTCTCATCAGTTTTCTCAGCCTTCAGTGCTGAATTTCCTCTAAGAACTTTCCCTCCCTCTTGTGCTCCCAGTTTCCTTGGGATGTGGGATGAAACAGGGGACACTCCTCTCGCCCCACCTCTTGCTCCTGTATCTCACACCTGAGCTTTCTCACATTTGCCTCCTGCAGCAGCTTTTCGCAGCAAGAACTGAAGTGACTGCAGCCTCTGACGGGCCATGGAAGTAGGATTTATCCAGGGCCCAGGAATTTTACTGGAAAAGGTGGCCCACGTGCTTTTCATGGTCTCCAGTGCCCTGAGGTGGAGCTGAAGGTCTGCCTTTGGCAGGGGAATTTTAGTGCTGGCTCAGGAAGGGGGTGCATCCCTGTTCTTGAACAGCAGATAATTCCACACGTTTCTTCCCACTGCAAGGCCAAGCTGGCAGTTCCCATCCCAATTCCTGAGCATGGCTCTTGTTTCCCTCCTGGCAGCAAACTATGGAGCGTGTGAGGGAGGTGTGGGGGTAGGAGAGACCTGGGGAGGAGGAGCTGACTTTGTAGAGTGGCTGGACCTCGTCTGAAATCCTGAAATAACTGTGTGCAAGAGGCAGTTTGTCGGGAATAAATCCCTGGAGCAGCCGGGTGAGTGTGCTCTGTGAGGCAGCAACTGCAGCAGGAACTCTGCCACAGGGGTTTCAGGGAATATTTTGCCCAGGGAACCTCACCCTGCATTGTCTGCCTCTCTGAGCAAAAGAATAACAAGACACAGAGGGCATGAAGAAACAGGAATGTTTTATCAGTTATAATTTGCTGGTGCCTGAAATTGCCTTCCCTGCTCAGCCAGTGGTTTTGGAATTATGTTGCTGATTCTGCTAATAACTGGAACAAGAAAGGAATGAATTAACTGTGCAGTTCTGCACATTCAGGGCTTGGACCTGTTCTTTCAGTGAGGGAAATGAAAAGTAGAATTATCAAAAATTATGGTGTAGCGGTGGCATAAGAACAGAATTCAGCCTCTCTGTCGTTCGGTTAGCTGTTATATTGATTGTGGGGGTGTGCACAAGGAAATGGAGGTTATTCTAAAGTTCTGAACTCTAAAATTAGTGTAGAATTCTAAATGCTGAAAAAGAAAATAGAAAGTATTGCCTGAGCTGGTTTTGTGTGTCTGTGTGTGCCCAGAGGCCCAAAGGAGTGCCCAGAGATGAACAGAGCCTTGGAGACCATTGTCTGGTTGCTGTGCGCTTCCTTAGTGCTGCTTTCCCATTCCACACATGGAATCGTGAGCAATGCTCACGAGGGATGGATTTTCACCAGGATATTCCCACAGAAAGCATTTCTAGTTCTGTGAAGTTTAAAACTAGAGCTAAATCTCGGTGGGTAAGGGTTAGGAATGACTCTTTTGTGAGCCTTGCCTGGGTTTTGCTGAATAAAGGCAGGTTAGTCATTCTGCTCTTTTACCTTGTAGTAACTCTAAACACCACCAGACCCAAATATTCAGAGTCTTAGAACCACATTTAAGCTGGGAAAGACCTCCAAGATCATCAAGTCCAACCTTTGTTCACCACCTTGTCAGCCAGTGCAGCTTTGCTTCCTTTCCAAGAGAAATGATTCCTTCTGGTGTGGGAGAGCTGGTGCTTTCTGGCAGCGATGACCAGCAAGGGGGAGGCAATCCCTGCCCTCTGGCACCTGGGCAAAGGTGCCCACTGCTCTCCTTGGGGCAGCAGCACCTGTGCCAACACTGCTGTCCCTTTGCCCACCGTGCCCAGGCCCCTTTTGCCATCGAGCCGTGGAAGGCACAATAAAATCTGGGTGTTGAGCTCACTCAGCTGGGCATCTGGGGCTGGTTTTGGGATACAGCAGAGCGTGTGTGCCTTCCCAGAGCCAGGCTTGGGCAGCTCCTCTGCCCCATAAAACCAGCCTGGGGTAAACCTCCCCGAGCAGGGCTCAGGGGACTCGTTCACACTGCCCAGAGTGCCCTTGTGGTGGAAGCAGAGCCTGACTAATGTGCTTTCTTGGCCCACTGAAGCCTCTCCCCAGCTCCAGCCAAACTCAGAGGAGGCCAAAACAAACAATAAACATTTCTTGCAAGAGTTTATTTTAGTCTGAGTCAGATAATCTGCTGTGAGTTTGACTCCAGACCTCCTCCTCGCCACGAGGAGAAGCTGCGTGTTGCTTCACCAGGGCTTGTCTGTTCTGGAGGAGCCAAGCCTGGAATAAAATGAAACTAAAATGGAATCTCCAAGAATCCAAGGGTTGCTTTTTAACAGTATCAAAGCCGTCTCATTTTGATCCAAAGTGAGTAGAAAACCTCTGGAGACCCACAGGAGTGTTTTGTCTGTCCTTGTACTGCAAAAACAGGGGAAAAGGTTCCAGGTTAGGCCCGGGGACAGCGCTTGATCCCATCTAGGAGGGTTTTGGGACTAAGAGGGACCTCTTGGCTCCAATAAGGGGAGATTTGGTGTGTGAGAACATCAGTGGAGGCCACTGGGATCAGCACAGGGATGCAGTAAGGATCAGCACAGGGATGCAGTAAGGATCAGCACGGGGATCAGTGAGCACAGTCTGAGTCAGGATGAGTTAGAAGAATTCAGCAGTGAGCAAAAAGTGGCATCTCTGTGTCTCACAGTGATCATTTTGCCTTTTGTGGGCATGATGCTGAGAGGGACCCCCTCTGGGCTGTGGGTTCTGGGGGTGAGGCAGTAGCCTTGCAGATGTGTCCAGCTGTGTTCTCCTGCGGGTTAGCTGGTTCTTTGTGATTGTTGAGGGTGGTTTCTTTAATTCCTCTTCCAGCCTCTGGCCAAAGGAGCCTTCCTGCGGGGCACAGGCCTGAACCTGGCCACGGGACGCTTCACAGCCCCCGTCTCTGGCATCTACCAGTTCTCAGCCAACGTCCACATCGGTGAGTGCTGCCCCCAGAAACCTCTGCCATCTGCCCGAGAGGGCAGGGAGGGGGCCTGGAGAGCTCCGCTGAGGAGCCTGGCCATGTCCCTTTGGTGCCCTGACCCAAACCCTGTCCTTGGGGCTGGGTGCAGCAGCCACAGCACACAAACCAACCCCTCCTTGAGCTCAGGGGCCAAATACATGCCTGTGCAGAAAGAGTGGCTTCCACAGAACACTTCAGAAGAAATGAGCATGATGATGTAGAGCTCCACGAAGGCAGCTTTGACTGTGTTTTGTCACTGCTCCTCTGGAACACCTGGAGCATCTCTTCTCCCACATATTGTCACTCCCCTCTTTAGCTGCACGGATTTCCCCCCCCTTCTCAAATCTGTTTTCCCAGAGGCTCTCCCACAGTTATCATGAGTATCTCCCACCACCACTGATGGGCTCAGCCTTGGCCACTGTTGGATCCACCCTGGCTCCATCAGACAACAGGGAAAGCTTCTGGCAACTTCTCCCAGAACCCACCTCTCGTAGCCCTGCCCCCCAACCCCTTTGCCACACCAGCCCAGTAGAGAAGCCACCAGGCTCCTGGGGTGTCTCCGCACCAAAACCCAGCACCTGGAGGTGTGGAGAGTTGTGAAAGTGCTGCTGTTCTTCCCACAGACCACAGTGAGCTGAAGAGCAAAGTGCAGCTCCGGGCCAGGGACAACGTGCGGGTGCTGATCTGCATCGAGTCTCTGTGCCACAGATACACGTGAGTTGCCCCAGGGGTGTCTCGGCTGTTGTTTTCCTCACATGGGCCAAGGTTTTGGCCAGCTGGGAAAGAAATCAGGATCACCAGCAGTGGATTTTATGTGATAAATGCTCGTGGAACTTCTCTGCAGAGAGAGATTCCATCTGACCTTTGGGTTTTATGTGTTTCTTTAATTCTGAGTTTTAGCCTTTCAGTGCTAATTGCCTAAACATTACTTTTATTACCTAAATAGAAAATAATATTCCTAAATTGCATATATTGAGAGAATTGTGAGTGAACTCAGCTGAAACTGCAGCTTCAGGTGCTGAACACTCAGCTACCATCAATAACACAGAGAGACAGAAATACTTTAATTTTGTGCCAGAGCTCAGTTTTCAGACTTTCAGCCTCCCCCTGAAGGGATCCCAGTGGGAAGTGCTGGAGTGGTGAATAGGTGGGAAATACAAATGAATGGGCCCCGAAGCAGAAAGAGCAGGGAAGGGGTGCAGGTTTATGACACCTTCTCACAGCCTTGGCTGCCTTGGGGACCTTGCTCAGATAATGATGCTGAATTTTTCCTCCACTGGGGGCAACACTCTGCTGAAGAAACACTTTTTTTAGGCCATGGCACCCTTGGGTGTTGCTCCTTCTGCCCTGGCCGTGTGTTGGCTGCTCATTATCTGTGCTTCTGTCACCGTTTGAGCTGCAGCCCAGAGGTTCCCTGAGCGCCAGGGAAGGCTGCTGGGCTCGGGGGGGATTTGGGAAAGCTTTCCTGGGAGGAGGGGGCTGGGGAGCCCCTGTCCTGGGCCAAAAAACACCCAGCAGAGGGCAATGGTGCTTGCACAGAGTGGCCACAGCCACTGCTTGTGGCTCTGCCCCTGTCACCTGTACAGATGTGCTCTGCCCTGCACAGCTGGAGCCACGCCTTGGCAGTAGCACCACTGAAATCCGTCCACATATCCCTAAACCCTCTCCACAGGTGTCTCTAAAGCCCACAAGCCTTGCTCTCTGTGCCTTTCTCTCCTTTGCTGCCCATTCGGTCAGCATTACAGGTTATTCCTAAAGAATGGCTCCAGTCTTGCTTCCTTGTCCTGGGAAATGCAAGCACAAGAGTTATCTGAAGAGGAAGCTTCCCTGTGTGTCATGGAAACTCCTGTGCCTTCCTCATTGCAGGTCTTTTTAGCTGAAAGCTCCTAGAAAACTGTCCTGGTTCTGGCTGGGATGTGTGAACCTCTTTGTCACATCCAGCCCAGGCAGGTTTATTGGGCTCTTTGGAGATTAACTTGCCATCTAAGAATTTACAGCTCCAAAGAAGTGTAACAGTAACCCCCCCTTTTTTTTTTTTTCCCCCTTAGACAGAGCTGACCCTGATGTGAATAATTTAGATAAAGCCCTCTGATGTCTGCCTTGGTGTTTTCATCAGCTGGCCAGGGTCACAATTTATGATTTGTTGTCCTGCAAGGCTGTGGGTTGGACAGTGAAGCAGAATCAGCAGAACCTCCTTTCTCCCGTGGTGGGTGGGAGTGGGAGTGACCTGGAAGGGGCTGGGTGGAGGGATGGGAACCTGTCTGGACAGCCACTCTGCTGGCACAGGCTGAGCTGCCAGCCGTGCTAGTGGAATTTCCTGGGGATGTCAGCACACACAGTCACTCCTGGGAGGGAGCTGGGAGAGCCCCCAGGGCTTTGGGCTGAGGCTGGAAACTCGGAGGCAAAGGAGACAGTTGGAGTAGAAGAGATTAATGATGGGAAGTCCCCACCCCAAAGCTGGGCTTTTGGCAGGATATGACACACTGAGCTCTTCAGTCAAGGTGGTGCCAAGTGGCTCCTTCTCCCTGGGCCAAATTGCCCCTGCCTTTCACATCCTTCCCTTGCAAACAGCACGTTTGCACTTGCAAGGATTCATCAGCAACCCCTGCATGGAAAAAGAAGGGAGGAAAGGGGTTGGTTTTCTTGGGAAAACAGCCAGCTCAGCCACCAGTGGCAGGCAGTGAAGACCCAGCTTTGGCACTGAGCTCACACGGGCTCTGCTGGTGGTTGGTGTGTCTCAGGAACCTCCTCCCACCCTGGATCCTGCCCAGAGGAGCTGGGCTGGAGTTCTGTGACCTGAGGATGCCACAGGGAGCAGCTGCCCTGCATCTTCCAAGGAATATGATGGCTCTTAGAGCGTGGTGTTAGAAAAGAGCAGTGCTGGAGGGGTGATGTGAGCTCTGCTTGCGTTTAGCTGAAGCACAACTATTTACTGATTGTTTTTTCACTTGCATGTGAGCCCTGATCCAAATGTGCTCCCAAAACAGCTGCAGAATATGCTCTTTCTCACACCGCATGTATTGTTAAGGTGAAACAGGCATTTCATACCTGGAAAATAAATGAACTGTTATTGGCAGAGTGCCTGGAGCTCTTTGAAGAACAACAGGTGTAAACTATTACGCTGGTCAAAAACCTGGGATAATTGGTGTGTACATCAATCTAAAGGGCATTTAGCACCTGTTCGAGGGTGGGAATAGACACTGCAGGACCTTGAGAAGGTGGTTCCAGATCCTCCCTCCAGCTGAGTGTTGACTTCAGGATCCCGTGTCCTCTGTAGGATTTCCATCAGACACTGCAGGGCGGACAAGCTTCTCCCATTCTATTTTCAAGGCAGCTGTTTGCTGCTGGAATCATGGAACGGTTTGGGTTGGAAAGGACCTTGGCAGGGGCACCTTCCACTCGCCCAGGTTGCTCCAAGCCCTGCCCAGCCTGGCCTTGGACACTTCCAAATACCAACAGGTCCCCTCTTCAGTACAGATGGTCTCATTTCTAGGGAGGCTGTGAGACAATTGTCATTCCACTGTGGCTGCATAACCTGATTATCTTCCTTTTGCTGCTCTTCAGGTCTTTGGAAGTCATTGCTGGCCTGGAAAGTAACAGCAAAATCTTCACTATCTATGTCCATGGCTTATTGCAGCTGCAGGTGAGTCCTTGCACACTGGGAATCCCTGCCCTGGTTCCCTTGGAAGGCCTGGAATTATTTACTGGGAAGGCTGAACTCTCCACAGGAGCTGGGGAAGGTTTTATGAACCTTCCTTCTTATGTTAATGAACTGAAATGCCTCCCCTGGGGGGACTGGAGAGAACCTGTGGCAGATCCACATTCTGATCTCAAGGCCCAGCAATGACTTTCCCTCCCAGAAATGAGAGTCAATGTTTTGCTTTTCCAACTCTCCCCTGGCATTGCCAAGACGCCAGTTGTGTTTCCCATCTCACAGAAGGGAACCTGAAGCAAAGCACAGGTGGCCACTTGACTGGTCACCCAAAAAGATGCCACTGTAGAAAGGACTCGTTAATAATGCAGTTTCACCACAGAAAATTCCTTAAACACAGTCAAGGCTGGTGTTTGGCCAGACCCTGTTCCCAGGAGCCACAGCAGAGGGCAGGAGCTGCTGTGCTTAGTTCCTGCAGCTGGAATGATTTCCCCCCTCCTTTTACACCGGAATGTGTCAGATACTTCCCTTTCCCTCTCATCCTCCTGCAGGCTGGACAATACACCTCCATATTCGTGGACAACAGTGCCGGAGCTCCCATCACCATCCAGAATGGATCTGACTTCATGGGAATGCTGATGGGAGCGTAGCGGCGGCCCAGCAGGATGGGAGGCACAGCGCTCCCTGCCACTGTGGCATCCTTTGCAACCAGCAAAGGGCCTTTCCCTTCACAGCTCCCTCAGCTTTGCTTTCTCAAGGTCCACAGCAGTTCATTCATCATCCAAAAATGTACTTTTTTTTTTATCCTTCTGACCCAGAGTGTTTGGTATTTAATTGTGCTTCACCGGGTGCTCACGGAGCAGTACGCTGAGATTCGGGGTTTGTTATGTTGTACCTTTATTTCACAATAGCACTTGTAATCAGCATGACTTTTGGGATTGATTGGGGGGTGCTTGACTTTGTAAATGAAGGATTGAGAGGGGAAATAACCTAGTGACTTTATTCTGTGTGTTGTGGAGGAAGGAGACAAGGGGTTTCCTAGAAAAACTGCTCTTGCCATGCGATTTTCAGTGGTATAGGCCCTCTCTGGTGGGAATGGGATATATTGACAAGGGATGTGTTCAATTCTCAGACGGGAATCCAAGCTTTGAACTCTTCAATTGTGCGTCGTTATATCGAAGTATTTCCTTGATGTTGTTGAGGAAGCCGAATTCCCTCTCTGCCAGTGCTTTGGTGTCGTTATCAAGAGCAAAAGCCAAGGGCGCCTCTTTGGGCACAAACTCCCTCGGGGTGTTCTTATGTTTTAGTAAGAACCCCCGTGGGTTTGGGCCGCACCACACAGCCAGATCCCTCTGCTTGTCCGCAGCCTGGCCAGGCCAGTGGGGGTGGGAATCTCGGATCAGGTACGGCCCCTTTTGGTGCTCGCTGGGCTGCAGCCAATTAATGGGACACAGCACAGGGCAAGGCTCATTCCACCAGGCACCAGGGGCTGAGCTCTGCTGGCAGTGCCATCCCAGGCCAGCCAGTGGAGGCTTCCTGGACAAACCCGGTGCAAATGGCAGATCGAGCCCCCCCAGCAGCTTTGCAAAGAGGCTCGTGTTAATACAGAGGGAGGGTGATGATGTTTCAGGGGGCTGGGGCTGTGGTGACACCCTGGGATGAAGAAAACTCCCCCCTCATTTAATGCAGCTTTCCCTCCCAACAGACTCCTGGGCTTTTAGTGATCCAGCTGAGCTGAGGAAACAGTGGCACAGTGTCATAAAACACATGGAAACAAAGCCCCAGACTGAGCCCGGGCACTTCTTGGATATTTGCAGGGAATGGGAGACATCCCTTCTACAGCGCTGCAATTTTTGCCCAACTGCAGCATCTCTGTGCAATGAAAACAGAGTGATGGGGCAGCAGAAGGTGTGGAAAATGCCATCCCCTGCTGGGGCTGCTCAGGCAGTTCAATATCTGATATTTTATAAGCTCCAGGGAACGCTGCTCTGGAGGTTGGAGGTTGGTAAAGGTGTTGTATTTCAGGAGCTGTGGAAGAATCTGCTGTAAAACAGATTAGAAACTGGTTTTCATCTCCGTTGTAAACACCCTGAGACAGATCTTTGAGGGTATGAAATGGTATTTTTTCCTTTGTGAAAAACATGTGAAATTAATACCTGTTGGAGGAAGGAGAGGGCACAAATCAGTTTGTGATGTCACACAAGTAATCAGGTGAATTCCAGCTCTGAGCAACCTGGTCATGCGGAAGGTGTCCCTGCCCATGGCAGGAGGTGGAAGTGGATGATTAAAGTCCCTTCCAACCCAAACTATTCTGTGATTTCTGTGAATTCCACTTTCTAGTCAGTGGAAGGTGATTGTTCTAACTGTGTAACTGCCCAAAACACACCATTTCCCAATGTTTATATATTCCTTCTTGCTCCACAACACATGCCAGAATTCCTATGGATTTTTTTTTGTAGCACACTTCGGGGAAAATGTACTTTAAGCACCAACTGAGTGCTCTGCTGGCAGAGGAGAACCCACAGCTCTGGAAAGGCCCAGCAAGGAGTGACAGGAGTCATTTTTGGAGCTTCAGAAAGCTTTTAACACCCAAATCTCACTAAAGATGTCCATGAAGACGGGCTGTTCACACGGGGTTGTGGTGGAGGAAGCGGAGGCAGGGCCAGGGCTGATCCCCCAGCATGGATTACTGTCCTGTGCTTTGTTCTGTGGGACTATTTGTGATAAACTGGGCTGTTTCATGCATGACTTGTAGCAACACCCCCCCAGTGCTGTGACATCCAGCACATGCTGTTCCCTCCGTGGGGGTTTTTTGGAACCAAGTTCTCACCATTCTTGGGAAAGGAGAGTTAAACTATTTATTTTGTTGTAGGACTAAAAACGTTTGTCAGACTTTGTTTGGGGAGTTGTGACTTCTTGTTTTTCCCCCCTCTTCTTTGCTGTGTTGTACTCTCGTGATCTCATTATAATTATTCTGCCCTTTTTGACCTGTTCTCCCTTATTTGATAAGGAGTGCTGGAGTTTTCCCAGTGCGCTCCAAGCTGTCAGACAGTGCTGAGGACACACAGTGGGAGTGAAAGCTGCAATCTGCCTGGGCAGAAGGAGATTTGCCTGTGGCCAGTGTTGGAGGGAGAATGAAACCTCTCTCTGGTGTCTGTCTGGAAGCCACATGGCCTGGATGCTCCAGCCAGAGAGAAATCTCAGTCAGACCGAGCCCTGGGGAAGGAGCCAAGTTGGCAGAGGGAATGGACATCGTGTCTCTTGGTTTATCCTGAGTTCACTGTCACCCTCTGGGGGGTTTGAGCAGCTCTCTTTATCCCCAGGGTGGAGGGTTGTCCCTTAAGGAGCTTTTCTCTGCACCACCGAGGTCTTTCAGCCAAAAGGCTTTGTTTTGACATTATTTTTCAAAGAGTCTTTTAGCTCTGGAGGATCTCGGGGCTCCAGCCAGCACGAGGTTGTCCATCCAGCACTAAAACAGGCTGACACAGCCAAGAAACAACTGAGATGCTCTGGAGTGGAGGGACAAGTGTACAGAACTCCTGACTAACATGGCCACGAGGCTGGGCTGGGGCTCAGACAAACCCTCTGCAAGGCTCCCGAGCTGTTTGGAGAGGAGGGAGATTAATGGTGTGTGAAGCAAAACCCCAACACTCTTGTGCTGTCATAAACTTCACAGTCCAAGGGAATTTAAGAACTGGGGAGTTCAGCCTGAAGGAGTTGTTTATAACAAAATAAACCTCGTGTACTTGAGCCTGTGGTTTAATGGCCAAGTGTGTTGATCCCACCCAGTGGCTGGTTGGGGTGTGCAAGGGGAGAAGTGTCTAAGAAAGACACAAATAAAATGATTGGGGTTTTTTCCTGGCTCTTTAGGACGTGCTCAGGGCACTGTCTGTATGAGCTGGGACAGGGGGACGTGATGGGGACACCTCACTTTGGGGGGCTTGGCAGAACAGGACACACAACCAGTGGCTGCAGCTTTTTTTTCTTCAAAATTTTAAAGAAATTCAGGGCTTTGGGGAAGCTGGAGGTGAGGAAAAGTACATTTCTTACTGGAACAAGTTTCTTTCTTTCCCTTGTCCTTGAGTTCTTCGCATGAAGATTTGCCATAAAATCACCTTCAGTTCCAAACGTTAATAACTCAAGTCATACCTTTGCCCAGGTGTTATATATTAAATCAGGACACCTTCAGAAAGTTTATTGTGAGACGAATCAGTAAATATTCACTAAGACCTGGCTGTCTTCACCCTGCCCTTGCTCCCTCCTCTTCCTCCCAGCCCCTTCCTCAGCAAAGGCCTCCCTCAGTCTTTGCATCAATCCCCATCAGGCTTTTTGCTGCACATCCAGTTCAGACTGAGACCAAACTAGTGCAAATCACTGTGGGTTTGTGAGGGTGAATGTCTAGAAAAGTGATTATCTTCACTCTTAATTGCTTATTCTAAACGGAGCCCAGCTGTGAGTTTCCAGCCTCAAGCTAAAGGTGGCTTGGCAAGGTGCTGAGATCATCTCCGGGTCCTTCTGGGGGATGCTCTGCCCTTGTCTCCCAGGTCTGGAGGTCTAGGCAGCGTCACCAGCAGGTTTTTTTGCTCCTTCTGTGCTGGATGCCCTCACCAAATGTGCTGAAAACTGTGGTTTCTGAGCCTGCCAGAGCCCACTGGGGAGGGGGGGAAATGCGGCCAAACCCCCAGGGATTCATCCCAGAGAGCTGGCGTTTGCTCTGGGAGGGGGGGGGATGAACTCCTGAGAGCATTTTCAGGATCTCAGAGTCACCTTCCAGGTGGGATTCTGCTCACATGGCCACTCTACATTTGCCCCATGAGCTCTGCTGTCACAAGATCACTGAGTTGTCCTGATGCTGCTGCTCTTCCCTGCTCCCACGTTCCTCTGGCTCAGATTCAGCCCCTCACACGTGGAATCTGCAGGGAATTCTTCACTGAACTCCCCCAGGGCCTTGAAGGAGCCCTTGGCCAGGCTGTGTTGGAGGCAGGAGCAGAGCAAAGCTGCCCCCATGACCCGGGGCTTGCTCCCAGCTCTGGGCAGATAAATCCCAATCCCAGCACTGGGATCGCAGGCATTGGCACTCCGGGGATATTTTCCCTGGCTGGGAGCTGACAGGTTATGAGGGTTTAAGTTCTATTTCAGATTTCATGTTTTGTAACTGATTTCGATGCCACACTCCAGACTGACTCCAGGGGTATTTATGTTGGATTAGCAGCAGATTCCCTGCCTTCCCTCGCTCCACAGGAGAGAGCCCAGCACATGTAAACTGCCCTTGAATGGCAGGCTATTAACCAGCAAGCAGAATGATTAGTTTGTCATATAAAACTCCTGTTATAAATAGACACAGGTTATAAATCAGTCCTGAGGCCAATGAGGGACTCGAACACAGAGAGTCAGACTCTTTCCAAGCCTCTTCTCCAGGAGAAGATTTCAAGGGAGCAACAGAACGTTCAGGGAAATGCTCAGTCTTCAAGGAAACATCAAGGGTAATTTAAAAACTCTTCTGAATTGGTGACAGTAGTGAAAAAAGCAGAGCGAACTTAGCTCTGCAAAGGCATTGATACTGTGTGATATTTAGAATGTAATACTCTGTGATATTTAGAATTTGACACTCTTTGATATTTAGAATTTAGTATCATGCACTTTGGTAAGAGCAGATTCCAAAGAGGTGAATCTTGAGGTTCCATGGAAATCCAGGGAGCTGCTGACCCTGTGAAAACGGAAATGAGGAGCAAGACAAGCTTGAATCGTTATTGTTTTGTGTCCTGGCTCATGTTTATGTAAAGAAAGTATTAAACTCTCATTGATTCCACAGCTGATTCTCACTCAGCAACTCCATTTAACGCTCTGGTGAGTCTGGTATCAGTGAGGACTGAAATCCCATGAATTAGGGGTTCAGTTGTCCCAGATTTCCTGCAGTGCATCCAATGTCCTGCAGAGCCTCTGGAACTCAGTTCTCCCCTAATCAATAACCAGTCGGGACGGGATCAATAGGTATTTATAGGAATAGTATTGAGAAGCAGGTGTGGGATCCCTGTGGGGTAGAGGAGTTGTTTGCTGGTGACTCAGGTAATTCCAATGGTTTTTTGGATGTTTGGCAGGGGGGGGTGGGGGGTGGGTGGGAAGTGTTTATTGGTACTCCATGACCTCTATTCCAGACTTGAAAGGGATGTAGTGCTTTAATTTCCTCCATCACAAGCAATTGTGATAAATATTTGAAGATGAAGCCCCAGAGAGAAACCCGGCATTATGCGGAGAGCAGCGTTTTGGGTTTCCATAAAATCCTCCCATGGCTTTTGTGGCTTTTCAAGTTGGGATCTTAAATCCCGTTGGAAGCACTTGCTGCTTTGCCAGAGCCACTCCGCACTCGGAGTCTCTGCTGCAGCTTGTTTTTGCAAGCAGAGAGAGTTTGTGTTTGCAGCTTGTTTGGCACAAACGTGGTTTGTGTGTTTGTTTCTTCATTCACTTCTGTCACTGTTTGTTTCTTCCCTGCCGTCACTGTTTATTTGCTTTTCCTGCTGCTGTTTGCCCTCCCTGGGCTGGGGCTCAGCTGCAGAGCAGATTTTTCAGGGCTCTCTGGAGAGGAGTCTCATGGTGTTGTTTTCTGGTGCAAGTGCCCTGGTTGAAGGGCTGGAGACATAAACACACTTGGAGCTCCAGCTGGAAGGAGGAGGTTGGATCTGAGTTTGTCCTGCTCTCTTTAAGGAATTCTCCTCTTCACCACTTGCTTTTCAAGGGCTTGTTTTCCTGAGGGTGGAGAGAAGGTGCTGGTTTATGGGGGCACAAACCCAAGTGCTCAGAACCCAGAGGGGGAAAGGAGCACTTGGGGGGCTCCTTGAGAAATCCCTGAGAGCCTTTCCCAGTCTTTTCCTCAGGGAAAATGTGGGAATCTCTTAACTGAGATCCCAGAATCATTAAGGTTGGAAAAGCCTTCTAAGACCATGAAATCCAGCTGTTAACCAGCGCCACTAAACCACATCCCAAGTGCCACATCCACGTGTTTTTAGAACCCTTGCAGGGCTGGGGATTCCACCAATTCCCCGGGCAGCCTGGCAGGTGTCTCTGGATGATCTTCAAGGTCCCTTCCAACACAAACCATTCCATGATTCCATGAGCTGCAATTAATGAGATGTTTGCATGGCCAGGAAACCAGGTTTCAGTTGATGGAGAACACTCTGCAGTGCAGATCTGGCTGTGAGCGAAAACAGAGAGAGCTGAGCTCATTTCAGGTGTCTCAAAAGTGTCCCTAAAGCTGCCTCAGGTGTCCCCTTGGACAGGGCACTGAGTGCGTGCCACAGCTGGAATCCAATAAACCTTTACAGGATGATGAAGTTGGGAATGGTTTGGTTTTTGTTTAAAGTCAGGTTCTCGAGGGCTGTTGTAGTTATCAAACCCTCTTTTTCCCAGCAAAGGGTGCTGGGAGTTGCCAGTAATGTATAAACCAGGAGTGACAGTCAGGCTGGGGGGAAATGACCTCAAACAGTATAAATATCTCCAACCAGGTTTTGGACTGAATGTTTTATGAAGTGATAGAGACTCTGGGGATGCTTTTACAAGAGGCTGGACAGGGCAGCTCACATGGGCAGCTGTGTTATTGCCCCCAGGGCTGAGCCCGGGTGACACTCAGAACTGTTTGGGATGGCTGTTGTGTCCTGGGGGGGGGGACACAAACCCACCTGGGAAGGCAAACAGGTCTCAGAGCAAGGGAATGGAAAAGCAGGGCTCTGTTTCCAGCACACCTTGGGCAGGTTCCTTCATTCCTTCTGTGTCTCACCCAGTTCATCCAGGGAAGGGTCTTGGGTGGGTTCCAGCAGCTCCCCCAGGGTTGATGAGGTTCTAGAGCTCACTTAAGTCGGCCAGGAGTTGGACTTGATGATCCCTGTGGGTCCCTTCCAGCTCAGGACATTCCATGATCCATGACCTGAGGTGCCACCTGGTTTCCCTGCTGACCAGTAAGAACATTGTGAGGAGCAGCAGTTCTTTCCAGGCTCAGTAACTCCTGGGACTGTGGGAGCATTAATTTCCTCCTGCTGCTGAGGAGCAGGAGAAGGCATTAAAGGAATTCAGGGCTTCTGCACTGAAGGATCCTCTCCCTTCCACTCAGGGAAAGAGTCATCGGCCCTCCTGAAGCCTCCTGATGAAAATTGCCTTGAGAGAGGGGGGAGCAGCTTCCCTGAAGGCTTTCTGGGTGACACCCCCTCCCTGCCTTGCCCCCTGTGCTGCTGTTGCCCTGCCAGAGGTGTTCTGCAGTGCAGGGGCCAAATGCTGCCCTCCGAAAACGGTGTTTCCAGTTTCAACCACAGGCAGGAGCTACTGGAAATGCCATCCCTTGGAAGGTTCCAGCCTTGCTGTGCAGTTTTCTGCGGGCTGGGTAAATCCGTGGAAGCAGATGGGCTAAACAGGAATCCTGGTGCCTCCAGCAGCGGGTGCCTGGCTGGAGTGAAACACTTGGGGATCACTTGTTCTGGTTCCTAACCTTGTCATTACCTTTAACTGCAGGGAATCTGAAGCTGGAATTTCAGACTTCTCCCCCTTTGATCTCGCTCTCACTCTCGGGTGTTGTCAGGATTAATGACAGACTCTTGCTGTGGTGTCTGACTGATGTGATGCGAGGGGTGTGCAGGGCTCCTGATTTCCTCCCTCTGCAGACCTGCCAAGTGACAGGAGAAGGGTTTATTCTCCACTTCAGTCTGTCAGAGCCTTGGAGTACCCGGGGCAAGGAGGGGTTAATATTCTCTGTTGTGCTCTAAGTGACTTCTTTTATACCTGTTCATTTACACGGTCAGGAAAAGAAACTAAAGCTTGTGTGACACCCAAATGCTGCACGTAAAAATCCCCTTTTGGTACAATGACATGCATCGGGTCACTCATCTGGGGACTCCTCATGCTCCCAGCGCCATGTGCCAGTCAGCCAGTGCCACCACGGCCCTGCACACCTTGGCATCGCACTGATGGTTTGGCACGGGGTTCTCATGGGCTTCTTCACACCACAGGTGAGCAGGGACCGCACAGAGCGCTTGGAAGGCATCGATTCCCATTCCCCTGGATCTCTGTGCCGGGTGAAATGCCCCCTTTCCAGCAAATCCCGCTGCCACCGAGCCCCAGGAGCAGCACTGTGCAGCCAAGGGCGAGCCGTGAGAGAGAGCAAAGCGCAGCCAGCCCGACTCCTGCAGATCTGGAATTCGCGGAATTGCTCTGCGCTCACATATTTACTCTTTCCCTGGCATTTCTCTTTAAAGGAAAAAGAGGGAGAGAATGTCAGACGGGCGTGCGAGACATCTGAGCGCTGGATCTGCAGCCGCTGCCCCTCGCCGGGCAGGGCTCAATGGCTCGCATTCTTCTGCCTTTCCCCCCTGCGCTAAACAAACAGGCGCTGGAGCCTCGCCGTGTCCTGGGGAGCGATAGGGATCTCCAGGGATAATTCCAGCGCGGTTACACCGGGGAAACCATTAGCCTGAAACTCCCCCCGGGATCTGATAACAGGCAAGGGGATGAGGGGGAGAGGAAGAGCGTTCGAAGCCGCGCCAGGTGACACTCCAGAGCCGGGGGAAGGAGAAGGGAAGGAGAAGGGAAGGAGAAGGGAAGGGGAAGGAGAAGGGAAGGAGAAGGGAAGGGAAGGCAAGGCAAGGCAAGGCAAGGCAAGGCAAGGCAAGGCAAGGCAAGGCTTTCCACAGGCTCCACAG
>JAWWEU010000213.1:7239-21017 GCA_035583155.1 Acropternis orthonyx | reverse complement strand
CCAGAGGGTGGTGGGCACTGAGCAGGCTCCCCAGGGCAGGGGGCACGGCCCCGAGGCTGCCAGAGCTCCAGGGGGGGGTTGGACAAGGGGACAGGGACAGGGGGGATTGTTGGAGTGTCTGTGCAGGGCCAGGGGTTGGGCTGGATGATCCTGATGGATCCTTGATGATCCCTTCCAGCTCAGCATATTCCATGATCCCATGAGTGTGCCTTCACTTGGTTGCCAAGAGGAGCTGAGCAACCCCCTCACCTCCGCCTGGCAGCCTGACCTGGGGCAGCAGATGGAGCATTTATGCTACAAATCATCCTCCGATCCAACACACACCCTCATGAAACCTCTCCCAAACCTTGGGCACAGCCTGCCTGGGGCAGCTCATCCCCTGCTGGGATGTCACACACCAGAACTGTAGAAAGCAGAGCTCCCCCTTCTCACACACGAGCTAAAAACATGCATTCCAACGTTTCAGGTCTCACCTTTTTAACCTAAACAAATGTTGTCTGTAAAAACTTTGTTCCCATTCAATTTCCCCCCTTCAGCTTTTGTATTCAGTGTTGCTTTGTGTGCTGAATTCACACTTTGCTTTCCAGTTTCCAGTGCCACAGAGCCACTGGCACAGCTGATTTCACAGGAGGGAAGCTGAAAACTTCCTTACTTGACCCTCCTTAGTAGAAAAGCCAAGAGAATAACTGAATAAAATGCCAGTTTTGATCTCATCCAAAGGCACAAGAACTCTTCTAAGATAAAATCCCTGTCTGGGCCAGGAGGTTGGAACCAGATGGTCTTTAAGGTCCCCTCCAACCCAAACCAGTCTGGGATTTTATGATCCTGTGAAAACAGAAGGCAGGATGCAGAGCCATTTCATTCCCTCAGTCCGCCAAAAGCTGTTGGAATCACTGGAAATTCAGAAAACGCACAGATCCTCTTATATTTAATGTGGACAGATCATTTTCTATTTAATATGGAATTTGTCTGCTTTGCTTTCGCTGCCTGAAATCTTTCATGTTAAAAACGACATAATTAATCCTCACAACTATTGAGGAATTAGTGGGCAATTCTTTACAGCAGCAAATCATTCGTTAGTGGGCTGTGGCTGATTATTCAAACTCAACTTTTCCCCATCATCCAGAGATGTGAGAAGGCAGCAGTTTTACCTCTTTCCCACGGAACAAAAACTCGGCTTGTGTCTCGTTGAAGACAAACAGAGATCTTGCCCAACCTCACTGAGAACTCCAGGACCTCCCTGGGTCCGCCCCAGCCATGCCCTAGAAAGCTCAGGTGTTCCTGCAGGAGTTGTTGTTCCACCCTGTCACACACAGGGCAGGGAAGGAGGAAGAAAGGGTTGCACAAATCCCACTCCTATTGTTAAAAACACGGGAGAGTTCATCCTGGCACATCCTCCCCAGGCAGGAAAAACAAGTCCTGGAATGCAAAGGGCTCCAGCCCAACGTGCTGCTCCTTCCTCAGGGAGCGGTGCAAGAGAGTAGCTCTTACCGTGTGGCCGCCCTCTCCTCGCCGGTGGCACCCAACGAGGTGACATTCCTCGCCAGTGGCACATTTCTTGGTGACCGACGTGCTCTTGCCCTGGTCTGTGAAGAGATGAACTGTCAGGCAGTACCGGGTGCCTGCAAAGTAAGATTTAAAATGTTTACTTGCCTCAAACGGGGTTTGTGAAGTTCACACAGTTTTAAAAAAAAAAAAAAAAAACAAACATTCCTAGAGAATTAATTATTTTGGCTGCGCAAAGCTAGTTTCGAGTTGATTAAAAGAGCGTTTAGCAAGAAATTAATTAGTGATGAAATGTGAAGCTTAAGTGACCCTTCAGGCCTCCAGGGAGGCTGCTTTCATTTACATTACTTATTAGCATTATAATTCATGCATTTATCTTCCTTTCTCTACCCTTTTGGGCAGCACATTCTTGCTTTGTTTCAGCCATGTTTCCTCTAATTTACCTCTTCCCTTTCCCACTGGGAAGAGACATGAGGAAGGGTATTTCCATCTTTTCCTATGGATCCATCCCCCCCCTCACACAGGTGTGATATCAGCTATTCCTGCTGCTCACAAGCCTGGAGACACCATTAAATCTTGGCATGGCATCCAAAGGGAACGGGATATGGGTACAAAGGCAATTTTTAAACAAAATCTTTACAATCAATTCCCAGGAAGCACGTAACTGTATATACACACCTAGAAAAACACACATAATTAATTCATATTATTGAGATATTCTTAAGACTTCAATTAGCCTTGAACAGCTATATATAATATACATCACCCAAAATGTTTTGTAGCTCTTTAGGCAGATGTAAATAATGTTTCACTGCTGCTTGGCACCCTGGAATGGTGAAAATATTCACCTCAACAGAAAGGATGTGATCCGTATTGTCCCGGGCCCCACAGCTGGCATGTTAATGCCACCGATGCCACCAATGCCACGGTGGGGAGTGCCCTGAATGCCACCTTGGCACAGCCTCGGCCACACTTACTTTGGGGGCACCATCTGTCTTCAGCCCATCTGTTGCAGCTGTAATTGTCCTCTGCATTCTCGCACGTGAAGCACTTGAAACTCTCTGGAAACGGAGTGGCTTCCGAAGGATGAAAACACGGTCAGTTTGCAGGGATGGGGAGAAAAAGAAACCGTTCGAGGCAAGAGCTGCGCACGCAGATACTCATAAAAACTTGGGGTTTTTACGCGTTTTAGGGGGTGTTTCACTGGGAGAGGAATAAAACAATTCTTAACAGGCTTTGCTAGGCCTGAACTTTAAAATATATCCTCGTGTTTTCCTTCTCCCACAAACCAAAATACCGCTTCAGTCGGAAAAGCAGGAAAGAGAGAAGAGTTTCTTTACACAAACTCCATCTACATTCAAATGGCTCCGGATTCCTTTGATGCCAAAAAAATGCGCCTTCAAAAGCGGCTTCAGAGCTTGATTTTCAACTCTGGAGGACAAGTTGGATCCTTTTACCGGAGGGATCAAGAGGACTAGTTTAAAATCTTATTTACATTATTTAAATCAATTATTTGAAGGTGCACACTCCCCTAGATGCACATATATATATATATAATCTCCACCTCGTTTATCTGCCTGTGCTGGCTGTTTTAATGATGCAGAGGATGACAATGAAGGGATAGAACCCTCCTGATGCCAGATAAGAGAGCAGGAAAATGATGCCATTAGTGACAACTGGCTTCACAGGTCTCACGAGGTTTTTAATTACCTTCAGAGTGAATTAATTGCACACAGCACACCTATTCTTTCCCTTAACAAAACCCCCGACGAGATAAAAGACAAAAAGCACCTGGTCTGTGTTACTTATGAGAAATCCACTCTCTGCAGGGAGACATTGCAGAGGCAGAAAAACAGAATACATGGGAAAGGATTTAAAATGTGGGCTCTTTCTTCAGCAGGGCACGCCACTGCTTGCTTTCATTCAGCTTGGAAAGTATTAGAAATAAAGTGCTGTGGGTCGGAAAGCAAAATTTTGATTTTAAAGTTTTTATCGCGCTTGAAGGAGGGGAAAAAATCCCTAAACATCAGAGGGGTGGAAGAACATGGCGATAAGCTCAAATATCAAGCTAAATATTCTATATATTAAGGTAAAATGTGAAGGTACAATTGCATAAAGACATTAAAAAGAAGGAGGAGTCCCTACTCACGGTCCAGGGGAGGCCTCACGTTGTAGAAGTTGATGTTCTCAGCCGAAAGCCAATTCCCTGGGAGGATGAGGAGCAGGGCGGCTCCGGCCAGCACGGGATGGAATAGCATCCCGAGGGTCATGGCACGGGCAAAGCCAAACTCGGGCCTGCCAAAGGGAAAAACCACATTATTTCGGGGGCTCTGAAGGGCTGAGCGTGCAGAACAAGCAATTTCCCCGGCTGAAACCGTGGAAATTCAGTGGGAAGGTCTCTGAGGCTGAGCAGCGCAAAGCTGAGCTGGGAGTGCCTTCTGCTGGCCAGAGCCCTTCAGCTTCCCAAAATTCCTGCTAACACCCTCCCTTTCTTCTGGTTGTGCTTCTCAGCCCTGTCGGTCCCAGAGATTCTTTGAAATGACTCCTAAAAATCGACATGAGAGCTGAACTCCTTTATATCCTGCTCGGAACAGGCTGGAATGTAACGCCATTAGAGAAGGAAAAAAGCAGGGAAACGTCATTTTTAAGAGCAACAGCCTCGAGCCCAAAGCCATTCCTTATCCGAGCCACATCACTGTAAGTCTACTGATTTCAGACAAGCGGCACCATCCGAATGCCAAGTGCACTTAGAGCTGTCTCAGCATTAAAGATCACATGGGGAAATTTGATTTATTTAAAGTGCATGCCAAGGAAACGCTGATGGAAAAAGCCTGGGGATGGCACACGAGTGTCGGAGAAGGGCAGGGAAGAAAGTTCAGAGGGATGAGAGAAAATGGGATGAAAATACATCTATTTCCCCCACTTGGGTCCTCTGCTGAGGCTTCACAGAGAAGGAGAACGAAGCGCTGCACATTTTGTTGGGGTTTAGGTGTCCACACACAGCAGGATGCGTGGCAAATCCCTGGAGCCTGGGCCAGATAGTGACAAGCAGGATCAGCCTCACCCCACCCATGCAAATTCCCAGCAGGACAAACAAGCTGGAGTGGGGAGGCTCCAGCCAAACCAGAGGGGTGGCTTTGGGGTGCCAAGGGCATTGGGGTGCCAAGGGCATTCCCTCCAAACCCTCCTGACACACCCTGCCCAGCCCAGGAGCTCCGACCCCAACCCAGGCACGGCACTGAGAGAGCTCCTCATCACACAGAGGGGAAGCCAAAGGATCTCCTTCCTTTCCCTCATCACACAGAGGGGAAGCCAAAGGATCTCCTTCTTTTTCCTCATCACACAGAGGGGAAGCCAAAGGATCTCCTTCTTTTTCCTCATCACACAGAGGGGAAGCCAAAGGATCTCCTTCCTTTCCCTCATCACACAGAGGGGAAAGGATTTCCTTCTTTTTCCTGTGGTTTTGGGTTGGTTTTGTTCTTTTTTTCTTTTCCAACCACGACGGTTTTGCCAGCAAACCAAACACCAGAGAGTTCAATTTTGTGAATCGTGAATTTAATTGTGAATTTTGCCATCCCACTTGGGATTTGCTAATGAAATTCTGGCTTTATGAGTGTATTTCAGTAGATCCTTAGGAAACCTCAGCTCACCTCTACTCCCAGTGCACCTCCAGGACTGTTTTCCGTGGATGGTCAAGATTTCTTCTGATAACAGCCCAGAATCTAAAGCATTCAGTAGAAGAATCTGTGGAAAACAAACAGAAACCAAACATTATCATTAGCTGAAATGTTGCATGTCCTTATTTATATTGAAAATTCAGATAAAAGTTAGGGTTTTGTACCCAAATATCCAGAGAAGCAGCTGAAGGACACAGTTTGACTGTGCTTTTTGGGTGCTGTGCTACTCCAGAAACCCCAATCCCTCCTCCCTGGGATATCCCAGCACCACAAAAGACAAAGAAAAGGCAAAAAAAGGGAAGGAATGAGGCCGTTCAGTCCTTCCATGAGCACAAGTTTACTTCTCTTCCAAGGGAAAATCATCGTTCAGGCAAAGACCTGGGATCACACCATCCCAGGTGAAATCTGTATTTCACATTCCAGAGATCTCCAACCTTTCCACGCAGGCTCTGCCCAAAATAGAAACACTAAGGAGGAGCAGGGAAACCTGGAAGAGCAAAGCCTCCTAATTAGAGCTTAGTAATAAACTAGGAAGCAAACAGGTCACCCCAATGTGTGGAGTTAAAATTATAGCTCCGGTGCAGGGAGGTAGCAATTGCCAGAGTCACACATTCCTGATCCTGATTATCTTGTCCTTGTGCCCCTGGACTGTCAGGGATCCGGTTTTCCTGACTCCCAACAGGAATGCACAGAGGCTGATCTGCCTGAGTGATGTTGGCAACAACATGAGGAGAATCTTTTTTGGGCCAACAGCCTTCTTCGTGGATCCCTTGTGAAACAACTGGGTTTATCATGGAATCAGGGAGTGGTTTGGGTTGGAATGGCCATTAAAGCTCACCTTGTTCCACCCCCCTTCCACTAGACCAGGTTGCTCCAAGCTCCATCCCGCCTGTCCTCGAACACTGGAGCCCTTTGAACACCTCAAGCAACTTATTTACAAATTAGCAACACAGTTTTAATCAAGTACCAAGAATTCCATCAAATTCCAGTGTATTTCAGGCAGCTCAATAGCATTTAACAATTTCAATTTGACTCTGCACCTGGATCTGAATTATTCCGATGCAAAGCATTTGCAAAACTTCTCTCCTTAACCTGCACCTTCTGCAGTTCCTGCTGGGCCAAGGAAACTTTCCCTTCGTGGGCTGTAAGTGGATCTGGAGCACCTGGACGCACATAAAAGGCACAACGACACTTGTGCCAGTTCTCTGCAAATCCAGGCTCTCTCCTGGATCCCTCCCCGAGTTCCTGTCGCTTTCCCTGGCCAGGCTGATGCCAACTGGAAAATTGGAGAGAATATAAACACGCAGAGCCGGTCTTTGGTTGGTGTGAGACACGGTAAATCGACCCCATGAGCTGATGGAGTCAAAGGTGTCCTTGTTTGCCAATAAATAATGGCTGGTTTTGACAGGGGCTTGGTTACACAGCTGCACCAGGAGCTGCTCTCACATAAACCAGGGAAATATTGACAAAAAAAGGCTTTCACATCTTATCTGGAATCTTCCAAATGCTTATTTTCCTCGTAGCCTCTTATCTCTGTTGTGCTTTCAGATAATATTATCAGGCAGCGTGAGTAAATGTTTCATTATGGCCAATTAGGAACCCTCGTTAATGAAGGGAAAAAACTGTCACAACATGGAAGATTAACTTCTGCAAACAAGAGGAAACACGGAGCTCCAGCTTTCCTGGGGGCAGGAAAGCAACCCAGGAGGGAAGGGCTTCATATGAAAAACCCTGAGACTGAAGAACATCTCCAGAAAACAACAGGAATACAATGGGTGGACTAATTAATTCCAGGAGGTTTTAAGGTTTATTTCACAGAAAAGTAGGAAGCTGGAGTTCGGATTTTAATAAAATTCCAGCCTGTCTACATTGTTTTTCCTGGCAGCTTCTGGGGGAGGATTAGCAGATTTAACATCAGATACGGAATGCAAATGAAACTTCCTGCTGTCATTTAGCAAGCAATTTTCAGGTGCTATTAGATAATTGCAAATGCTTCTGCTAAGCTTGTTAAATAGCACTTCGGGACATAATAAGAGCTGCGAATACACAGGCACAAAGGTATGTGTGTGGAGGGCTGGAAGGTTCAACCCAACTCCTGCCATCATCAGGTGTTCCCTGCCACAAAGCACGGGGGCCAAACTGAAACTTCAATTTACCAAAAAGGACAAAAAAAGCTCCTTGGCCTCCTATTTTTTTTTTAGGCAAAAACTGCCATTCTCAGGTTTTCCTCTGGCCATCATTTAATTTGACCTACAAAGCACCATCTACCCCTCTCCAGAACGAAGAACTGGGTGGAACAAACCAGAATAAAACGTCGTTTTCTTTGAGAAAGAGGCATTTTAAAAGGTTAAAGATTTAAAATAAAAAAAGGGCGGTGAAAAGTCAACGTTTTAAAGGATTAAAAAGCCCCAAGTATTCCTGCAGGTGTCCAAGTTGGACCTATTTGCTGTAGAGGTTTTACCTTCCCTCACCCCGAGCTGAAGTCTCTGTGCTCTGACTTTCTGCCCGTTATCAGGGAATCAAACTGAACTCACCCACGCGGTTTTGAAACACAACACGCTCCTTTATGTTCACCCCCAGCACAGCCAGCCGAGCCTGGGGTGAGATTTGGGCTTAATTACAAGAAATGATGGAGTTCTTTATCTGGGATCTTTAGAAGAGCGAGGCGCACACAGAGCTGGGAGTGTGACAGCATCCTTCGGCTCCGGGGGGTGTTGGCATGGGGAGGTGTTGGCTGGGAATCACTGGGAGATGTGGAGGTGTCTGACTACGCAATTCATCCAACTGCTGGGATTTTGGGGAAGAAAATCATGTCTGATTAGCAGGATAAACCCGAAAAGCGCCACTGAAGTGACGTATTTGCGTGCCTAAAACATGTGGTTTTTTTAAAGCTCATACAAAAAAGATCATCCGTGGAATGAAACCTGCATTACATCATATTCCCCTTATAGCCCAAAGCGATATTTATGTAAACTCCAGAATCCCCCAATATCCTGTAGAAAAGGATTTCTTCCATCTCAAAATCCATTAATTAGAGCTAAATTTCCTATTGCCTTCTGCAAATACTCCATTTGCTCACAGAACTGCCCTTTGCCAAAGCTGCGCATGACCAAGAGATTCCCACCTGAGCTTGTGACACCTTCTCTGAACCACATGCAGCTGGTTAAATCCCTCTCTCACCTGGGCCAGGCTGGAAACAGGGACTAAATGTCACTCTGGAGAAGAGAGATTTATAGAGGGTAAGAGGAATAAGAGATTAAAGAGAATAAGTGGTGGTTTTTCTTCTCCTGAGCACTCCTGTAAAAAAATCAGTGTCGGAAAATTACATTTAAAGAATATATTAAATCCAAAATTTTAAATAAATATATTAAATACCTGAGTGGATTAGGGCATCAGTAGCTAGTGAGGTCTCACTACAAAAGCTGGGGCAGAAGTGAAGCACATTTAAAATACTGGGATCCCGGCTGCCATGAGCCAAAGGCCCCAGTGAACACCCAACCAGCCGAATGGAGGAGAGAAAATTCTGATTTTTCTGGATTTTTCTTCTACAATTGTAGCCTCAGACCACACTCAGTAAAAGGCTCCTTTAATCCTGAGGAGTTACTCGCGCTCAGCAGGACTCCAGGTAATATTACGCTCAACAAGTTCTTCAAGACCCGTTTTACATGAGAAAGGTGGACAAAACAAGTCAAGAGACACCTGTATATTTATATAACCAGCCCCTAATTATTATGATTAGAAAATGAAACTCTTCAGCCAGTTCACTTCAGCCTCAGAAACATGGCTGGGTTTTACTGCCTGACTTCCCAAGTGGAATCCTCTTTGGAACACGAACTGTGCCCGGAAGTTACTTTTATCATTCCAGGCGATAAAAACAAGAACCCGCGTGATTTCCCTTGTCAATTAAATATTATGTCCCCTTTCAATTCAAATATCAGAGGAAGATCCTCATGGAAAAGTTCATGCTGGGACAAGAGTGTTGGTGTGCAGACCTGCTTCAAATCCCGATCCACCAACACCTGTTGGCACCTGAACTGCCCTCGTGGGATCAGACGGATCAGGAGCTCTGAAGCTCCTGCATCATCACATTTTTCACAGTCAGTTTGATTTCAAAATTGAGCTTTTTGTCACTCCAGCTGAGCTCCTAAACCTGAACAGCCGCTTTTTAACCCAACTCTGATGTCTGGAGCGACATAAACCCCTCACTGCTTCCCTCTTGTGCCTTGGTGGGTTTTTCCAGCTGCTTAAAAAGGATCATGGATGCAAAAAAAAAAAAAAAAAACCACCAAAAATCAGCTCCCCTGCCCCTTCCTCTGGTCCTGGCTGGAACCTCTTCCCAAGTCCCAAAGGGTTTGATGTCGATGCAAAGCCACTTTTTGTGCTGAAAGAAGAGGCAGAGAAGGTAAAAAACCCCTGTGGTTGTGAGAGTCCAAGGCAAAGGCCCTTCCACACCCCCTGCCAGGACACTTCACTAAAGCCACAGGGACGAGGTTTCCTACAGAAACACAACCCCAGAGCAGCTGCTTTGCCTTTGCTTTCCCAACAACGAGAAAATGCCCAGGAACCACGGGATCATGGAATTATTTGGGCTGGGAAAGGTCTCTGGTATCGCCGAGGGGGGCCCTCCGGGGCCCTTCTGCCACCAGTTCACGTTCTGAGACAGCAATTGCACCGTAACTGGGAAAACCCCACACAAGAGAGGCAGCTCCGGGTGGGTATTGGCAGGGTTTAAGGTGTGGGATTCAGAGCTGATCCAATCTCTGCCTCCTCTTCCCACCAGCTTTTTGTTCCTGCGCGATCCTCGAATTCCTGAACATCCTGGATGCAGCGGGAATGACTGCGGGCGCTTCTGGAGGGACACCAGCAATTCCCAACGCTGCTATTCCACGTCCTGCCCTGGAATCCAGGAAGCGTGAGAATCGGGAGGGAAGAGCAGGGTGCTGGAATATTGAACTCTCTGAGGAGTTGGGTTCAGAAGCCCCACCCCAGCTGAGGAAGCACCTCAAGCAAACAGTCCTGCAGGTGAAACTCTCAGCAGATGAGCCCAAATGGTGCATTTTCCCTCATTTTCCTCTTAGAAATCTCCCACTGCTCCGCTCTGGGCCCATGGATACCTCACACGTGGCTTCCTAAATTACAGGGGGAGGTTTCCCTGCTCGGGACACGACCACAGACGGAGAAGAGCTGATGAGAGCCCCCTTCCCAAGCTGTTGGCAGCACTCTGGTCTCTCCCAGCCCTTCCAGCTGAACTTTTCACTCCTGAGCTTGTCAGCAAAGGCTGAGCTGAGCTGAGGATCAGCTCCCACCGCTGAGAGGGGTTCTGATGATGTCCTCCAGGAAAATCCCAACCCACATGACAGCATCCATCTCCACACGCACTCAACAGCATCACCTTCTGCAGGCAAGGTTTGTTTGGGAAATAAACGTTTGGGAAACGCGACCTCTGGAAAAGCAAGAGATGAAAGGGGTGAAGGAGAACCAGCTCTGTTTCCCTAAGGGCATTGGCAAAGCCTGATCCGATTCCTTCCGCAGTTCGAGGCACGAAAGGGCCGCAGAGGGTTTGAAATGCCTCAAATGGGGCTCTCTCAGGAAACTGCTGACCCGTCCAAGCTCAGCCCCTGCAAGGTGGCATTTCCACCCCCAGGCAGACAGCTGAGAGCAGCAGAAAGCACATTCCAGCCTGTCCTGGCCGAGAACTCTTCCCCACGAGCGGCACTTGGCAGAGTGCGCTGTTTGAACAGCCTCTGGTGCATTGTGAGACACAAGAGATTGGCCCTCCTTTCAAAGGGAGGGACAATCCAAACACAGAAAGCTCCTTTCACAGGTCCACAAAAGCTCTGTTGACATACATGGCACAACTTCAGCTCCAAACCCAAACTCGGAGCTCTTTTCTTCCTCTCAAGCTCAGCTTTCTGGAGCAGCAGCCCAGAATTGCCACGTCTAGACAGACGAAGTGGTGTTAAACATTAATAACTGAATATAACAATATTGAATTAAAAGTATTTGGGAAAAGATTAGCTTGTTCCAGTTTCTCTCACTTGTCTTCACCACAAACATCCATGATCTAAGACTGGAATCACAACACTATGGAAAGCAGCTGGAAGAAAATTCCACTTCAAGGTCCCTTCCAACTCAGGGCATTCTATGAGTCCATAATTAATGATTCTATGATTCCATGATTTTATGAGTCCCTAATTAATTATTCTATGATTCCATGATTTTATGATTCCATGATTTAATGATTCCATGGTCCCATGATTTTATGAGTCTCTTATTTTGTGATTCTATGAGTTCATGATTCTGTTATTCTATGATTCTGTGACTTTATGATTCTATTATTCTATGATTCTGTGATTTTATGATTCTATCATTCTACGATTCTGTGATTTTATGATTCCATGATTCTGTGATTCTATTATTCTGTGATTCCAGGATTCTAGGATTTTATGATTCCACTATTCTATGATTTCTTCTGTTAGTTTCCTTTGCTAAAGGTTGAGCTTTGAATATTACGGTAGCTAAGGAAACATTCCCAGGATTCAGGAAGAAAAAAAACCCATCCATAGTATTCGACATTTTCACCACTGTCCAGGAAAATAGCATTTCATAGCAATTTTTTTCCCAATATTTTCCACTACAGTGTCATCCTCACCTTGTAGCACATGGAATATTGGAAGGAAACAGGTACAAGTCTATTGCATGCAAAATTCCCACCCTGCCACCTGTTTTATTCCCACCAAAGGGCCAGGGAAACCTCTTCTCCTCAGCTTGTCGTGCCTCAGAGGGTGCCCCGCCTCTGGTGGGATTCAGGCTCTTTGTCCCAGAGAAAACAACCACAGATCTTGGTTTGGCCCAGGGCAAACATTCCCTTCCCCTGACACACATTTCCCACTTGGATTTCCTTCTCTCTTCAGTGAGGCTGAAATTTCCTCACTGGCTGGAGGAGCTTACACAATATATGGGATTAAAGTGACAGAATTCCGGCTCTTCCATCCTATTTTCCAAGCACATCAAGGCTATTTACACCTCAAAGAAATCACTTTTAGCTCGTGGCTATTCCTGGCTCGTATTGCCCAAAGCCTCAAAAAACCTCATGCTTTACTCCTCTCAGCCAAGTCAGTGGAATAATAAAACAAAACATAGGAATTCATTTATAATCTGAATGAAAAGACAGTTTTCATTCAATTAGAAGAGCAATAAAATTAGATAAAGTCTCTCTGGGCACTCATATATCTTTAATTAAGCTGGCAGAGTGGTACCAGTGGCAGTAAGAAATGCCCTGGCTGGGGAGATTTATTCACTCCACAGATTACCTGGTTTAATGTGACAAATTAAAGGTGGCACATTTTCCCTTTCCTTCATTTCCTGTTCCCAAATCCACAGTTGTGCTTAAACAGAAAACCACCACAAGTAGGCAAAAAAAAAAAAAAAAAAAAAAATTTCAAAATCCTCCTTTACTAAAACTTCAAACCCACAAACCCCTGGCAGGTCGGGTTAAAACATCCAGGGGGGAATGCCAATCTCTTCTTGCACAATTTCTTCCAAGATTTTTCGAGCTGCTGCGAGTGGCCTGGGCTTGAACCCAAGCAGGAAATGTTCGACCTGCCTTTTCTTTTTATTACTGTTAAATTTATTTTGAATTTCCGCTCCACATCCCCAGCCAACTGCCCCTTTCCCAGAGGGATGCAGGGTTGGGTGTCTGCTCTAACTCTTGACTCCTGATGCTCTTCACCTGACCAAACAGGTCCAACCCAGGGTGCCAACCACCCAATATTTGCACAGAGCATTTCAGACCCGCCGGAGAGGCTGAATAAATCGTTTATTGCGGCTGTTTCCCCTCCCTGTGCTTTGCTGCAGGCCAAGCCCAAGCACTCTCAGGTGCCACCCCAGAGTATGAAAATGGGCACAGAGGAAAACTCCCCTTCCCACCATCCCCCTGCAAACAGAAAGGGATTCACGTGGGGGGGAGAAAAGAAGAAATCTTATTCTTTTTGTGCCGGGCGAGCTCAAATTCCTCCCCTGCACAGGCAGAGGCACTTCAGGAGGTTACTCAGAGCCTGCCCTTGCACGGCCCTGGGAGGGTTTGAGGCTGAAGCGGTGCCTGGAGAAAGTGGGGGCAAGGAGGGAAAATCAGCTGTAAGAAAGCAAAGCAAACCACTGAGAGCGCAGGGGAAACCCCCGGGTTATGCACAAAAAACTCGAGCAGTGGTGAAGGGAGAAAAGGCAAATACGAGTAAGAAAATAAAGGCTGTTATGAGAAATCATAGGGTTATGAAAAGAACAGAGTTATGAAAATCGTTGAGTTATGAAAAATCAGAGAATGGTGAAAACCGATAGGAATATATAAACCCGTAGGATTATGAAAATCATAGAATTATGAAAAAGCATAGGATTATGAGAGATCATATGATTATGAAAAATCACAGAATCATGAAAAACCATGGGATTATGAAAAGTCATATGATTACGAAAAATCATAGAATTATGAAAATAATAGAATTATGGAAAAGCATAGGATCATGGAAATCATAGAATTATGAAAATAATAGAATTATGGAAAAGCATAGGATCATGGAAATCATAGAATTATGAAAA
>JAWWEU010000212.1:0-21042 GCA_035583155.1 Acropternis orthonyx | reverse complement strand
CCCGCCATCTCCACTCCTTTCCTAGGGCAGCTTCAGAAAATCTGCTATGGAGAATTTTTATAGAAAAGTAGTACCTACTGTCAATCTAATCACACTGATCACAACAAATGACTTTCTTTCCCCCCACAGTTTCACATAACACTGGTATGCAGTCCATCATTTCTTTGCTTATGAAGCAGAAGTATCTAATTACAGAGGATAACTCATAAAATATAGGCTTCGGTGTGATGTAATTAGCCTAGACAGTACATTTCAGCAGTTTCAGACTGTTAAGTTATATTTTCCAAGATATTTGATTAATCCATAGGTTGTTGGGGGAAATATGCAGGTTAATAAGATGACTGGGTTTAAAGAGAATTTCCTTTGGGAGTAGTTTCTTTGGAAATGCTCATATTACATCGGTAAATCCTTGGGGAGAATTGAGAAATGCTGTAGATATATATTTTGAAATCCTTAGGTAATATTGAAAGCTCTACAAGGTATATAAAGTACAAAAATAAGAGAAGTTGTTAAACGTCTGAATGGAAAGGGATAAAGGAAGTATGAAATATAAATTCAGTTGTTTAAATTTCATTGCTACTTAGATGAAAGCAATGACATGCAGCAAAATCACATTTCTTATAAAAACACAGCCATATTGCTCAAACACTGATCAACATAAATAGAACTTGTAACATGTGACTATCCATCCCATAAATATTAAAAAAAGGTTTCTGTTAGTTAGAACGGTCTGAGGGGAAAAAACCAAAAGACTCTTGATTGTCTGTTTGAAAGTGAGACACATGACTCTTTCCAAGAGTTGTCTGAGGAAAAATGATAAAAATTAAAATTAAGTTTTAAATTTGTCTCTCTCTCTGTTATCATTTGGGAACACATCTTCAAAAAGACTAGCCTAGAAATAACAGTTGTCTTTTTTTACCTTTAAGGAAGACTCATATTTCAAATTTTGGGGTTTGTGTGTGAGAGAGAGATATTGTGAAAAAATAGATCTGTAGATGAGACATCAATAGAAATAACTAAATCAACTAAAATAGCATAAATGCCACACTAAGATTGATTAATTTTTTACTCTACTTGGAATATAAGTCATAAAGCAAAAATGGTAACATTCCACTTGAAAAAAACCCCCAAGAATTATTTTTTTTGGGTTTTCTTTGGATGTTGTGGTTTTAGGTTTGTTTGTTTATTTCTTTAATTTTAATGTCAATTGCAAATAGTATTAAAAGGACTGTGTGACATTAGAAAAATGTAACAAAGAAAAGATTTATGTATGAGAAAACTAAATTATATACACTTAAAAAATTCCAAAATTGTCATTAGCAACTTGTTCTTACATAGCCTCTGTATATCATATTTGCCTGTAGAAAATCCAGTGGTTTTACTCCATAGTTTATTAGTGTCATTAATCTTCTATGGCTTTCACCCATGCCATGAAGTAAGGTAAAACAAAGGGATTCCAATATATGCAGTTAATAATGGCCAGACTTCGTGAACAAAGATCTGGGGAAGGGCTCTCCCCCTGTGGGCGTGCCCTTCCAGCCTGCACAGTGGATTTTTTAGGTGAGGCACAGCGTGAGCAGAACTGGCCCCACCGTTTAAGCCCTAAGGTCCATTTGCCATGGCCAAGCGAGATCGGACAGTGACAGTGAAATCCTCGGGACTGTCTACAGCACACAGTACTAACCAGGGCTGACCCTGCTTAGCATCTGAGATCTGATGGGATTGAATGGCAAGGGAGGCATTTAACTGCCATGGGGACGGTCCCACTGAGGACTCGAACTCAGGCCCTTGGGATTTAGAGTCCAGCGTGCTAACCATTATGCCACGGGACCGCCCCCATATGCAGTTATAGTTTAAACAAAATGCTGCTGAAAACAGACTGATTATTTCTACCAATTTCAAAAGCCTAAAGATCAGACCTTACCCAATACTTGTGCTTAAATGTAATGCTTTGTCATAGTTGTGTTCTTCTGAAAGTGGATAGATTAAATTAAAATAATCGTAGTTCAAAGTACATAATAATACTTCTATTTGAATTAAGTAAGTTCAATTAAGTAATTTTTACCTGAGTTAGGGCAGCTAAGTCTTTTGCTACCAAGTTTATTGCAGGGAAAGGCATTTCAGCTCACCTGTTTTAACTCCAGTCAGGACAGATGCAGTTTATGCGTCTGTCCATCATGACATAAAATTAACTGGCAATCAATGAACCAGACATCAGGATTACTATCAGCAATCCAATAAGTAAAACACAACCCTAGGCACTTACAAAATGTTAATAAATGCCTACACTTTTCTGAACACCCTTCAATATTAAACACCTTTCAACAAATATTATCCACAATATTTTATTCTTTCCTTTCCCCTTTCCTGCCTCCCATGCTTAGTGGCATCATGTACCCGAGAGGTGAAGAGGTTACTGAAAACAGAGTGTCCCATGTCTCTGAAGACCTGATTCAGTTGTTTTTTGTAATAGTTTGGGAGTATAGAGACCTTTGATTTAGGTTCAGTCTACAATAGAATTTAAAAAAATGACACATTATCCATAAAATGTAGTACATTTTTTACACAAAGACTAGTATTTATTTTAGAAAGCACATATACCCTAAAGGAAAACCATCAATGAAGTTTAAATATACTGTTTAAATTAAAGTTCATATCTATTTCAACATCACTATGAAGAAAAGTTTCTGGGAAGCAAACAGTTCACAAATATGGAAATGGATTAGATCTTAAAGAAAGAGTAAAAGCTGTCCTGGTATTAAAATGAAAAATAAAAATGAAAAATAAAAATGAAAAATATTCTATTCTTATGTAAGCTTTGACCTGCTTTATGCAAACGAAATAACTATAAATTCTTTACACACACAAAAATAATCTATTATTAAATTTCTCTAAATAATTATTTATAACATGACTCAGATATTAGGTGCTTACAGCAGCATGATAAACTTTTTTTTTTTTGGTCTGAAAGCCAATGAAAATAAATGATAGAGTTGATTTCTGTAGAAAATACAGGGCTTGTGGGTATTTCTAATATAACTAATAGCTATGATTTATTTTTAGAAGTCTGAAAAGGTTTAGTTGAAAGGGTTCAGTTATAGAGGCTGACATCTCAAGCACAGGTTATAAAATTTAAAACAGTCAGGTGATTTTGCAGGGAGAAAAGGTGAGAAGATACAGATTTAAGGGGGAAAAAAAAAAAAAAAGACACAGGAATACTTCACAGAACTTTAATGTGTGCGACCTTCAAATAAGCTGTAGTAAGGTAATATGGTTCTACGAAATTGTAGTTACTCCATAGTTGAAAGGTGTTAGAGTAATATGCTGAATATACATCAAAATATTACAACTTTTTGATTTGGAACAAATGAGTGCTCTGCTATGAATTCCCTTTTTCAAGTGGCATTAAGCCAACTAATTTTTAGATCACAGAACCATAGAAGCGTATAGTTTGAAACCATGAATTCTTATCTTCAGGTATATAAATCCAGCTGTATTTCTTAACACAAGGTTAAGCAAAGGTATTGTACTTTTGACACTCCAAAAGGTCTCACAGTTGTTTTGTAGATAATAAACAGTACCATCACTTATGAATGTACCTGCAGAGGTTCTCTGGGACAGGAATTTGTTTAGCTTATTTTGCACCTTTTTAATGCTGATAATTCCTTTTATTGTACTATAAATATATTAATGCTGCGTTTATGAAATAATTTATCTACTGTGTAATTATTAACTAAATATTACAGTGAATCAAATAACCTAAAGTATTTATTCAGCTAATTATTTAAATATTTATAGTTATTATTTGACTATGACTACATGTAATAACTGAACATTATAAAAGGCTTTAGGAGTAGCAGGGAGTAATGTGGAGACATGGCTTAAGTTCCCCAGCTGTATGATGTTGTGCAAATCTGGGTAAGTTTGACCACTAAAACAGAATTAGATTATGACTTCCTGTGAAAAGTGTAAGGCCTATGTTGAAAAAAGATCACAAATATAAATACTGTAAGTGCAGAACCTGCTATGAACAGACCTGTGAGATAAACCAGCACTCCTGTTTCATGCCTGTGACTGAAAATCCAGAAGAAGGGGAGGACTATACAATCTGTGACACAGAATGTATGCAGGAAGTCAGAGTTCATATCACAATGTTCTGGACAGTTGAAACTAACTATGTACAACTAATCCACTTAACAAGCCTAACAGGACATTGAAGTAATCATGTTACTCCTGCCTGGCTTCAGAGTCAGATCAGTCCCTCTCCCTTGTCTGTTCAGCAGTGCAAGAACAAACATTGGCAATACAAAAATAGAAGTATCCTATGTAGGTATGCACTTCTAAAAAACTTCAAAGATTAGACACTTTCAAATTCCCCATCCCAATGAAGAAGCTTTCATATACCTTAAAGCCTAGTAGATATTCACTCAGGAGAAGATTATGATAAGCTGTTCAATTGTGCTTAATTTTTTTCCCATCTGAATGCAAATACAATTTTAATATTCACAGTAGTCTGTTTAAGCAAGATACTTATATGTAGTCTTCCATAGTCTTGTATTTCACATCCATATATTTCTATACAAACTTTTTGCTTGATGAAATCACAATCAAAAAAACCTGTTTGCTATTTGTCTGAAGACTGCACACAAAGTTTTTGGCAGACAGGGGAACGAGGGAATTCCAGCTCTTTAAGAGGAGACCCTAGTCTACTTTAAGAGCTTAAGAAAATCCATTTCTGTATCTACCTAATCTAGGAACTTGAAAAACATCTTTGCTTTAGACAACTGGCATTAGGTCTGAAGTGTTTAAATTAAAATATAATAAAATTTACTTGGAACAAGCATATTCTAGCATTTCTCTTTTTTTACATATCACTTTATATTTGATTTAAATTATGCCACAAGAAGAGACGGTCAATATCAAGTTGTGATGCGGACAGTAATTTTCCATTATGTCTCTCTCTTTTTTTTTTTTTTTTGCCATCCAAATTTTTGTAATTGCTGTCAAAAACTTATTTTTATTTTGTTGCAATATAACCAATAAATATTGGGGAGGAAGCATGGAAAAGAAACTGTTAACTTTTTTTAATTTAATGAACAAATCCTGTTATATCTGATGAGGTTAAGTGCCATGAGACTATGCTCACCAGCACTTTGTGCAACTTGGCATGCAATTAAGCTTGCTAAAAACTAGAACAAATGCACACCTTTCCTCTGTCAATCATTTCAATGAACTTAAAGATCTCACTTGAAGCTGTATTGAAGAATTCGGGTACCTTTGGGGAGTCCATGACATAACATGGATCTAATTTCCTAAAATCTTTATACATAATATTATCAGTCAAAAAACTATCTATTACCTAAAAGGAAACTTATAGCATCATACAACAGTCTGGGTTGGAAAGGACCTTAAAGATCATCTAGTTCCAGCACACTTCTCTTTGCCATGGAAGGGACACCTTCCACTAGACAAGGCTGCCCAGAACCCCATCAGCCTAGACTTGGACACTTCCAGAGATGGGGCATTCACACTTCCCTGGGCAGCAAGCTCCAGTGCTTCACTACCCTCTGAGTAAAGATAAATCCACAAAGTATGTTTTCAAATATGTGTTTCCTAACTCAAAAGAAAGGAAGCATTAATTAATTTAAGAAAAGGGTTAGTTTTACAATGCTATGTTGAATTGTATCAGGAGTGTTAGCATTAGTGGTATCTGAGTTCCTGAATGTGTACTTATTGAATGAACAAGCCCAGTTCAGTTATTTATACACTGCTGTCTTGTGCTGTTTGTAATGTCCTGGGATATCTTGCCAATGTTGCTCAGATACCCCTGGATAGTGATGGCATTAAATGTGTATGCCTGTGTCACTGGGCATCTGAAACCATACCACTTATTTTACCATTACAGCTGGATTATTTAGTATGTCTGTTCTTCCTCCCGTGTTCAGTCACTCTGCTGTTTTTTCTGCTCATTCCATCAGACTTTTTATGCTTGTTATTTGCAAAGAATACCTGCTCTATCTGCTGCTTTCCTGTATGGGTGCCTTTTGATTACTGTATTGACTAACATCTATCACAGTGGATATGAGAGTAAGGTACCACTTAGAGAAATGAGTAGCTTCAAAAAGTCATCATCCACTTTATACAACTTCTAAAGAAGCAAAAGGATTTTCATTGTGCAAAGGAAATTACTTGAAAGCTGTTTTCACTATATCAAGGTGGGTTTTTTTTTCCTGTTTTGAACTTTATCCTGCTTTACTTCTGTCACTTCTATTTAATGGACTGAAAAGAGCAGAAAATACTGATTGAAAACTTCATTCTGTTCTTTACCAGAAATCACAATCTCTCACATCTGCAAGCCTTCATATATTGCTGTCTGGTGTTCTTGTTTATGTATTGTGAATTACCTCTCCCTCGGAAAATACTTCCTCTGATCAGAATGACCAACTTGCATTGAACCTCTGGTACTGCTCTCAGAGTTAATCTAATTATTTAAGTGTTCTGATGTAAGATTGAATTGTTTATAGGTGGCAAGGTTTTGCAGCAAGGGAAGCCTCTGTGGGGAGAAGCTGGGGTTGCCCTCTGCTGGACATAGACGGTTCCAGTTGCCTCCAGCAGACCCACCACAGGACATGGCTGAGTCCTGAAGCCACAGATCTGGATGGGAATACTTATTTAGGAAGGGGGAAAATGCTGCATAAACAATGTGGCATGAACTAAAGAAAAGTTTTAAGCAACCATGTGTACACAACAGTCAGAGAAGAAGAAGGAGGAGGCAGTGCTCCAGATGCTGGATCAGAGATTCTCCTGAAGCTTGTGGAAGGGACGATGGTGTATCAAGCAGATATTTCTTGAAGGAAGCTGCAACTCATGAAGAATCCCTAAAGGAGCAAATTCTTCTGGCAGGAACTGCAGACAATGGAGACTTATTCTTCAGGTTTATGCTACAGAACTGCATTTCATGGGAAGGATCCTTCACTGAAGAAGGGGGAAAGTGTAAGGAAGAAGGAGTGGCAAAGAACAGTAAAGAACCACCAACAAGCATTCCTTCCTGCCTCCTTGGTGGCTCTCAAGGCAGAGAAGGTGAAGGTAAATGAGAAAAGTTGAGGAAAAGCTGTTGTAGTTTCTTTGTCTCTCACCACTCAAGTCTACTTTAATTGGCAATAATTTTTATTTTTTTTAAAGGCAATTCTGTTTTACCCAAGAGGGTTCTTGGAAAGTGATCTCATTGTCTTTATCTTGACTCACAAGATTTTTCATTTTAGTTTCTCCTCCCTGTCTTGTTCAGTGAGAGATCAGCTGGGTGGGGATCTGGCAGGCAGACAGGTCAACCAAACAGAAGTAGAATGTATAAACAGTAAAAAAAAAAAGATCAGAAATGGCATAACAAGATAGTATTTTGAAACAGGTATAATCTTGAAAAACTTGCAATATAAGACTAAGAATCCAAAACTTTTTTTTTACTTTTTTTTTTTAAACTTTTTGTGTGAGTTATGACATTTATTATACTTGTTAGACCCCAGCTTTCCTGGAGGTGATGGAACACCTTCTTGCCCATGGAAGTGGTGAATGAATTCCTTGTTTTGCTTTGCTTGAGCACACAGGTTTTCCTTTACCTACCTCTCCACAAGTTTCCTCACTTTTGCCCTTTGATTTTCTTCTTCATCCAACAGTGGGGAGAGTGAGTGAGTGAGTGAGTGGCTATGTGAGGCCTAGCTGCCTGCCAGGGTAAAATAATTTCATATATCAATTAGTGATAAACTTTCACAATACATATTACCTATATATATTTATTTTTGAATAAAAGAGTTAGGATTCATGTTACTAGCTTAAAATTCTAGCCATTTTCTGTCTTAGTAGTTATCTTTTTTTTTTTTTTATAATTTATGCAAGGAAGTACAATCACCATGTGGCAATTTGTCCTTCCTAAATCATTAGATAATTTACCTTCCTCATGTTTCACTTCACTTCCTTTTAGTGTAATGGGAAGCTGGATAATTATGTTAAACTGAACTGTTCGATGTGAAAAGTTCTGTGAAAACACACAATACAATATGCCATGCACATTAATTTTGGAAAGGGATGGAAATGGAAGAGCTAGTTCTAAAGACAGAGGTGTTGCATTTATAAACATAGTATGCCTATTTTATGCAATTATCATATAACTGAAAGATAAAGTCATAGGGTATGTTTCTAAACTACCCATAGGATTCATGAAGAGAATGTGCACTTTTGGTTCTGATTTCCACAGTGTACTGTACAAAAAAAACAAATGGATCTAAAGAAATACTGGGACACAGTATTTCCCACTCAATCATAAGTAGGAATCAAACCTCTCTCTACTTTGCGATGAGTACTTTGACTCCTCAATAAGAAAATGAAACATACATATAGGCACAGCAGTACTTTGTCAAAAGCTGTGTTTATTAAGCATAGTCTAAGAATGACTGCCAGATTAAGTGCATGATGTACCTAAAGAAAAGTCTTATTTCTGAACACATTTGAGCCTTTTTCCAGAACTCATTGCTATTTGGTTTGTGAATTGAAAGAACATTAAATCTCTGAGAAACATATCAATTAAAATAGTAGGTGTTTGCAGAATATCAAGATTTTCAGGCTAGGCAATGATTGCACATTCCAGTAGCTTTTTTGAGGACAGTCTCTTAGGTACCGGTACCTGCAATTACACTTTAATGTCTCATAGTGAGGCACATAAAATTTTCCAACTAGACATAAAGGAACAACTTACACACTCAATTTAGAGAATAATAAATGCAACTCAACTTCTCCGGAATTTTGTTCTCCTTTTATATGATTTTCCCTTTCATTTGGTTTTGAAATTTTTTTTTCTATAGCTGAATATCATACAACTTGTACTAAGTGCATAAACATGCAGGTGTGCTGCCCTATATTCATGAAATATCCTTAGAATAATTTTTTTTGTAAAATCCTATACATTTTTTATGAAAATCCATAAATCTAATAGTATATTATTAAAGTTATTAATGTATAATATACACTCAAATTAGTAATTATATGCATGAAGACAACAATCTGCTGATATAATGTTCTCATTTATGGCTGAATTTGAGCTTAACAAGAAAGCAGTCATAGGGAAAAAAATTGAAACGATGTTTTGCTATAAGTAGAGTGAAATTTGAAATAGAAATCACTGTCAAGCAGAAACACAGTATCATTCATAGGGACATTTTAAGGTCATGTAAATTCTTAAGAACGTAAGTCTAACATGAAGATTCTCAATACTGATTAACCCTGCAGATCAAGATCTTGGATAAAGAGGAAAATTAAGAAAAAGTGTCAGAGAAACATACAGAAGAAATTTATTTTAAAATATGCTTTTTATCTTTTGTTGGTATTCACCTTAGATTAAAATGCATCTGTTTCATGGTTGTCAAACACATTCAGAAACACATTATCTATCTCCTCCTTCAAAACAGCTGACATTATAAAATATTTTAGTACTAACTTTGACTTTTGTTGGATAGTCTGGAAGAACTTAGTGATGCCTAGCATGTTATCAGACAAATTTATGATAAAATATCTGTTTAATACATATGTGAAATATTTTCAGATTCAGAATTGCATGTAATCTCACAAATAGCAAATTGGTGATTATCTAACTAAATATATGTGAGGGGTAACCACAATTACTTTCATGTCATATATAAAATATTTGAGGCATATAGAATTTATATGAAAAATTAGTGGCTCCCTATTTGAAGTCTCATGTCCTAACATTCTTCCCCCCCCCCCCCCCCACCCTTTTAACTTAGTTCATTATTTTAGCTGTTCATGGTACAGCAATCATTTTTCCTCTCCTAGGTGATCTGTAGTTCTGGCCAACATTGAAAATTTAGTTACATGAACTAAAAAAATCTAACTCTACAAAACAGGAACAGTGAATAGTCCACTCTTCTGTTGGAATTGCAAGCATCTTGAGGAACAGAAGCTTACACTATTGTGTGTACCGATGAATTCTTGATAATCTTGCATGTATAGACTGACATTATTACATAGGATTCCAATATAGGAAATAATTTAAACTTTAAAATTACTTTTCTGAAGATCTCCTGAAATATGTTAAATTCTTTGTGTATAAGACAGGAAAGCAATCATGTTTCTAGATGAAAGGGATGAAGATTATCTCATCAGCAGAGCAGATAATATTTATCAATGAAATTCCTCTTGTGGGAATGTGATAGACTACAGTAAATGTGTCTTTTCAACATTATGTTATTTTTGATTGGGAAAGTCTTAAAAGATATTTATTTTAACTTTCTCATCTCACACAGAATTGGAAAACTTAATTATGTTAAAAAGATTTTAGGGGGTTCTGGCAGAAGCAAATAATAAAATTTTAATTTTTTTTTTCATGTCTGTTTTGTTTTATTCCCTTCCTGGTCCTGAAAAAAAATTCAATCTAAATCCACAGTAGAATTTGTTTTTCTCTTCCTCATTCTTATTTAGACAAGTGGGCTCCAAATTAGGGTGCAGACAAGGGTGCACAGAGTGTTCAATGTGGCTTAGGAACAAAATATTAGAACTTCATTAGTACATATTACATGTATAAATTTATAAATAACTATACTTACACTGAGGACATATAATCAAAAACTTTTCACTGACAAGGTTAGATGATCAGACAGGTTGGGAGACCACTGATCTAGACTATCACTTCTATTGTGCTCAAGTTTCTATCTCCTACCATTAAAACTGGGGGGAAAAAAAAAAAAAAAAAAAAAGGAGTCAAGCAATAATTAGGCGAGTTTCAATCTTGTAGAAAGAAAAACAGAGACAACAAGCACCTAAACACATAATTTTTCATCTGTTGAGCTGCCACAACTACAAGGACATCTTGAGATAAGATATGCATTTGCATTTAAAAAAAAATCAAAATCCAAAACCAGCTAAATTGGCTGTTACTGTTTTTCAAATGTAGAAAATGAGATCCTTGTGATCTTAAAGCTGCTGAACAAGCCTCTGAAAAACTATCCAATTTTTCAATGATTCTTAAGTTGACATTCAAAGCCAACAAAAGACACTTCAATTATTTTTTTTTTGAATGATTGATTAGCTGGTTAGCTCTCCATTTTATTGTAGTCATTTGGATTTCCACCCTTGGCTTTAAAATCAGAGTGAGGTATATTAGGGAAAAAAATTAATAACAAGATAGAGAGGAAGAATCATATAATTCATTAATACTGATATGCTGGTTGGAAGACACTAATAGCACAGGTGGTAAGTTCCAGGAAACAAAAAGCAGTAAATCCTTTATCTATGTTGTAATCTTTTGTTTGTCAGACCAATGAGCTATTTAGTTAACGATGAGATTAGAAATTAAATAAACTCTCAGTCTATTTACTTTAGCTGCCACATCTTTCTTCACTGTCACAGTAATTCATTCTTATTTTTTTATTGTTTGTTTTTTCAAATTGAAGCAAAATTCATTAGGCAGGTAGGAAAATAGAAATATTGTGACCAGGATATTTAGAGCTGCATTTAAGCCATCTTAAATGGAAAGCTAAGTGTTTTTGCTCCAAGTGAAAAACTGAATTAGCAAGAAGCCAGGGGTGTGTTTCGCACACTGAATCAAGTTTGGTAGCATGAATATTGTTGTTTAAGTCTATTGAAGTAATTATCAAGCAAATTTGTAAGTGTACATAATTTCAGCTCCCTTAAGTTTCCCCACAATAAAGATGAAACAAGGAAGGACCTTTATTGAGAATTACTTTTAAAGTTCCTGCTCCTTTTTGAAAAATGTGCTATTACACTGTCATATCCAGTAATTAAACCTTGTACCAAAAAAATAAACTTAGAAGTTACCAAAGTAGATTGTTTATTGATGTTAACACAAATATTATAATAAGCAATTTCAACATATATTTTAATAAGTAGATATTGCTTTACAAAATTTTAATCTAGAAATTTCACATGTTCTTTGAGAAGGTGAAAATCAGTATGCAAAATATTATAATTGTAAATAAATGTGCCCATTATGAGCCAATGAGCATATTTGCTCCATCAGAGCTTAGGTTTTATTGTATTTTAATAATTTAAATCATATCAAATATGAATAAATATGAAATGTGATGTGAGCAATAGACCACTAATTTTGTACCCTCATCTGTGACCTGAGTGGGTGTAAGTGCTTGTGATCTTTTCCCAGCTGCAGCAATTTGAAATACTGCTGGGGAAACAAACTATTTTACTCTGGGCTTTTCAGAACACTATGGACTAGACTTATTTTTTCATACTTATATTCTGATTAGTATTTATTATAAAATGGACTTACTTTTTTCCTTCTCTTTCCTTTTATTTTTGAAAAATAAGCGGCAAAGGTATTAAAAGAGGTGGGTTCTGATTCCTACTTTCTGATCCCTGAGTACATCTGCAGCACTTAAGATGGCATAAATGCAGCTCTAAATAACCTGATCAAAGTATTTCTATTTTCATAGATTCCTGGTGAATTTTGAAGGTACTTTGTGAAAGATAAAATATTTTGTCTTGTAAGTTTATATTTCCTAACAAAATAATAGGTAAAAAAATTGAGAGAAAATAATACCCCTACCCCCCTAATTTGGTATGACACAGTTGTAGTGACGTGGGTTATTATATGTCTGCCTATATATTTCCATTTTCATATATAGACTAGATGCAATTCACCATCATCATGCATGACAGCATTTTGAATCATAATGGATATCTCATCTTTTCCAAAAGGTAAGGTCTGTATTATTTTGAAAAATATAGTTTAACCAAGTAGTTCACTTAATAATCACAAACTTCATCAGACACAGCATTTCAGAGACATATTACTTTTTTCTTTTTGATCTATATATTCAGAATTTAAATTTTCCAATGGACAAAAGTATCAGTGCAGTCAAATATATATTTTCTAGTATACACTTAACGTATGTTCGAAGGACTGTGACCTTTAAAGGTTCTTTCCTCAGAAAACATATGCAAATGTACCATATAGTATATCAAATAAGAAGTATATAGTATATGGTATTGGTCATATATTATTTGTTATTCAGTATGTATACTATATGCAAACATATGCAAATCATATTTGCACAAGGAAGTGCTGGTCTATTATCATTCCAGTAAATGAGACATTTAGACTCCCTAAAGCATCACTTCAAATTAGAACTAACTACAAGGAAAAAGATAATTCTATAGAAAATGCTACATACATTCAAATGGTGAGAAACCTGAGCTTCTCAGCATTTATTGGACCTTCAGCCAGAGTGCATCAGAGTGTGGATCCCATCCATAGAAGGCTTATCTGACATTTCAGTCTTTTGAGCACTTACAGCACCTTTTTGAAAAAAAGGTTCTATTCATTCTTGTTACTTCACAGAACTTCCTGCATTTTTAGATAAATACATGGGCACACAGGTGATATAGTTGCTGGTTACAAATGGAAGCTGCCTACACGTCTTCTCATTATGACTGGCTGGTGAAATTTATCCTGTGGAAAAGTGATATGTGAAATATTCTGTGATTCTATAATGCTTCTATGATTTTATGACCAATAGAAATGTTAAAAACATTGAACTTAGGTGACTATTTACCTTTTAATTATGCTGTTATGTGGTTAATATAGCAACTACTTAATAATAACAAAGATGTGAAGGAAGCAGATGTCACTTTTCATAGCTGATATGATTTCATCTTCTTTACCCTAGCCTAACCTGTAAATTAGCAAATCTTAAAATCTAATATTCAGTTAGAAAGGCTTTTGATCCTTCCCGTTGAGTTCAATATTTTCAGCATTATATGCTACTGGTAGAGTGTAATACTTTACCTCATGACTTATTAATTATTTTAATTGCTGATCTATGTCAAGAGTAACAGGTCAACATTGCATTATTTGCAGTGCTGAGTGACTCAAGGATTCTTCCCTATACTCTGTTGCATGATGTTACTGACCCTTCAGCTGATCCCCATGTGCTGAGACCAGTCAAACACTTCTTAAAGACTTCTTAATCAAGAAGAAAGTCATATTTAAGTATGATTCACTTGCTTGGTACCTGTCATGTAATTTTTTGCATTTCTTTCTCTTCAGGTGTTGGAAATAACTAGAAATTTGAAAACTCAAGAAATCTGAGTAATTTCAACTGTGCAGTTAGTGTTGACATGAATAGTAAAAGTCTTCAGGCAGTGCTGGGAAGGTAGAAAATCTTGTCAAATCACAGTCATCTGTAAGATGGTAGTGTAACTCCTTTTAAAGCAAACAATAATGTATTAATTTACTTAAGGAAATATTACTTTGGGTGTTTTATGTTTGCCTGTAACTGAAGGGTTATATCCAAATGTGTAAAATTAGCCAAAGGAACTACCAGAGAAAAGACAAGACTTTGCAGAAAATCTGTCCTAGGAAAAAAATGAGCTTATTGCATACAGTTTTAGAAAGCATTATTTTTCCTGACAAGGATAATACAGTAAAAGTGGACTTAGTTCATCCTTCATTCATTCCCTAGGCACTGATTGATGTTCACAACTGCTGGTCTGTTTACAATAACTGTGTTTCTGAACCTCTACATACTGGCTAGACTACAAATTCTCTGTGCCATTTTCTCTACCTGTAAATATAGCAGTTGGATTTGGAAACTGTAATATAACACTCTGATAGTTACATTTGAAAAAATATTATTTTTATATTCAGCTAATATTACTTTGCTGTAATGATCCATTAATGGATCATAATAATCTTGCAGTTAAAACTATGTTGGCAAAGTGATCTGGATCTCATGATGGTTTAGAGATTCAGAAAATTAATCAAACTGAAGTGCAAAAATGTGTGAGGGATAAAAAATCCACCTTCTTTCAATACTGATTTGTTTGTTTGTATTTTGGAAAATAATGATACATAGTACACATAAATTTTTACAAGAACAAAGAAAAGAAATGTAGGTTATTTACTGCTCAAAAATGAAAGCCAGTAAGTACACATATTGCTGAGGATTAAAAATATTGATTTTAAAAAGGAAAAACAATAAACAATTACGTGGGGTGATGGGAGGGCTAAGGCACTCCAGAAAATTCAGGCAATGGTGGTAGGGAAATTAATGCTTCTTGAAGATACTAATCTTTCTGTACTGCTTATAGCTGGAGTTTATATAAATGTCTTATATTACTTGTCTTAGATGACTGTTTTTAGACTGTTTATAGGTAGTCCACTCTCATTTTCATGTAGATTTTTCTCCATGGTTGCATTATTATTTAAAGTGGACACATAAAAGACCATACGCAAAATAGGAATTAGGGGAGTTATGTAATACTTTTATTGTACAATAAAGAAATTGTAGCAACAAAAGAATTCAATTCAGTGATATTCAGTGAAGTAGAGGAAGGCAAGAAAAAAAATTAGAGGCTATTAGAGGTGTGTGATTCAACACTTTTAAATACTTTATGATAATTTCAGTAATTTACAATGTACCATCAACCGTAAGTTCAAGACCTTCTTCCAGAATAATAATAATGTATGGGTTGATTAATACTTGAAGAATCTTCTGGTGAGAAGGTGAGAACAAGATGTCAAAGGTGAAATAGAATGTGAATTGGAAAGCAAGTCAGTTTTATTGAGAAAGTAAGACACTGAGGAGATGGAATAATAGAAAGCACAGATATAGAAAATATGTGTGCAGAAAATATCTGGATACAGGAATGGTGGTGAATGCTGAGTCGAGGTTTAGGCAAAATTTAATCAGGATCATTGTTAGGAGGAGCCTGATAAAATCGTTTTCTTTTGAACCTGAAAGCCATCTTGAAAAGCTTGCTATCAAATGATATTTGCTATTCAAAGCCCCATGCTTTGAATAACTAAATTAAGAACTTACTGAAATAGCCCACAATGAAGAGAAAAGAAAACTGAAGTAGAGTGAACATTCAGCTATTATGACATTGAACACTTTGTTCCATATATTAGTCTGGATAAAAAGTATTTCACCTAACAGATCAAATTGTTTGCACTGAAATAACAATGATTTGTAGCATAAACTTTCTTTGGTGATTTTAATTTTGTTTAATAGCCTTTTTTGCTTGTTTTTCTTTGTTTTGGTAAATTTGGTAAACTTGTAAATTTTGTAATCTCAAAAAATCAAAAATTTGAGCAGTAAAAACCCCTCCTAATATGTTTTTTTTAAAAAAGGTAAATATCTGCAGATGGTAAACTATGTGCAAGTCATCTTATATGCCTCATTCTTAAGATGATTTTCTTAATCTACATTAAATAAATAGAGAATGGAGGTAAGTTTTAGAAAAAGGATTTTAATGTTTACTGCATTTCGATATACAGAATTCACTATTGATGTTTATCCATACTTAATTTGGAAAGTGGGTGTTACATGCAATATGTAATATTATGAACACAGTTTTGCTATTATTCCTCATTTTCATCAGTGTTGTTTTAGAATTAATTTTCCCAGAAAAATCCTCTTCAATTTCTTTTACAATATTTTTAAACTTAATTATATTCAGTGTTGCAGTCTTAAACATTTACAGCCACATGTTTTTCTCTCTCTGAAGGTTAGAATTTGGGGGGAAAAAAAATAGTTCTGTAACTGGCAGATGAGAGAACTAAATGTTATAGTTATGAATAAGACAGTTGAAGACAGATAACATTTCAAATAGTACTTCCAGCAAATGCAAAGATAGATACAGTTTTCAAAGGATTATTCTTCTCCTTACTAACATCTTTTGTGTACTGAGAAACCATTTTCTGTAATTCTGGAATTGGCATGTAGTTTTATAAATTTTGACTTTAATCATGCTCATTATTCCTGAAATCAGAAGGTAGTAAAAAATTTATAATTAATAATGCAGTATAATCTTATATTCAAGATTAAGTTAATTCATTAATTGTAAACCCATTTGGTAGGGGTTTTTACCTTATTGGAAAAATAAAATCAAAATACACTTCAAAAAAAAAAAAAAATTAGCATGTTGAATTCTGAACTGAAACTTTGAAATGTATTTTTTAAATGTTAATTATTTTAATATTGCTTAGAATATCTGAAATTATCAAGATGGGATGTCTTCCATGAATCATCACAGTATGAATGCAACATCAAAAATAAATCTTGGACACCGATGCCACTGCAAAATCACAATAAAATGCCAGCATAACAAGGAATACAGAAAAATACTTGGGGGAAAAATGTTTACTTGGATCAAAGAAAATGCCAACATCTTCTGTTTGCAAGTCGTGTGTTATAAATTCCTGGCTTTTTTTCTATCTGATTACTTTCCCTAATACTACTTAATTTTATTTGTTGATGGGAAAGCAAAACACCATAATAGTGCCTGTTTTTCCCTAGTGAATAAATTAGTTTAGATGTCTTTAACTTTTACTGGAGTCAACGCAGAAAAAGATGGCAGATGACTCCACATCAGTGCATAATCTCTTGAGGTGCAACTATTCTATAAATTAGATGACTTCAGGGTAAATATTTATTTAATTAAACAGACGGAAAGTTGTTTCCAGGGAATGTACATTAAAAATTAAAATTATAATAGTCCCCCACAGATAATAGAAATACTTTTGGAAAAAAAAATCAGACTAAATACTTTAAAAGATTCCATATTAGAGCCAGATCTAGTAACGACATTATTATTTTGAGGTCATGATTACTTAAAAATATCGGAGGTAACAATTTCATTGTGGTATTTATTTATTTTTTTTTTAGCACCCTATTTTTTCTAACAAATTATGCAGAATTACAAACTTTGTTAGGTCATTTGTTCTTTTTGTCATTTAAACTGATGCTATTCAATCATTGCTGTCTAGTACTATATCTAAATTTAATTTCACAAGTTTTTGTTATGAAGAAACTGAAAGTCAGATGCAAAAGTTATGGCTCTCAAGAGATTTATTTTTTCAAAACGATATTTAACCAATTAGTTTCCTATCTATTTCAATTCTGACAGTATATCACTGTGAGAAAATGGATGTCAAAAGGACAGCTTAGTATACAGTAGATCCCAGTGCAGATGTATGAATTGAATCAGGCACTGACCTCTCAAGGACAGACAGATAATTTTCCATGGCCAATGTTATTGTTGCATAATTTTCTGGATGTTTAGGTGTTGGACATTAGCTTTCTTGTGTAATTGCTTTTTAAATATTTTATTTCATTTAATTTCTTATAAAATGTTGAGTTATGATATTTTATTATTAATTCTTCATGGAAGAAGGTTATTTCTCTCAAATATTAAATGAATAATAAATGTTCAAATAACAGATTTTGTACATGTTTGCTTGCCAGTAGGTAAAGAAATACATTATTTCAGGATGTTAAGGTGTTAGAGATTAACTTTGTTGTGTAATTGTTTTCTTAAAATTTAATTTGTCTCATGACTATTTTACTTATTTTTAAATGTTAGCTTATAATATTTTATTTAATATTAGTTATTCATGGAAGCATCTTATTTTTCCCAAATTACATATAAATAATAAATGTTCAAATAATAGTTTTATACACGTTTGCTTGCCAGTAGGTAAAGAAATGCATTATTTCAGGTTACATGATAATAAATAATTAACCAATTCACATATCACCCTTTCTGAAATAAAATAAATTTTTTGGTGGTTATCATTGTTAGAAGTAATAACCTAGATTCCAAATAAAATGTCATTGGAGGCAGTCAAAGTATATTATTTTAAACAAGTGAAAAACCAGAATTTTTCTATTAATTTCTTTAATTTGGCAAAAACTATTTAGCTAAGTTTATCTGAAATACAATTAATTTGCTCCCTCTTCAAGTGATTTTTTGAAGGGATGAGAGAGAGAGGAGTTAGTGTTTCTATTATAATCTTTGTATATAATCATATAATAATTCATGTTCTATTATGTTCTAGGTTAGCTGTAGTAAATTTTAACTGTCTCTCATATTGGCTAATGACATTTCCACACGATTATCCTAATTTTTCAAAGCTGTTTAATTTCTGCTATAATATTAGAAAAAAAATAGCCTATATTAAAACCTATTTCTAAAGTTTTAAGAGAGCAATCAGAAATTGTCTGTGGAATTAGGTATAAAAAAAACATTAGGTATTTCCAAGTCACAACAGTCCTGAAATAAATCGTCTAAAATTCTTATTAACTATTGCTCTAATACAATAATTATGTTGCCTTTATCAGTGTGTAGAACAATGAAATAAACACTCTTCCAAAAAGTTCTTCATCATTAACAAATTACTTCAAATTCTTATTTTTTCTTTGAATTTTCCCTGTTATTATTGAAGCAACAACTGTCTCTTGGAACTTGCACTTGCAAAGTTTAATTTAAAGAAGGCATACTGTAAGAATAATTTTGAGAGGTGATATGAAATAAAACATCTCGTGTATCTTCACATTGCACACAGAGACAGTAAACCAAAATCTATTGTCCTACACAGACATCCCACCCAGGTAAGGATTGAGGTGCCTTGGTGCTTTGCATCTCTTTTCCCAAAGTATAGGGTTCACCAGGGTATCACATACTCCTGTATTTTTGATCTAATGGTCACACTGAACCCTACCAGTTGGTGTTTCTTCTAATCACTCCAAACATGTGCAAGAAATTACTGCATATCCATCCAAAAAGGCTACTTCCCTCCTTCAACACACCCTCCCTTTGATGCCTTAAGATCCTTAAGGTTTGTAGCATATAGACTTTTAATATAGCTGTGTAGTCTCTAACACTTTAAAATAGCAGTTACTAAATCCTCTTTTTCCTGCTGTATATAAAATTTTTTAAATTCTTGAAATTTTGCTTCACGTTCTTTTCAAGGTAAAAGATTTTAGCAAAGACATCTTTGGGCCACACACATAGAAGGACACAATAAGATATGATTGTAGTCAAAGCAGAAGGCCCAGACACCTTTGAGAAGCTCCAAAGGAGGCATATGATGTGAGGGTGATGATGGTGAGGAAACGGATGGGTCTTGAGACCTCCAACTCAGTTACAGGGAGGCATGGGGGTGGACAATTCTCAGGTTGGATGCATCTATTAGATATGATACTTAATTAGTGTTATAAATGTGTAAGAACCTTATACTGTGTATGCAAGTATGTATTTTGCTGCACCTGAAAGTGCTTTCGTTAAAGGACCTGCTTTCTATTTTATCTATACCATTTTTTTCTGAAAAACTCTCTTCTTTAATTTTTTAGCAACACTTCCACTTAAAAAATATGAGCCAAGCTATGCCATTAAGAAAATTCTTTAATTTTTTACAACTGTAAGTGTCTAGTTATCTCTTGATTAGTTCTGCCTCCCTATTGCAAGACAACAGGGCATGACTGAACAATTTTTGGCATTTTTTTGTTTGAGTCCAAAACCTTTTCCCCCTCATTTAAGCTCCTTGTTTTCTTCTCTGTTCACCAGTCACTTTTTTCCTAAACATCTAAAATGGATTATTAAACTCTGCCAGCTTTGTCTTTTGTATCTCTTAACCTGCTCTAGTCATATCCTCACCCAAGTACAACTTATCAACATTTTAATTGTCATATATAAATATAAACCGCCTCAAACCCAGACAAATATAACAACACAGGTGGAAGTAATGCCAGTATACGAAACAAAGGAAAAACTTGAAAACGTCAAGGAAGACTGGCGATTACATGAGTTATATTTTTCAATAAATAAGTGAAGTGTCACCTGAGATTTAGAAGTATGGCTTGATCTGTATTTGTAGTCAAAATTTCTCTTCGTCATATAGATATTTGCTCATGCAGGTAAGAGTGTGAAGCATAGCTGGTTATGACATTAGTCATATTTTTGCCTTTTGTTACTGCTAGTTATGGAAGGTGTGATTCCTTAACTATATTTAATGCTATATGATAGCAAAGCCATTCACATATTGTTTTTTTTCCTTCTGAGATTAAAGTGGAGGTTAATGAAAGAAATTCTACTGATTTGGACTTAAAATACTGGAATTCCCCGGACTCAGTGTTTTGTAACACGCTGTTTGCAAAACCAAGTGGATAAAAGATGAATGTGACACAAAGCGTATGGACAGAAACTAAGGGGGGGGGG
>JAWWEU010000211.1:0-21152 GCA_035583155.1 Acropternis orthonyx | reverse complement strand
GGCTCCCCCCTCCTGGCAGGGACTTGCAGAGCCACAAGGTCCCCCCTGAGCCTCCTTTTCTCCAGGCTCAGCCCCCCTGACTGTTTCATTTTTTTCTTGCAGGTTTTTTTTTTCAATGCAGTTTTCTTTTGGCACTACATTAACAGTTTAACAGGAAAACCTGCTTTACAACTTGATTATTTTAGGGAAATTCCACAATTTGATTATTTTAGGGAACTCCTAAACTGATGCAAATGTTTGCAGGATCGGCCTGTGTCAGTCAGTTAAACAAGGACTTTCCAAGACATTAATTTGGCACAAAAGCACCTAAATTTTGCCCTTCACAGGCCAGTCTGAGGATCTTCTGGAGGTAGCAGATCTATCCTGAGAGCCCCAAGAATAACTCAAAACGAGTCTGGATACCCTACCACAGCAAGAGATGAGATCACTCTGAAGTTTTAGGAGAGACAGCTCATTCTTTAGTCTCAGCATCGCTCTGTGTCACTCTCAGTGTCACTGAAGAATTGCCTGCAAACCCCAGTCCATGTCCAGTGCCAGTCAAGGCTGGGCCAAAACTGAGGGACACAAGACATTCACAGCATTTGGGGGGATGGAGCAAAATGAGTGCTTAGATTTCAGGGGAAAAAAAGATCTCCACTGATGGGGATGTGGGGAGAGGACTCCTGGAGAAATCATGGGGCTCCCCCCCCCTTCAACTCTCGGATGTGGCTGGGCTGATCTGTTGCACGGCTGGTGTAGGTTCCCAGATCCCTTTGGCATCCCCTGCCCACCAGTAATTGGCCTTAAAACACGTGTAAATAATTGCTCTGCAAGTGTTGCTTTGTTTTAATGGGAATCGTGGCTTCTCCTCCTGGGTGGTTTTTTCCCTAGGTGTTTTCAGTTTGCCAGGTATGTCACCTCCTGCCTTTGATCGCAACCACGCATCTCCCCCAGGTCGTAAGGAGGTATAAATTCCTATCAAAGCCTCTGCCCCGCTTTGTTCCAGGTGAGATCCCTGTGCCGGGGTGGGGGGGGGAGCAGAGCGAGCTCTGTGTGCCAGGGAGGAACAGCCTGTGGCTCAGGGAGAGGGAGGGAGCAGCCCAGGTGAGCCAGGTCGCCCCTGTGAGCCCAAAGTGGGGGTGCTGAGGCACCTGCTGCCCTTTTCTCTTGCTCTCTGGTGCCTCCTTGTCCCCAGACAGTGGTGCTGGGCTGTTCCTCCCATTGCCTGACGTGCCGTGATGGTCCATCAGGGCTTAACAAAACCTGCTGCCTCCCGTTTCCCCAGAGGCAGAGAGTCCTCCACCATCCTGGTCCTCTGCTCGCTCAGTTCCAGCTGCCCAAGGCCCTGGTTTGTGCCAGGGAATGTGAGCAGAAAAGCTGCAATTCCAGACCTTTAACTCCGGTCTCGTTGCAAACCTGCCCTGAAACACACCCAAACCTTATAGAATATTCAAGAGCACGAAACTTTTTGTTCCCAGCAAGCTGTAATAAACGGCTCCCTGAGCACCAAGTACAATACAGGACCCCTTAACAAGGAAATTTGCTGTAGAGTGAACAAAGCTCAGCAAGATTAGCTTAAGCTCATATTCCTCTCCTGCCCTCCAGTTGCAGATGTTACACATGATACCCAGTGGCACAATGTGCTGACTATCGGCCGGCCACTTTTGCTCAAAGACAACAGGATATTTTAATCCAGTTTTCCTCTAGTTCATTTGCATAATTATGAAATTAGGGGCTGTAACTGCCTTAGTTTTACCTTTGTTAGGCAAGACATGTATGTAGCAATACGTTTAAGCCTTTCTTGGCCAGCACAAAGCATCCTCTGCATGATTTTGAGGTGTGAATTATCATCACTAAATCAAATCTATTCATGACAATATTAAACAGAAGCAGTTGCTTATTTGGTTTATGCACTACACAAACCCCCTCTCATGACATCCACTTAATATTATATTTTTCAACTGTCTTTTCAACGTCCTGCAGAGCAGAAATTACATGGATCTGTTAAAAAGGCTCTAAAACACAGCAAACATTTCTAACTTGACACTCAAATTTGTCCAGGACAAGCAGCCCTGGGTGGCCCTGCTTGGGCCAGAAACCTTTCCAGGCCCAGCCTTTCTGTGATTCCAAGATCATGCTGTGAGTTGGTTTTTATCCCGTGCTCTTAAGCAGTGAAATGAAGATACTGATTTCTCAGATGCCACGAATAAGATAACCATGAAGAATCCCTGCACCTTACAAAGCAAAAATCATCCCACAAACCCCAAGATCTATCCTGGCTATGTGTCATTATACCCTAGGCAGGTCAGAAAAAGACTGCCTTGCTTTTGAGAAGCCTAATAAATCACCCAGGAGGTGTTTTCAGCGCCTGTGGAAGCAAAGCAGGGAAAGGCCAGGTTTGTCCCAGGGGAATGGCTGATCCTCTGGCAGCCTCTTAGTGCTGGGGTGGTTGGAATTTGTCTTTATCTAGCCCTTAGGTATATTGCAAAGGGATTCCGTGCCAGTTTTCCAAGAGTTCTGGCACAGGAACAAATGGGGACATCCTCAGTTTGTGGAGGAATTCAAAGTTCAGGGTGTTCAAGGGTTATAAATCACAATAAAATCTGTCCCCCCATCTCCCTTTGCTGCAGTTGAGCTTAACGCTGAGGATGGTGCCAAAAAGATTTGCTAAAATACGGTGTGGGAGAGGAAAAGCGAAGGAATCTTTGAGCAGGAATAAAAAAAAATCATAGTTATTCCTTCCTTCAGCCCTAACTTTCATCCCTTTCTGTTAATTGGATCTTTTAAAAGCAAACCCATAGAAGTGTTTAAAACCTGCCTATAATACCCTTTTGCACACAGACATCAGTTTGTTTAACTTAGTAAATACTGAGTGGAAAAAGAGCCATTAAGAACAAAGCCAAAAATAAATATATTTTGCAGAATGCCAGGTGTTAAAAAAGGGGGCATGATTTCTTTTTTTCTGGTACTCTGGTTGTGCAAGAGGCACCAGCGATGCTGGAAAAGGCAGTTTTATTCTCTGTAGATCCACAGCAAAATGGGCCATGGCAGGATCTCCACAAACTGTGAAGATTTTGTTAAAATTCCTATTATTTCATCTAAAATACCCTTGGAATCTAAATTTAGCTTGAGTGTTCTGATGGGAAAACTTCTACTTGATTTGTGAGGGATTTAAACCTCCTCAAGCCCAGAGGCTGAGCCTTTGGTTTGTGTAAGAGAGCACCACTAGTGACCATAACCCTGGGACTCAGAGGAGCATCATTTGTGACCATAACCCTGGGATTCAAATCAATTAACACTGATAAGGCAACAATTGCACTGCCTGGTCCTCCCTGACCACTTTGCTGTTTCCAAATTGCCAGCCATCCAAAGTGAAGTGCCTTTGGAAGGACATCACCTCCCACCACCACTCTCATCAGCCCAATTCCCTCCGGTGCCACCCCCATCCCAAATACTCGAAATCAGAGCTGTTTTGTCGCATTTCCTCTGAAGAAACTGGTTCAGTTAGAAAGGTCTGTGACATGTTTATCAGCCCAGTGAGAGCCCCCCTGTGTTGTCGACTGTGGAAGTTCATGCACATGCACAGTGAGATCTCCTCATTCCCCTCCAACAGAAAGGACACGAATTTAAAAGAGGGTTTTCTTACCCAATCCTTTCTATTACGTTATAGCCAATATTTCTACTTCACAGCAATGCAAAGGCAAACTCTATAAAAAGAAGATAAAGAAGCTTTTACCAAAGAAGCCAGTGGCTGCTCTGTTTCTCCTCATCAGGTACATGGTCCAGGAGAGAGGAGGAGGCATCGCAAACTGCCCGTGGTTCATGCTTGAGCTTCTCTGGTGGCCAGGCAGTGGCCAGACACTGCAAGAGCCCAGCAGAAACTAAACAAGGCCAGGGGAGAGCAATTCCTTTTCACTCCACTCTTTCCTTGCCCTAGAGATCATTATTTAACATGAGCAAATTGAAAAATGACATGCAGCCATACTTAGGAGGTGTTTTTTTTTTGCTTCCACTAACCAAACTCACATGAGACTTCCCATCTTTCTCTCTCCTCTCCCTCCCTCTCTCTGGTTTTTTTTTTTTTTTTTTTTTTTTTGCCTCAGGCATTTATAGGCTGGTAATTCTCATTTTAGCTCCTCTGTTGATTTTTCTCTGCCCCATTGGAGTGGAAGTGGGTGAAGATTTAAGTTCAGTTTTGCTGTGAGGAACCAGGTTGGGGTTGCTGCTGTTGTTTTGGCTGTTTGAAAGGGGCAAGGAACTACTGCCAGGAAAGGGAATAATGACAGGGGTAATGATTCTTTCTGCTTTATTCCCCTGCTCACAGTATTTTATAGTCACTCACACCAGACAGTGGTATCATGAGAATGCCCCTGACTACAAAGAGATTTTTTTCCGCCCTGTACAAACCACCCTCATTCCACCTGTACATGGGAATAATTCCAGTGCCCGTGCTGGGATGGGAACTGTGTGTGAGAAACAGTAACTGTGTCCTGATCAGTCCCTAAAATATGAATCTGTAGCTGCAAAGCTTGAAATTTCTTCTGTAGGTGAAGTGATTAAACATCTCAGATCTCTGCTGTTCAAAGGGAAAAATAATCCTTCCTAGATGGATACAAGTCACAGGTGAGTGTGTGACATTTGTCACCAAGCATGGAATCCAGCAGTTTCTTAGGAATTCAGAGATGAATAGATATACAGATGAGTGGAGCAAAGGATGGCTAGACAGCTACAGAGATCTTCCAAAGGGGTTAAGCTGGACTCTGAAATTGAGCCCAGCTGTTTTGCAGCATCCCAAAAAGCTCCAGTCACTGGAAGAGTGCAGAAAGCAGCTGGAGAACCACCAGAATCCAACCTAAATTCAGATTTCCAGAGCACCTCTTGTGTGACAGCAGTGGAAACCCCCTGTGCACTTGGTGGCCCACAGAGTGATCCCCTTCCTCCCTTTTCTTCATTTAAGAAGGGGAGCAAAATATATACCTTGTCCTTCTTCACCTCATCTTTCCTCATCTATTTCTCCTCCTAGAAACTGGGGAGATGGTCACTGACAGTGATAAGAAAACACAAAACCAAATAGGAGCACTTGTATCTGGGTAATCAAAAAGAAATGCTACCAAAACCATAGTGGGTGTGTGTGTGGGGGTGGGTTGTTTGGGTTTTTTGGTTTGTGTTTTCCAGATTCCAGGTTGGGATGTTTCTAATGAAATCAGGGAATTCATGTGGAAACACAAGGCTGTGAGATTTGCTTGGGGGTTTGCTGCCGGCCAAATTTCACATTTGGAGTACACTGAGAGAGTTTTAAATATTATTTTTAATAAAAACGCTAAAATCTCACTTGTCAGCACATGGCCACAAACATGTTCCTTACAAACACTTCCATACATGCAGTGTTGGCTATGGAGAAAATCGTGTGTGGGTTTAAACTCTTCCAGGAACAGCCAAAGCTGTTGGTCTGTGAGAGCAGGCTCAAGTTTCCTTGGATAACAAGACAACAGAACACAACCTAATTCTGGGAGAAACTCCTCCAGAAACTGTTCGGGGCTGCCTGACTGTTGTTCTGGTACTGAGCAGGAAAACAAGAAGGGGTACCTTGTTTTCCTTTCTTTTGAAGTTTCCCTTAGCACTGTTGGAGTAAAAGAGAGCCCTGAACAAGAAACACAGGGGAAAGAATGGAAAGGAGGTGGAGGGGGGGGAAGGAAAACCAACCAGAAAGCCCAGAGACATGAAAGGAAACTGCCCCATCCCTACCCCTGCAGCAACTCTTACCCAATCCTGGGTTATGACATTATTCAACTGCCACGGGAGGACCGTGAGGGACCTCGGGCAGATGTTTCATCAACTGCACAGCAAGATGTTTCCTGGGCTTTGCCGACAGCGGTTCAGCAAAGCTGCAACAGCCCCTCTGCTCCGGGGCTGATAAACCCCCAGCAGCTGCTATCTGCAGAGCCTCACCCTGCACCAGAGGTTCCTCCTTCCCAGCCCTCCAAGGCTGGGCTTTGGAACTTTCAGTCCTCATCTCTCTCCCGGTTTTTTTTTTTTTTTTTTGGGAGGGGGTTTATTATCAGGTTTCACCTTCCCCTTCCTATTGCTGGTGGCCCGTCTATCAGCCTGTGAGCACCTTATGGGTATTTGCATAAAGATAAGGAATGATGGGGCTGTGCAATGTGAGAGGATGGATCTCCCCGGAAAACTCAGCTGCAGAGCCAGGATGGGTTGGAGTCTCATGCTCTTCTTCCCTAAGATAATACCTGAGTTGACAGAGAATTGAGGAGATTGGGAAAGACTTTCTTTGCCACTTTAGTTTGGTCGCGTTGGGATTCCAGGAAAAATCCTTTCAGAAGAATGGGTTTTACTCCCCACCTCGTGTGTGTGTTCACCAGTGCAAGGGTGGTCAAGTGAACATTTCAGCTAAAGTTTCCTACCAGGTGTCAGCCTGGAGGTGGCAGGGGCAGAGAGAAGGAGTTGAGACCAAAAAAAAAAGAACTATTCTTAATTTTTCCATATGTACTACAAGTGCTGATCCAGCAGTACGTCTGAGCCAATGCTTATTTAAGGAAGACAGACATTTTGGCAAGGCATTATCTTAAAACCAGTGGAAATCTGTTTTTCTGGAGGTGCTGCAGCTCTTGTGGACTTTCAGAGAAGCTGTTGGTGTGCAGGTCATCTGGAAGTGAGTGGTGACTTTTTAATCTCAGTAATCTCTTTGCTCTGGTGAGACCCCACCTGGAATTCTGCATCCAGGTCTGGTGCCTCCAATATAAAAAGGACATGGAACTGTTGGAGTAAATCCAGAGGAGGCCACAAAGTTGATAAGGAGGCTGGAGCACCTTCCCTATGGAGACAGGCTGGGAGAGTTGGGGCTGCTCAGCCTGGAGAAGAGAAGGCTGTGTGGAGACCTCACAGCACCTTCCAGTGTCTGAAGGGGCTCCAGGTGAGCTGGAGAGGGGCTGTTCGTCAGGAACTGCAGGGACAGGACAGGGGGCAATGGGTTCAGACTGGAACAGGGGAAATTCAGGTTAAATATGTGGAGAAATTCCTCCCTGTGAGGGTGGTGAGACACTGGAACAAGTTCACCTGAGAGTTTATGGACTCCCCATCCCTGGGAGTGTCCCAGGCCAGGTTGGGGACAGGGCTTGGAGCAACCTGGGCTGGTGGGAGGTGTCCCTGCCCGTGGCAGGGGGTGGCACTGGGTGGGCTTTAAAGTCCCTTCCAACCCAAACCATTCCGTGATTTTTATGATTCTAACCTGGAGCATTGCACAAATTTTGAGTTTAGTAGTCTTTAGAAAGCTTTATAACCTGTTTTGGAAAGGAAAAGTAAAATCTTCCTGAAATAAAATGGAAGTAGCTGGGAATCCTGAGCCAGCTGATGGCATCCCACTAGCAGGTAATATGGAAAGTGAAAGGGGATGAATGGCTTCTGTTTTCACACTGAAGGGTTACAGCTTTTCAGCCACACAGCTTTCCAAATGAGAAAAAGCAGGTTTCCTGAAGGTTTGCAGGATTTTGTCTTCTTATATATTACTCTTACCATCCCACATGGACTGCAGGACACTTGTCCAAACCAGTCCATGTTGATAAAGCCTTTCCTTCACTGAATCTGCAAGACAGGAATGCTGTGAAGTGATGGGCTTCCCACACACATCCCTCTTAATGCTTTGATAAACTTATATTTCTTAAACTCAAACTTTAATTTCTCAAATACAGGAATTTGGGCTCCCTACAGAAACGATGGGCTTTTGTGGTCTGTGATATCCAAAAAGAAACCCCCACTCAAGTAAAAGAAAAGAAATATCTGATATTCTTTTCCCATCTTCACATCCTCCCTGTGTCAGCCTCATTTTTCAGCCTGTGCAGAGAGATTACCCAACCAAGGCCAGGGAGTTCCACTTTATGAGCACGAGTATTTTTAGGGTTCTCTGAACTCAGCTCAACGAGTGACATATTTTTGAAAAGCATAACTCAGGCCCAAAAAAACCCAGAGGGGCGAGTAAGAATGAAACAGGATGGAGCACACGTCCTGTTTTCAACATGCAGCAGCATCTTGAACCAACTTTGAAGCACTACATCCTCTTTGAGAGCATTTAGCAACCCCCTGGTGCAGCAGGTTGTTTTTCTGGAAGCAGAAAGCGTCTCTTTGGGGATTGCCAAACCTGTGGATGAGGGTGGATTTCACTGGAAAACACACGTGGCTACTGGGGAAATTCAAATGCCAGGGCTTTTTTTGGAGAGGGGTGGTATTTGTGTGCACTTTGACTATGCTGAAGCTCGACAGGTTCTCCAGTGAAACTGAACTCTGGGACATTCAGAACAACAGCTAAAATTTCATTTGTTTTGGAGCTGCCTCAAATTAGACATTTGAAAGCAATCAGGAGCTGCTTTATCCCTTTTCTGCCTTGACATGGCCTGTCCTTCCAACACCCATCTCCCTTAAATAAAGACAAACACTTGTGAAATGGTCACTTTTACGAAATGAGGGAGCCTTGCCATCTGGGAATGCATCTGCTGACTTGCAAGGCTTTATCCAGAACTGCAGTTCATTACGTGAGACTTTCCCAGCCAGACTCTGCCAGAGCCACTGCAGGACTGGACGCACTTTGTGTCTGCTCAGCTTCCCTCCCTCCTTGCCCTGCCCCTGTACCAGCACAGACACCAGTCCAGGGACTCAGACTGGTGGAGACCGACCTGGTTTGAAATCCAGGACCAGAAACAACATTGGGCATAGGGAATCATGGAATGGTTTGGATTGGAAGGGACCTGAAAGATCATCTTCTTCCAACCCCCTGCCGTGGGCAGGGACACTTTCTACTACACCAGGTTGTTCAGAGCCCCGTCCCACCTGGCCTTGAACACTTCCAGGGATTCACAACCTGTCTGGACAACCTGTTCCAGGGCATCACCACCTTCTGAGTACAGAATTTCATCCTAACCTCCAGTGTAACTCTGCCCTCTACCACCGGTTTGAACCCATTGCCCCTATAAAAAGTTCCTCTTCCTCCTTTTTATAAGCTCCATTTAGGTACTGGAAGGTTCTGTGCCACAGCAGAGCTAAAATCCCGAGATGCCAACTGAAACAACACCTGGCAGAGCTGTTCCCATGCAGATTTCAACAAGCCACCAACGTCTCTGGCACCGTCTTGAAGACCTCGCACCTCCTGCCGTTTGAGGTTTGCCAAGAGACCTGAAGGAGGGGTTACAAGGGGGTTTGTGTCCTGCCTGTGATGCTCCAGAAGGTCTTTCTCCTGTGTGATGCTTCCAACCTTGAAACCTTCCCAGCGGGATCAGGGGCTTCCTGAGTGGCCAGGATCAGCCACACCCAGGAGGTGAAGGCTACACAGCGCTGGCCACTGAGCAGGGGGCTCTGCCAGCTTCTCCTGGCTGCAGGAATTGCTGAGCACAACTGGATCAGGGACAGGACTGAGGACTCCCACACCCAGGCAGGGCTGCAGGGACAGTCTCTAGTTTGACCTGACATCCCATCCCAGAAGATGAAGAATGTTTTCCAGTCAAAACTAATGCATATGTTTCTGTGAAAGCTTTAGTTTTGATGAACTGACATTTTTTACACACACACACACACAAAAAAAAAAAAAAAAAAAAAAAAAAAAAAAAAAAAAAAAAAGTGTGTGTGTGCAAAATTCCCTGTTGTTCCTCATCTTTCCCAGAAGGGCAGATGTGATCTGGGGAGCCAAAGAAGCACCATCAGAGAGGACCCTGACAAGTGAGAGTCGTGAATTTGAACCATTTCTTAGACTTTTCCAGGTGCCTGGAAAGCACCAAACCCGGGAGCTCTGTCTCTGAACCCTGCAGAGCCAGAATTCCTACCGGCCACGTAGGTGAGGAAAAACAGGCACCAGAGAGACACCACAACCCATCAGCTTTGGGAGCAAAAACCATTCCCAGACCTCCATGCAACCATCTGTCAGGCCACAAACACTTGGAGTGTTGGTGAGCAGTTCAAAGGCAGGACTGAAACCCCCAGGAACCAACCCAAGGGGTCTGTGCCGCTGCGGTGACGTGGAGCCCGCGTGTCCTGGGGAATTTGGGTGCTGGGCTGCTCTTTGCCCCCTCTCCAACCCTTCTGTCGTGGTTTTCTGTGACTGAGCTCTGGTAGAAGGGGGGGGGTTAGAGGGGTGGCTTCTGTTAGAAGCTGCTAGAAGCTTCCCCTGTCCCACAGCTCCTGGCAGAAGGAAGAGGGAGCAGAGGAGGGTGGCAGGGAGTAGAGCAGGGCTGCCTCTCGCAGACCCAGATGGGACACTTGCTCGTAGCCGAGCTGAACCGAGACCATCCACTCTTTTTCCAGATGTGAAAGGAATGCCACAACAGACACTGCTGGCTTTGCTTTACTCAGGACACATTGTCTGTCACACTGTCACCCTGCAGAGCAGGGACCACGACCCAGCCTGCCCAGCCTCCCTGCTGCTGGCACTGGTGGGAGAACCTCCCAGGTGCTCTCATTCTAACAAGACCTGCTGGAACCCTCCAGACTCTAGTCAGTGAGGTTTCCCCACCACAAGGAAAGAGAAAATCAGAAGGCCAAGCCAAATCCCACCTCAGAGTCACCTCCCCACCCTCACTGATTTATCCACCCATGTAGCATCTCCAGCAGCCCAAGCCACGAAGAACAGAAAGCAGGACAGTGATGTCCCACTTAGTCCATGTTTCCCTTCAGCGCTCCAGGGGACAGTCCCAGGTGAAAACCTGTGCCAGGGGGTGCACAAAGCCTGAGCTGCTCCCTTGGGGAAGCTACAGAAGCGTAGGGAAGGTCCTTTCTGTCCTTGTCCCCCTGCTCTGCTCGCTGGGTTCCCAGAGCCACATCTGCCATTATGCCCATCTTGGAGGTGGTTGCACCTCCAGAGAAGGGAGGATTTATCATCCAGGCTTGTGCAGCCATTGCAGGTCTCTGCTTCCTTTGCTTTGGGAGGCAGAATCCTCCCCAGTTTGTTGCCTCCTCCTCTCCTTTGGTCCCTGTTCCCTGCCCAATAATGTTGATTAGGCTTCAGGGCAGAAGCAGCATTTTGCACTTTCTTCCAAGCCAGGGTTTCAATTGCGGAGAAAACTCAACCTTGCTTTCTTTAATAATTCACATGGCAGTATTGTGTGGATACTCTTAACTGCTACTTAAAAGTAATTAATTGATTTTCTGACATATCAGTTAACAATGTATTGCACTGACATGAAGTTGTGACTCTGCTGTTGATTGGGCTGGATGACTCGATGCATTCAGGAGCTGAGCTTAAAAGACTCTAAATATATTCTGCTATAAAAGGAAAGGCATTTTACATGTAGTGTTGTCTCAAACTCGAATCCATATGCTGCCTCCAACGCTGTCAAGGGTGAAGTATTTCATTGTTATTTACAGGAGAGCGATAGTATTTAAATTTAGAACATCCGGGAGGTATGAAAACACAGTTTGTGTCAGCTGGAGCCAACAGCAGTGTGGGCCTGCAGGGAAGGCAGGCACGAGGGCTTTGGGGGGCCACACAAACTGGGACAGCTTGCCCATTGCTAAGTTCTCCTCCTGCTTTGAAACCCAGGATCGCTACAGGCATGTCTGTGGATGAGCCTGGAGCAGGAAGACAAAAAACCAGAAGCTGTTTATGGAGATTAATGATGGTTTTTCACAGCTTTTCAACTTTCCAGTAAGTCCCCAGTTCTAATAAACCTCAGGGCTGGGTGGCAACAGCACGTTAAATAAAGGACTGTGGTCAAAAAGTTCAAACCAGCCACATTTTGTGAGATAACCAAATATGACCTGGCTTGCTTTCTGTGTTCAATGACATTATCTGAGCAAATGGTGGGCATTTATTACGTTTCACAATCACAAATTCAGACATCTACTGTTTAATTAGTGAGGCTTGAAAACTCCAAGCTGGACAGGTAACGGGTGGGGGGCACTACTGGAAGTGTTTCCATTCTTTATAGAGGATATGAGCTTACTTGCTTGTGATCTGTGCTTTGATATCGGGAATCCCATCCTGGATAACTCAAAGGTCAAATCCCCGACTTTTATGTGTTCCAGAACGCTTCACATGTTGAACACTGTTTGGCTTCTGTTCTCAAAGAGACTTTTTTTTTCTCCTTCCTTCCCTTTCTATGAAACACCACAGAAACATTAAGCTGAGACACAGAGCAACTCCCCTCTAAAAGTGTTCTTTTAATAGATATTTTATGTGAAAGTGCTTGTGGGGAGAAACAGGTGCTTTTGTTGCCTCAGCTGTAAAAAAAGGGGGAAAACGAAGCAGCTTTCTGGTGCACAAACCTATTTTTATCCGTATTCACCTCAAGAAATTCTGCCAGTTTTATCTTTCAGGTATCAAGACTATAAGAATGTTTCTTCTCCACGCAGAGCCTTGTGACAAGATCTAGAAGCTGCTACAGGAAATTAATTTCACCAAGACTATCCTGTTTATGAAATTACAGTATTAGCTGGCTCGACTTCTGTGTGCATGGCACAGAACAGAGTCCCACACCACGAAACAACCTCCACCCTCAGAGTTATTTACCACCAATCGTCGAGATTTTGCCACTAAAAATGCCTGCGATCCTGTTATGACTTATTTTAACTTCAGAAAAGCATCAGCAGACCCAGCCATGAGTGTCTGGCTTCAGGAGAAAAGAGTTTTGAAAAAGAAGAGAGATCGGGAGGTCATGAATTATTAACGTTGCCTTCTGTGGATGGGAGAAAGTGTCAAGATTTTGCTGAAGTCACGGATTGATTTTCTGACACAACAATTGGAAAGCTGTGGAAAGCAGCCGCTCGGATGGCAGTGTCAGGTGCCCGAGCCATCAGGAAATGGGATTCCTCCTCTCACTTACCAGCACTGCCCACAGCGATACTTACAGGGAGGAAAGAGTGGGAAAAGTAGGAAGAAATTGTAGGGTGGATGAGGAAAAGAGAACAGATTTAAGAAATCCTGCTTTACAGAGGGCAAACCTTTTGGTTTTGTTTTTTTTTTTCCCCCCCTCACTGAAATAAAGTAGATTTAGGCTGAAATGTCATTTCATTAATTTATGCCTATTTTTAAACTTAGAACCATAGAATAGAATCACAGAATGATTCGGGTAGGAAAGGACCTTAAAGATCATCTCATTCCCACCCCCTGCCATGGGCAGGGACACCTCCCACCAGCCCAGGTTGCTCCAAGCCCCGTCCAACCTGGCCCGGGACACTCCCAGGGGTGTGGCAGCCACAGCTTCTCTGGGCAACCACTTTTTGTTTCACTGAATTTTGTCTCATGAATTTTGTTTCAGTGAAAACAAATGTGTGTGTGTGTAGGATGATTTTTTTCATCCAGCTGCATCCTGAACGTCTTGGCTGACTTCAGAATCATGTCAAACTCCTTCCTGGCATTGGGTGGTGTAAACCACTGTCATAATTTGTCCTGAATTAGATCAGGTGAGAGCAGCATCCCTTTGCTTATGCTGCTGTTTCCCTCGAGGACTGATTGCTGCTTCCTTCCATCCAAAGAGTGTGAAGCAGAAAATTACACACTTGCAGAATTCCAGAATCACCAAGGTTGGAAGAGACCATTGGGAACATCCAGTCCCACTGTCACCAGCATCACCATAGTCACCCTAATCCATGTCCCCAAGGGCCACATCCAGACACCTCTGGGACACTCCCAGAGACAGTGACTGCACCACCTCCCTGGGACACTCATTCCAAGGCCTGACCACTCTGGCAGGGAAAAATTGTTCCTCATCTCTGCTGTGCCCCTGCCCTGGTGCAGTTTGAGGCCATTCCCTCTGCCCCTTTCCCTCGGGCCATGGCAGAAGAGCCCGACCCCCCTCACTGCCCCCTCCTGGCAGGGAGTTGTGGGGAGCAATGAGATCCCCCCTGAGCCTCCTCTGCTCCAGACAAACACTCCCAGCCCCTTCAGCTGCCCCTCACAGGACTTGCTTTCCAGCCCCTTCCCCAGCTCTGTTCCCTTCCCTGGACAGAACTGGTGAGAAGGAAACCAGGGTATGAGGTGACAGCACAGTGTGGATGGAGATGGGAAGGTGAGACACGGTTTCCTGCAGCCAAGACCCCTTTCCATGCTGGAGGAATCCCCCTGGGAAGCCTTTTTGCAGCCCAGCCAAGCACTGAGCTCCGTGTCAGAAGAGATTTGCAAAGCCAGGCTCTGGAACAAGGGGGTAAAACAATGGTGAGTTTGTCTCCAGACAGAAAGGCAGCGTCTTCAGCACCACTTCGACAGTGGATAAAAGCAAGGCACACTCTGGCAATAAAAGGGAATGTGAAAAAAATTGTGAGGGAAATTTAAATATATTGGAAAGCTCGATTAATGCCAATTTCACAAGGAAATCTGCTGGATAAGAGCAGGGCAGCGACAGGTACCTCAGCACTGGGTGAGAGATGAGGGAACTGGTGGCAAACTGGTCCCGCTGGGTGGCTGAATTCCAGCCCCAGTTTGCCGCGGTGGGAAAGGCTGGCTCTGTGTTTTTGTGTGCTGCTGCTGAGCCGCCTGTGGAGGAGTGTGTTTGGTGGTCTTTGTTCCATTCTTAGTGGTTTGTGTCCCACCACACGTCTGGCTCCTTGCCAGGCGAGCCCGAGTGCTGCAAAAAGTCAGTGGGCAATTAGCATGGAGATAACAAGGTTTCCTTCTCCAGCTGGGTGGTCCGGGCTAGAGCCCAGACTGAGTGAGATCCAGGAAGGGACAGGTTATTTCTGAGGCTGCAGCATGACAGCACTGCACAGAAAATGCAGGAGTATGTGTCCCATAATTCTGGGGAAGGCAGAGGCTGGGAAGTTTGCAAATGCCTGTAAACTTTTGAAGGGGGCAGCCCAGAGGATTATTGGAGCTCTGGGGGGCACAGAGGGTGTTGAGGTGTGGTTTTGCACAGCGTTTCTGCCTGTTTTTGTTTTCCCAATCCAAGGTGTGACCTGCACTAGGAAGAGGCAGTGCAAACCTGGTCCAGAAGCTGGGATACAGGAAAGACATGGAGCTGCTGAAGCGAGGCCAGAGGAGGCGCCAGGATGGTCAGAGGGCTGGAGCAGCTCTGCTGGGAGGGAAGGCTGGGAGAGCTGGGATTGTTCAGCCTGGAGAAGGGAAGCTTTGGGGGGACCTCACTGTGGCCTTACAGGGCCTGAAGGGGCTACAAGGACGATGGAGAGAGACTATTCCCAAGGGATAGAGGGACAGGAGAAGGGGAATGGCTTCACACTGATGGAGGATAGGGATAGATGGGGAGACCCTGGCACAGGCTGCCCAGAGGGCAGTTTAAGTGATGGCCAAGGGCTGTAGAGGTGACGGCAGGTGGTTAAAGCTGCTGAATTCCTGAAGAACCAGTGAAATAGAAATGAAAGCAAAAAGTGTTCTTGCTCCAAGTGCACAGAGCACATAATTCTGTCTTGCCAAAACAATAATAATGGTATTAAAAATGATGACCACCAAGAGAGCTACAGGTCTCAGAAAGGCGCCCCCTTGGGCTGTGCCCTCTCAAAACTCCCCTGAATGAAAGAAAAAGGCTTGTGGTTGGGCACTGGGGTGGGTCCCCCCCCACCAGGGGCTGCTGCTGGGGGCTGTGGGTGTGGACACCAGTGGGAATCCTGCCCCTGAGCCGGGATCACCCCTGAGACACCTGTAAGGGGCACCTCTGGCACAGCGAGATACCCCCACGGGTCACGGGAGGGGGACAAAACATTAGTGCCATTTCCATAGAGCCACAGAATGGCTGGACTTGAAAGGGATCATCCAGTGCCACGGGCAGGGACACCTCCCACCAGCCCAGGTTGCTCCAAGCCCCGTCCAACCTGGCCTGGGACACTGCCAGGGATCCAGGGGCAGCCACAGCTTCTCTGCCCAACCTGTGCCAGGGCCTGCCCACCCTCACGGCCAGGAATTCCTTCCCAATATCCCATCTAGCTCTGCCCTCTGGCAGTGGGAAGTCATTCCCCCTTGTCCTGCCTGTATAAAAACTCCCTCTCTCTCCTTTTCACAAGCCCCCTTAAGGTCCTGGAAGGTCACAATGAGGTCTCTCTGGACCTTTCTCTTCTCCAGGCTGCTCTGCTCTGTTTCTTTGAGCTTTCCCCTGGCTCTTTTTCTCCAAGCAAATTTAACCCTCTTTTTGCTCTTCCCCACTCCCATTTTTTCTTATCTCTCCTCCCAGGTTTGCTGAGAACGCTTATGCAAAATCCAGCATGGATGGGAAAACACCCTGAAGAGATCCATCACAACCCGGCTGTGGCTCTGCCCACCCTGATGACTTTGCTTTCTGCAGCAAACAGGGGCCGGAGATGTCCATGGCATCTCTGTGCCACCCCTGCCAGCCCAGGCAAATGCCATGCAAATTTCCCAGCTCCCTCCTTGCCAGGAGGTGATGGAGCATCCCAGGGAGCGGCAGCAGGAGGTAACAGTGGCTGTGCTGCCATGCAAATCTGCCAGGGGGGCTTGTTTGGTTTCCCCAGTGCTCAGTGAGAGGTGGAGGAGGCCAGAAATGTGTGGCCACCAAAGAGGTGTCCACTGACAGCCTCCCCACCGTTCCACACAGGATGGCAGCAGGAGGAGCCACGCTGGATTTTCGGGTTTTACAGAGTCATGAGCTCCCCTCAGTTCTCACAGAATCACAGAATCATCAAGGTTGGAAGGGACCTTCAAGATCATCCAGCACCACCAGGATCACCCCCAATCCCTGTCCCCAAGGGCCACATCCAGACACCTCTGGGACACTTCCAGAGACAGTGACTCCACCACCTCCCTGGGACACTCATTCTGATGAATTTCATCATCCTAGAGACGATGGGAACATTAAATTCTATCCCTACATAGAGGGGAAAAATGAAAACACATAAAACACAAGGAATCAGTTTAAGATACAGATGCTGAAAGGGGCTCTGAGCAACCTGGGATAGTGGAAGGTGTCCCTGCCCATGGCAGGGAGTTGGAAAGAGGTGATCTTTAAGGACCCTTCCAACCCAAACCATTCTGGGATTCCATGATCTTATGCTTCTATGAATGTTTGGAAAAGTGGCGTTTCAAGCACCCTCGCTACAGACTTATTTCTCAGCAGTTTCCTGTAAACAGACTTTATCTCCTGGTTTGATAAAAGTTGAGGGGCAGATAAAGTGAGAACCCGTGTTTGGGGTGATGTTTGAAAAAAATCTGTCTCCATTTCACATGCCTGTGGTGAAATGGGGAAATCCTGATGCTGAAGGAATGGGGAAACTCCCCCTGCCTGGGGTGATCCCGAGATGTGCTGTGTGCGCTAAGGACTGCTCTGCCTGCTCAGAGGGACAGGGAGTGGCTGGAGTGACCCCTTGAGGGCTCTCCCAGCCCTGCTCTCCTGAGATATCCCAAAACTCAGCTGTCAATCCCCTCTCTGAGCTCAGAGGGCCGGGGCTGGATGCTGAAAACAGCCTATAAACCACTGTGTGTGTGTCCACCCGTGTGTGGGTACTGCTACACGTGTCTCTGTAGTAGCTACTTGATCTCCTTTTACAACAGTCTTTGCTCCTACTCATCCAGCCCCGCGTGGCGAACAGAGACACGATGTAAAGGACACTCTGCTCCCCCACTTCAGACATTTGTAATCTCTACCCACAATGCTTTTTTTTTTTTTCTTTTAACAGCACTATCATTTCCATAAAATGTTTCAGATTAGAGAAGATCTCGGCTAAATTTAGCTTTTATGGAAGAAAGACTAAAACATAATTAACTGTTTAAAGAACAAAACACAAACCACATGAAGCAATGAAACTTGTTGGCGAGAAATCTAACAGTAGTGCTTGGTAGCAAAACCATCTCCTGGGGAACAGATGTTTGGGATTTGACACGAAAATAGAAACTACATTTATGTCAAAGGCTTTAACTGCCTGAAAAACTGACAAACACGCAGTGTTGCTCTTTGGACACCACCAATTTCCAGGTTGTACACAGAAAATGGAGAGAAATTAAAGCCAAACAGCGGCAAAGAACTATTGACTGACTTGGTTTTCTAAAGCAAGTCCCCAAACTAGTGATGTCTCTCCGCCTTCAGGCAGCTTTTAGTGCAGTCTGAATGGCTAATTATTGCCAGCAGTGGTGGAAAAGCTGCTTTGCAGGCACTTGGTCACGCTGGACGTATCAGGCTCTGTTTTCAGCACACAACTTTCTATAAATTCTGCTTAAATAGGTCTGTCGGCCCCCACCCCCTCATTTTATAAATTGATATTGGAACTGTTAAGATGGAGAAAGTAATAAAACCCAAAAAAATCAACCTCCTTAGGTAGTTGTCTCATGTCACATCAGGAGAAGAGAAAATCAGTGGCCTGATTTCCAGGGGTGACTCGAACAGGGAGCTGTGACACAGCAGTGCCAGTCAGGCACATTGTGGCTTTTGGGGGAAGCAGGAGACTGGGATAGGAAGGAGTATTAACTGGAGCACCATCCTTCAATTCCTGTAGTTCAGAGCCTGGGTGAATGTGTTAGGCTGGATTCATCATAAAGAAGTTTATCGATCTGTCAACAGGGCAAGAAGAAACAGCCTCGGGCTGTGCCAGGGCAGGGGCAGGTGGGACATGGGGAGGAATTTGTGGCTGGAAAGGGTGGTGAGGCCTTGGAAGGGGCTGCCCAGGGAGGGTTGGAGTGCCCAGGGCTGGAGGTGCCCAAGGCAGGAGTGGCCGTGGCACTGAGTGCTCTGGGCTGGGGGACCAGGTGGGCATCGGGCACAGGGTGGGGTCAACGATCTGGGAGGGCTTTTCCAACCTTAATGACTCTGTGATTCAAAAATAATTCCACAGTTATGGACCATTGGTTCACAAGAGCTCTCCTACCACTGACCGTGAAAAAAGCTTTTTGGCCCACGAGTTAAACCCACCAGAATACGAGAACACCCCAGCAGGGCCCGCATGGCTTTCCAAGCGGGTGTCCGTGTTTTAATGTCACCACATGATGCTGTGCAGCCTCACGCAAAGACAGACATCATTCCCTGCCACACACACGGCCATGGGCATGCTCCCCGCAGCTCAGGAGGTGTCACACCAGGCCCACATCTCACCCAAATTCTCCAAGAGTCAAAACAGAAAACATCAAGCCCAACGTGGTCTCCACCCCACTTTCCTTTGGTTCTCTCCCCTTGACAGAGGTTTCCTCTCTCCTCCTGCCTCCCCTCGCCCTGTTTCACACTGGAGAAGACGCAGTAAAGTGAATTTCAGTGCTACCTCTGCAGTGGGCACTGAGGGAAGGTGGGGAAGCCAAAAGCAGAGCTGCAGTTTTGAAGGGAAGAGCAAGAACCTTCCAGTCCTTGGGGGATTTATAAAAAGGAGGGAGAGAGACTTTTTATATAGACAGAGTGACAGGAAAAGGGTCAGTGGTTTTACACTGCTGGAGGGCAGGGCTGGATGAGATGTTAGGAAGAAATTCTTTCCTCAGGGGGTGGTGAAGCCCTGGCACAGGTTGCCCAGAGAGTTTGTGGACTCCCCATCCTTTGAAAGTCAAACTCATTATTCTTGAATAGAATTTAAGTGGAGGATTAATTTAATTATTCACATTAGCAGGGCACCTTCCTGGGTGCTATCACACATCTTAATATCTTTGTATGCGTTCACCTGGATGCCAGAACCCCAAAGGGAGTCACAGACATGATGTCGGCGGCCCCAGAAACCCCTGAGACCTCCGTGGGGGACAAACATTGCACATTTTCCACGAGACATTCAGCATTTGATCATATTCTACAGTATTAAAGAGCGGGAACTAAAGAAAAAGCTGAAGGGTTTTTGGAAGGAAATGCTCCTCTAGTAGGATTTGTTTCTGCAAAACTGGAGCTCTCTCAGTGCTGTTTTCAGATGTGCTTTGGGAAGCTTATGAGTAGCACCATTCTCAGCTCTTTATAAGCCTGGAGAAGAATGAGGCAAAAATCGGGAATTTGCTTCTCACTTGAGGCAGGTTTTCAGATTCACTCAGCACCAGCTTTTAATATTATGATGGGGGGAAAAAAAATGTGCAGCCAAACCCAGCCCTTTCAGCAAGGAGGGAGAATTAATGAAGGCAGGTTTGTACATACAGAGTCTGAATTCGGTTCATGTTCTAATATCTAAGCAGTTAGATTTTATTATGATATCATTTACAGTTAAATTTCTGTTTGGAAAATTATTCTTATTTAGCTGTAGGAGGGAAACAAAGGACCGAGCCAGTCAGTCATTCACTCAGTCTCATTTCAGTGCACAGTAAAGTTAAGGAGAAGATTATTCTGGGAAAACAGTCCATTGGAAAACACCCAAAAATCAGCCCAGTCACTGGTCACAAACAGCTCAGGTTCATCAGGGGAAAGTCCTGCTTAATTGGTTTAATTAGGACAATTCTCTCAGGCACAGGGTGGGATTGCTGGAGTGTCCTGAGCAGGGCCAGGAGCTGGGCTGGAGATGCTTGGGGATCCCTTCCAGCTCAGGAGAGTCTATGAGCCAATAATCTGTTTTTCACTCATATTCCACTTTGGATCCAGCAGATTTTTGTTGAATGGAGGTTGGGGGGAAAAAAAAAAAAGTGATTCCTTCATACTCTGAGCTCTCATTTCCTCAGCCTGGAATGAATTTGTGCATGTCCATCTCCTTTCTCAAATTAATGAATAAATTAAAAAAAGCTGACAGTGCTGAACTGAACTTCTCTGGAACTGCAGCTTATAATAATATTGGCTCCAAAACCCTGCTGTAAATTCTTGCATATTTTGTTCAACTTTGCTTCTTCCCATATGCAAATTTTCTACTGGTATGCAAGTTTGTTATTGCTTTATGTCCTACAAACACGCAATCCTAAGAGAAAAACTTAGACCAAAAGAAGAAGGATTTTCATTACCTCGCTATTTTCCTCTGCAAATACAAAGATGCTTTGACCCCTGTTTTAGCAGGATGCACAATATTAATTTTCCTTTACGTGGTTCTTTTCATCGCAAAGAATTTTGTTGAGTGTTTCTGATCACAGAGGATTTGGAAGCACCAAAATAGGCACAACCACATCTGAGGTAGAATGTGGGAGCTTTTTAACCTGAAGAGGATAAATCACCTGGTGGGCTGTGGGGAGAAGTCAGATGGGAATGTCCCATCACAAATTTATAGTTAATTTGGGCTGCTGGGTTTGGCCTCTTCTCCCAGGTGACAGGAGGGGAGGGAACGGCATGAGGCTGAGCCAGGGCAGGGGCAGGTGGGACATGGGGAGGAATTTGTGGCTGGAAAGGGTGGGGAGGCCTTGGAAGGGGCTGCCC
>JAWWEU010000210.1:1763-21171 GCA_035583155.1 Acropternis orthonyx | reverse complement strand
CTGTTTTTGTTTTTTAAGATTTTTTTTTTCTTTTTTGGGGGGTGGGGGGAGGGAGAAAAAAAGAAAAAAAATTTACAAAGACCGAGCGTTGAAATTCCTTTGGATGTTGGAAGAGACGGAGAGAGAGAGAGAGAGAGAATCCCACGGAGAAACGCTGCACCAAACCCGCGATTCGACATGCATTGTGCAATAAAGCAACCGGACGGAGAAGGGAAGGGGGGGCCGGGACCCCCCCATGGTGACACGGGGACACGGTGACACGGCACCGGGCGGCTCCCCCGCCCCAGCTCGGCGGAAACGGGGAGAGGAGGAGCCCGAGCGGACCCCGCGCCCCCTCCCCGCGCTCCTGGAGCAGCAGCGGGGCCGGGGCCACCCCCGGTGACACCCCAGGGCGGGTGGCCCCGAGGTCCCCGAGCGGCCACGGGCTCCCACTGGAGCGAGGACGGCGGGGTCCGGCAGCGGGACCCCCGGCACGAAACCGTCTCCCTTCTTTAATTTATTTATTTATTAATCACCCTCCCGGCCGGTGCTCGCCCCGCTCCCTCCCTTCGCACCCACAGCCCGGACGGCTCTGGAGGAGCCCCCCGGGTACCACCGGCATCCCCCCGGCTGGAGGGGAGGGAGCTGCCGCCCAGGCTTTGGATCCAGCCCTGGCACTGGCACGGGGTCTCGGGGGGTCCCCTCCGGCAGGAGGGCAGCCCGGGGTTACCCGGAGGCAGCACCGACAGGAATTGGACGGAGGCTCCGACCGCGGGTGGGAGGCGGAGAGAGAAATTCCGCTTACGCGGCACATTCGCCTCCCCGCTGCCCTCGGATGGTTTTTCACGTGAGAAACGACGGTTCTCCCGCGTTCCCAAGAGCCCGGAGGCTCCAGCGGCTCCAGCCGCGATGCAGCCGAGGCCGTGCCGGGGTGGGAGCGGCGGCTCCGGGGGGAGAAGCCCCCGCGGCCCGGGCCCCAGCACTTAATCCCGAGGGAGCCGGTGGGGGTGGGGAACACGCGTGTCCATCCCGGGGAACGACCCCGCGGGCGGGCACGGAAAAACCCCGCGAAGCACTTAAGGGCCGGCGCCGGGGGGGGCTCCCGGGGTGTTTAGCACTTGTCCCCGGCTCCGCGGAGCCCCGAGCGCTTACAAGGGCGAGGCCGCCCCCGGGACGAGGACACGGTGCTGGCCAGGGCCGTGCCGGAGCCCCCGGGACCCGCCGGACCCTCCCGCCTGGCGCCGCAGCACTTACGGCCCCTCGTGCCAGGCTCCCGGTGCCACCCGTGCCACCGGTGCGGTGGCAGCAGGAGCGGGAGGCGAGGGGATGGGGATGGGGAGAGCCGGGGTTCCAGGGAATGGGTGCCCGGGAGGCAGAGGAGCGGCCCCCGGCCCCCCTCACCCCTGAACAGGGGGGCACGGCTCGTCCCCAAAACACCGTGGCCCAACAGCCCCCGTGGCCAAGGTCACCCAGACAGGGGGTCAGTGGTGGCTCTTCCTATACATCGGACACGACGACCCCAATGGAAACCCCAGGGCCCGGGCAGCCCCCCCCCCCCCCCCCTGCCCTTCAGTGCCTTTGGAGAGGCCGTGGGCTCGCTGTGGGGAAGGGGCACTCCCATGCCCACCCTATGCCCTTGCCGGCCTCGAGGCTGGTCTGGCACAGCCACCCTCAGGAGCAGACCCACGTGCTGGGAAACATCCAGAAGCTGCTGGGAAGGGACTGGAAAGGGCACAGAGCTGCCCCAGCCCTGGCGGAGGGGGGGGAGGGGGAGGAGGGCATGGGGCACCCCCAACCCACTGCCCACCACCCCAAAATCCCCCCAGGGCCCCGTGGTGGCTGTTACAGGCAGGTGGCACTGAAGGAGAAAGGACAGGCAGGTCTGGGCACTGGCACCAGTTAGCATGGGGCACTGGCACCAGTCAGCCCCAGGCACTGGGACCAGTTAGCACTGGGCACTGGCACCACTTACCTGCAGGCACTAGAACCAGTCAGGCCTGGGCACTGGACCACAGCTCCCAGCAGCAGTTGGCACTGGTCCCAGTGCCCGAGGCTGGCTGGTCTCAGTGCCCAGAGTTGGCTGGTCCCAGTGCCCAGGACTAACTGGTATCACAGGCGGCTCCCAGGCGGCGGGGGAGGGGTGGGGGGATTGGCGGCCCCCTCAGTATATTATTATTATAATTATTATAATTATTATAATTATTTCCCCGTGTATCGGTCTGTGCGTAACGTCTTAGGTTCCTTTTCTGTTCGTCTGTCCCTCGTTTTGTTCCTCGTTCTGTCGCTCCGGGGGGTCCGGGGGGGTCCAAGACGGGCCCCGGGAGGTGGGGAAGGGGCATGGCGGGTCCAAATCGCTCGCCTGAAAGGCCAAGGCTGGTCTGGGGGGAGGGGGGGGCCTCATGGTGGGACCAAACTCAGCACTTGAACAGCAAAAATATAAAAGAAATAATAAAAAAATTAAAAAATATTATAAAGAAGATAAATAATGGAAGAACTCCAAGCTTGCAGCTCCATCTGCACCCCCGTGGGGAGGCGGGGGGTGGCACCGTGGGCGGGGGTCCATGAGCTGGTGGCACCAGGACCCCCAAGCAGCACCGGTGCCACAACGCCCCCCGCCCCCGTGCTGTTGTCCCTGAGCTCAGGTGGCTCATCCAGTGTCACCGGGGGGAGCCGGTGGTGCCACTGGGAACGGAGGGCATGGGGTTGGGGAACCATTTGCACTGTGGAAAGCTGGGGAAGGGGCAAGGCTGGACCCCACCGCCCCTCGTGGGCACTGGGATCGGCTTCCGGGGGGGCTGCGGCAGCCCTGGGGCATGGAAGGGACCGCCGGGTGACAGGGACACCCGCCCCGGGCTGGCACGATGGCACCCCACACTCCTCATCCCGTCCGAGCCCTGGATCCCTGGGGACATCCGACTCCGGGACATCTGGCATGGGGACATCCAGCACGGGGACACTGGCACTGCCACCACGCCACACCCGGCTTTGTCACACCACGGCCTCGTCATAAGGATCCTCTGGTGATGCCACCCCACCCTCCAGCAGTGCCCATGTCCCGTGGGACACCATGATGGCCTTCCCAGCTCCGTCTCCAGCGCCATCTCCAGCCCCAGCTCCAATCCCGGTTCCAGTCTCGGTTCCTTTGGTTTTTAGACTTTTTGTACAATAAAAACTTTATATAGTCAAAAAGGTACAAAAAAAAAAAAAAAGAGGGAAATTGGTGATAAACGCGTTTCACTTGGGTTACTGATCGTGGCCCTCACCTGGATCCAACCTCTCATCCCAATCCAGCTCCTGATCCAAATCCAACCCCTCACCTGGATCCAACCTCTCATCTGGGTCCAGCAACCCCCATGTCCCTGAACCCCACCCTGTGTGCTCACAGCCCCCCCTGGTGTCCCTGCAGCCCCTCCGTGTCCCCACAGTCACCCCCAGCCCCCATTTCCCCCCAGTCCATCTCCCCCCCCATTCCCCCCAGGGGACACGGGCAGGGATTGTCATTGCAGGGCGGGACGGGGTGGGCAGGGGAGGGCCACCATACGAAGGGACGGTGTGGGCACTGCCCACGGGCCGTGTCCCCACTCTCCTGCTCCAGCCGGGACCCTCCAGGACCCACGGGAAGCCCCTCCCTCCACGCCCCATGCCTGTCCTCCAGGTCTGCCCCACCCAGAGACCCCCGTGGGGGCTCCAGGCCGGGCCGGGGGCTCAGACAAGCCCCTCGGAGGGCAGAGCTGCTCCTGGGGGTGCTCGGCTCTCCCCTGCCCACGGGGATAAACCCCTCGGGGGTCTCCAGGACCCTCAGGGCGACACCGAACCCCGGTGACCCCCCAGCCTGTCCCCAGACACGGCCCCGAAGCGCTCAGCATCCCCCTCGGGGGGCGTGCTGGGGGCGGGGGGGGATGCCAGGCTGTGCCACTCACCCCGAGGGCTGGCGGGAGGAGGTCCGGGGGGGCACGGGAGGGGTTTGTTTGTTTGCTCCGGGCCGATGTCAAGAGTTTAACGAGCGCTCGCCTTTGTTCTGGTCACGTCCCCGCGGGGGCCGCGCCCCCACGGCCCCCACTGACCTAATTGGGAGCCCCACGGGCAGGGCTGGAGGGGGCACAAATTAGGACGGGGACATCCGGGCGACCACCCACGGCGGCCCCGCGGCCCCCCGGACCTGCCAGCACCGGCCGCCCGCGACATTCCCAGTAATTAAAGCAGCAGCGGGGGCTTGGCCGCGCTCCACCGTCGCTGGCAGGGAGCTGGGCACGGGCCAGGACCCCCGAACGGCGCCGGGGGGCGGCACGGGGGGCAGCGCTGGCACCGCGACAGCGGCACCGCCACACCGGCACGGCCGTGGGGCTTGTCGGGGGCCGGGAGGGTCAGTCCCCGTCCTACGGCAGGGATGGGGTTTGGTGCCATCCCAAAGGTCCCCAAACCATCCCGGGATCCGGGTGGTTCAGCAGGGGCAGGGGCAGGGTATGGGCATGGGCGGCAAAGGGACCCTCCAGGACCCTGGTCCTGGTGCCAGAGTGGGGCTGGCAGTGGGATCAGGAGCCCTGGGGGAGGTGACAACAGCCCAGTGCCACCACCACCACCAACAGGACACAGGCAGTGCCTTCCTGGCACCACAAACCCTTCTGCGCCAACAACCAGCGGGAAACCAGGAGGCAAAGAGCAAACATGGCATGAAAATCCCAACCACGGAGCCAAACATTGGGATAAGGGAGCCCCTGGCTTTCAGCTGCCCTTCGGGAAAGGGGAGGGGAAAGGACATCCCAGGGATTTCCCAGAACAGAAGCATCTGGAAGACTTTCCATGTTACAAAAAGTAGAACTGTTGTTTGGGGTTTTTTTGGGGGGGAGGGGGGGGGTCCTGGAATTCCCAGGGTGGGACATTCCCGCTGCTCCAACAGCCTTCTCAGCGTTCTGGGACGAGGATCCCACCGGGAACAACAACCCTGGGACGTCAGTCTTCACCAGGGGCAGGATTCAGCCAATGCCCACCTGGAATCCAAGCAGACATTCCTGCTCTGGGAAGGTGGCAGGAGCCGATTCCCTGGGAAGGAGGAGGCAAAGGACGCCAGAGCAGCCCCAGGCAATCCTGTGGGATTGGGAATCCGGCTCTTCCCGCCTGGAACTGCTCCTGGAACCCCGCAAATCCAAGGTGTCAAAAGGAGCCAGACAACTTCCCCAGCAGCAGCTTTGGCCATGAATTTTTCCATAAATTCAGCAAGACTGGGATGTTTGGCAGCGGGAAGAGCCACATTTCTGCAGAGCCCTTGGGATCATACCCAGATCCAACACAGAAATCTCAGGACAAGGCTCCTGGCTGGAGGGGAGAACACCTGACATGGGGTTGATGGGCAGTTCTGGCTCTGGCAGCTCCTGCAGGGAAGGCAGGGGGTGGTGTCACGACATTTTGGGAATGATGTGATGACGGATTTGGGAAAATCCTTCCCTGACATTCTCAGAGACTGAGCGGGACTTGTGTCATCCATGGGGACAATCCCTGTCGCAGCTGCCCCACGGCCACAGACATTCCTGGAGCACTGGGAAGGATCAGGAGCTGCTGCCAGGATCCCCCGGAATACTGGGAAAACCTCTGGAATGTGGGACTGGAGATGCACCAGAACCTTTTTGCTCCGTTTCCCCCTCATTTCTAAACTTGGCCATTTGGGACAAAAACAAATCCAAATATAAGAAGCATAAGAATTCCCAGTGTACTGTCAGTGAAACCTCTGGACAAGTGTGGGAGTGGGAAGTGGGAAGGGAGGGGAGGAGGAGGAGGAGGAACCCACAGCAGGAGCTCCAGGACAGCCTCAAACGATCCCAAACCGTTCTGCTCTTTTCCTCTTCTTTGCCTGGAAAAGGGAATGACACGGAAAATTAATAAAGCCAATAAATGAGGGATCTAAAATGCTCTAAAGAGGGAATTGGTTAAAAGTTTGGCCTGGGGAATGTGGTTGGGAATGGGAGGCTCTGGGTCCTACTCCCACAGAGAGAGATGGAGTTTCCCCAATAAAAAGAGCCCCAAAAACACACAAAGCTCCAAAACAGACCCAAACAAGAAAGAAACCCAAAACACACAAAGAGCCCCAAAACAGAGACAAAAAACAAGGAGTCCCAAAAATGAGCTCCAAATCACAGAGACCCCAAAACCAGAGACCCAAAACAAAAAAACAGCCCCAAAACTGAGCCCCAACCCCCAAAACAGCCCCAAAACGGAGCCCCAACCCCCCAAAAGACCCCCAAACCAGAGAGTCCTGACCCATCAAGACCCCAAATCCCAGAGAGAGACTCCCCAAAGGCCCTGGATCAGGAATATCCTGTGGGAAGGAGCCAGAGAAGGGGCTGAGCCGGGAACAATGGGGAGCTGCGGGGCCCCCAAAGCCCAGGGGGTGGGGACAGCAAAGGGCAAAGGGTGACCTTGGGGGCACCAAATGCCCCCCAGAGCCCCCCAGTGCCCCATAAATCCCGGGTTTCAGCAGGATAAATAGCCCGGGGGGCACCAGGAAGCCCCATCCCAGGATCCCCAGGGAAAGGGGCTCTGGAGTGCACACAATGCCCGTGAAAAGCCCTTTTTGTTCCGGCACAGCCGGACGGAAAAACCTCCGCTGGGACTGGAGCTCCTGATCCCCTGCCACGGCCCCACATCCCACCTGGAAGGGCAGAATTCCTCCTGGAAAGGGTGTAGGAGCTGCCTGCTTTGGCTGTGCCCGAATCTCGGGCTGGCTCAGTGCCCCCCACCCCTCTATCCCCAAGGGGGGTCCCTTTGTTCTCACCCCTTTGTCCCCACAGGGGTCCTTTTGTCCCTACCCCACTGTCCCCACACAGGTCCTTTTGCCCTCAGGAGGGGTCTTTTGTCCCCAGGAGGGTCCCTTTGTTCCCACCCCTTTGTCCCCACAGGGGTCCCTTTGTCTCCACGGGGGGTCTCTTTGTCCCCAGGAGGGTCCTTTTGTCCTCAGGGGGGTCACTTTGTCCCCACCCCTTTGTCCTCAGGGGGTCTTTTTATCCCCACTCCATTGTCCCCAGGATGTCCCTTTGTCCCCAGGGGGGTCCCCAATCCCATGTTTTGGTGGGATTTGGTGTGCCGGGCACTGCCCCCCCTCAAAGCACTCCAGGCTGGAGGGAAGGCTTGGAATTATGCGAAAGGAAGAGCCACATCCCAATAAAAAGGGCCCAGAATTGCCCCCAGGAGGTGAGAAATTGGAAAGCCCTGGGAACGGGGCAGCTCCCAATCCTCGTTATATCCCAGAGGCTCCCGCAATTTATGGATGAAGAGCACCAACAGCAGGTCTGGGAGCTCGCGGGGCCCAGGTAATGAGGAGGATGAAGGGGAATCAGCTCCAGGAGGGGAGGGGGACCCTGCTGGAAGCATCTGGAATGTCCTGCCAGGGGATCCATGAAAACCCCATCCCATGGGATTGGCAGGGGCTGCCTGTGCCCCCTTTTCCTTCTGCTTCCCAGGGCTGCTCCCAGCAGGAATGTGTCTGCGAGCAGGAACCTGCCCTTCTTGGATTTGAGGTGGGCACGGACTGAAATCCTTCTCTTGGAAAACCCTTTTCCTTGGAAAAGCCCCCATGGACGGGGAGGACGGAGAAGAGGCTGTGGGAGGGACCCACCCCTTGTTGGGCTCATCCCACGCGAGTCCTGAGGGGTCCCAGGATCCACTGAGGCCCCAGGAATTCCCAGTTCCCTTCCCTGCTCCAGATCCCTCAGGAAAAGGGATTTCACCTCTGTGTCCTCTGTGGCTCCAGCCCCGGCCGAGCTCGTGACAATCCCGAACCGTTCCTTCCTCTTCTTCAGCTTCTCGTCCTCCTCACTCTGGCATAGGGAAGGATCCAGGTTGGAAGTCTGGGAATGCTCCAGAGTGTTCCTTCCATCCCTCCTCATCCCATTCCAGCTCCTGCCACAGGCAGGGAACACCTCCCGCTATTCCAGGTGGATCCAACTTGGCCTCGGGCACTCTCAGGGATGGGGAATCCTCTGGGAGAGCCATTCCAGGGTCTCCCCACCCTCCCAGGAGGGAATTCCTTCCCCAAATCCCATCTCAATCCCCCCTTTTCCAGTGGGAAACTATTTCCTGTGTCCTGCCTTGTCCCAAGTCCCTCTCCAGCTCTCCTGGAGCCCTGGAAAGGGCTCCCTGGATCCTTCCCTTCTCCATGACCCCACCAATTCCCAGCAGGGCCACTCCACATCTTCCACTCTTTCCTCCATGGATCAAAAACTCATCCCCACAAAAATCCCAGGATACACAGAACCACCTCCCCCTCCCCCCCTGCTTGGGCTCCAGCAACATCCAAGAGCTCCCAAATCCCATCCCCGATCCCAGGGGGGCTCCCAAAATCCATCTCAGCTCCACAACATTCCGTGTTCCCTGAGGCAGCTCCAGGATCCTGGTGATTTATTTCCCGGGAGGCCCCTTCCCTAAATCAATGCCCGGATAACGATCCCGCTCCCTGACCCCCCTCCACGTGTCCAATAAATTCCCTCCATCCCGAGCTGTTTTCCTGCCAGGCTTTGATTCATGGAGTGCTGAAATCCAGCTGAGGAAAACGACCCCGATCCCGCCTTCCCCCCCTCCCCTCCAGCCATATCCATCAATCCCAGCCCTGCCAAATCCAGGGAAAGCTGACCCCGCTGGCAGCCACTCACATCCACTTCCCAACCTCCCTGTTCCAATTCCTGCTCTCTCTGCTCTCCCACTTCTCCAAAAGCATGGGAATAAGAGGGGGGAAAAAAAGAGTTTAATGAGGAATTCCAAGCCCTGGAGGAAAAACCTTTCCCTGTGATCCAGGAACGGGATCCCCAGGATTGGGAATCCTGATGATTCACCCCAGTTTATCCATGAATTTGTGCTGGATTTGATCCCAAATGTTCATTTTGAGCCCTGATTTCAGGGAAAGGGGGGAATCCCAGTGCCACGGGAATCTGCTCCCTTTCCAAGGGCTCCTTTCTGGCCTGGAGTGTCCAACCTGGATCCCACATTCCAGGCACCAGGAGGACAACTCCTGTCCCCCAGGGCTGCTCCCTGTCCCTTTCCAAGCTACAAGCTCCCTGCATTCCATGATTAAATCCGGGATGAGCTGCTTGTTCTCTGGCTCCAGTCATTTATTCCCAACAGAGGGAAGGATCTCCTACAAAACTGGATCGTTCCCAACTGCTGGGAGAAGGAAAAGAGCCAGTGCTGGAAAAGCTGGTGCCAAAAGGTGTTCCATTTGTGGCTTTCCTGGATCTGGAACTCAGGGAGACCTGCCAGGGATCCCAACTCCATCCCAGTTGGATCCCAGCCTTGGGAACAGCTCAGGTGCCACAATTCCAGTCAAATTCCAGGGATTTGGGGATGGAAAGAACTGTAAAATTCATCCCATTCCAACCCCATTCTATGGGCAGGGACACTTCCTACCATCCCAGGTGGATCCAACCTGGCCTGGGACACTCCCAGGGATGGGGAATCCATCTCCCTGAACTCCAGGAGACTGGAAAGGAGGGATGCCCCCAGACTCCAGAAAGTTTGAGAAAAGAGGGATCCCCCAAACTCCTGGAGTTTGAGAAAGGAGGGATCCCTTCAGGGGGAATTTTTGGCTTGCTTTCCCTTTTTCTCTGCCCAGAAAAGTCGGGAAGCTGAGCCTGTTCCTCCGGCCCGAAGCAGGCCCTGCCATTCCCCTCCAAATTCCTGCAGGCCCTGAATGGGATGGAATGGGAATGACATCATCCACGGGATCATAATGGAAGCGGGGGAGGGACCTGTTTGTGCTCCAAACAAAAGCCAAGTCCTGTTTCCCAGGAAGACCAGCTGAGTGGGAGAGGGAGGTCAGAGAGCCCCGGGAAGGAGGAGTCTCCTGACCCTTTGGGAAGGCCTGGAATGGCCTGTGAGAGGCTCCAGGGAGAGGGAAGAGGCTGGATGGGTGATCCAGAGGAATGGACACGGAGCAGGGAACAGGTGGATGTGGAATGGCAGCTTTGGGATGGGCTTGAAAAGGAGAGTCTGGCCATTCCAGAGGGTGGAGAATTCACAGAGATCCTGGGATTTCCCAAAAATCCCAGAAAACCCTCCAAGCCCTTCCAGAGGGTGGAGATTTCCCACAGATCTCGCAGATTCCACATAGATCCCAGAAAACCCTCCCCCGAGGCCGATCCCCCCTCTCTGATCCACAGGGATCAGCCTCCCGGAATATCCCAAGGACCCTCTTCCCTTTCCTCTCCCAACATCCCCCCATGACCACCCTCAGCTTCCCTGGGAGCCCAAAGCTCCCAACCCAGGCTGACAGGGGGGTTTGGAAAAGGCACAGGGATTATCCAGGAGAATGATATTCCTGGCCAGGCTGGCGCTCAGAGCTCCTGGAAGCCAAACAATTCCTGGGATTGTTTTCCTGCCTCATTTGCTGGTTGGACACAGCAGGACTTTGTGCTGCTCCGCTGAGCTCTGCTCCCAGCCCTGGCTCATCCACACTGGGATCTGCTCCATGGAAAACGTGGCCTTGTCAGCTGGAATCAGAGCAAAAATTCTGCCGGAGCCACGGAGGGAAAAATGAACCTGTCCCAGCATGGAAAGTTGGGATTTCCCATGGAAGGGACATGCTGAGGGTCCAACCTGGGTCATTCCTGAGGCTGCTGGTGCTTTCCATGGCAACAACAACGGGATGGGACATGGAAAACTTGCAAACAGGGAAAGGAAAGTCATGGAATGGGCTGGGAGGGGTTTAGAGATCATCCCATCCCATTCCATGGGCAGGGAACACCGCCTGCTATTCCAGGTGGATCCAACCTGGCCTGCGACACTCCCAGGGATGGGGAATCCTCTGGAAATCCATTCCAAGGCCTTCCCACCCTCACAGGGCGGAATTCCTTTCCCAAATTCCAGACAGATCCCAATTCCTGAGCTGGACACATGTTCCAGCTCCATTCCCCACTTCCAGTCCCTGCTCCTCCAGCAGATCCCACGAGATCCAGGACAAGGAGCTCATTAGTTTGTGCCCATTCCCCCCTGGAAAACTTCCCAGCTCCAGGGCCAAATCCAGCCCCTCCACACCTGTTGTACTTCCAAGAGTTAATTCCCACTGAAACCTCCCCAGAGCTCCAGGTCTGAGCTGAACCCCTGGGCTCTTCCCACTTAAAATCGGGATGAACCACCTCAAAATTCCAAACCCTTGGGAATTATAACTTGGAAACCCATGTGGAGTCCCACCACAAACAGAGAGAGGGGACTGTGAAGGAAACGGTGCTGGCAGGGCTTGGGAATGGGGTGTAAAATCCTTGGAGAGGGGATGGTGGGATTGGAACTGGAGCACTGGGATAATCCAGAGGTGGGAAAAGCGTCCTGGAACGTCCTTACCTTTTTGGAGAGAGAGGAGACGTTCAGCCCGAACCTCTGGGCCCTTTCCTTGAGTTTATCCATGTTTATCTAAAACAACAGGAAAAATGTCACGGGCCTGGTTTTTCCCATCCCCATCCCTCGGGCTTCAGGGAGAGGGATCCTCCTCAGCCTCATGCTCAAATTAAGGGCCCCGAGCAAAACTTCCAGGACTCCTGGAAAACCAGCCCTGCTCCGGGGCTGCCGCAGGGCTGGGAAACTGCTCCACCCCCTTTCCAAAGGCAGCAGCTTCCCGAGATTTCCCGAGGTTTCCCAGCTGCACTGGGCACTCTTATCCCCAGAGAAATTATCCCTGAAGAGCCCAGATTTTTGGGATAAGCCTTCCATGGCTGTCACACTCCTGGCATAGGAGGATCCCACCAGCTCCCCCCTTCCTGCAGGAACCACTTGAACCCCTTCAGGATTTCTCCCAAATCCCACCTCTCAGGGTATGGGGAATGGTGGGATTTGTCCACCAGAACATGGGACAAATCTTAAGGAAAAGCCCCAAATTCCAGAGGTGACTGAGATTCCTTACCGTGGGTTTTCCATCTGCAGAGAGGCCTGGAAGGAGCAGGGAAGAGAATTCCCAGTTAGGGAACGGCACCAGAGCAGGATTTGATCTCCCAGGAGGCTCATCCCACCAGGATGAGAATTCCCACCCCATTCCCCCCATTTCCACATCCCTGCTGATCCCAATTCCATTCCCTCCTCTACCATCCATCCCCATCCCACCTTTCCAGCAGCTTCTGGAATGGAATGTTTGGAAGGACCAAGGAATGCCAAGACCCACAGGAAAACTTGGGAAAATTAAACCACCAAGTGGCAACACGAGTCCTTTTCCTGCTGATTTCGCAGGATTCCAACTCCACAATTCCCACGTGGAGCTCCAGGAAAAGGGAAATCGAAGGGAATTCCCCAGCTTTGGGTCTTTCCCTTCCAAGGAATGTCATTCCAGGCATTGGTTCCGCTTCACTTCCTCACCTTTTGTGGGAATTGTGGCCAAACCAAACCTGTGGAATCAAACAAAGGGGAGTCAGGGAATGTCCAGCCTGGGAGAACTTCCCTTCCAAGGGTTTTCCCTCATTTGGGGCCAGGATAAGCTAGGAACAACATTCCCAGCTGATGGAATCCCCGCAGCAGCTCCCACTGGCTCCAAAACGCCCCTCCAATCCCAAACTTTCCAAGACACCTCTTCTCTACCTCGTTTTCCAGACCCCTCCAGTGTTGTTGTCCCATCACTTCCCACAGAGGTCCCTGGAGAGGTTTATCCCATGGAAAAATCATGGAATGGGCTGGGTTGGGAGCTTAAGGCTCATCCAGTTCCATGAGCAGGGACAATTTCCGTTGTCGCAGGTGGGTCCAGCCTGGCCTGGGACACTCCCAGGGATGGGGAATCCTCTGGGAATCCATTCCAGGGCCTCCCCACCCGCGCAGAGAGGAATTTATTCCCAAAAATCCCACCTAAATCACCCCTTTCCCAGTGGGAAGCCATTCCCCCATGTCCTGCCACTCCAGCCCTTCTTCAAAGTCTCTCCTGTCTTTCCTGTGGGATCCCATCAAGTACTGGAAGGATCCAGTTGAAATCCCAGGAATAAACCCAAGGATTAAACCCAAGGGATCCAAACCCAAGGGATCACACCCTCCCAGGGATCCAAACCCAAGGATCCAAACCCAGGGATTAAAACCAAGGGATCCAAATCTAAGGGATCTGAACCCAGGGATTAAAACCAAGGGCTCCAAACCCGGGGACCACAGCCTCCCGGGGATGAGAGCCGTCCCAAACCCCGGGAATCCCCTCCCAAGTCCCGGGAAGCCGAGCCCTCGCTCACCGCGCCGCCCTCGCCGCCTTCTTGCTCTCGAGGCTCACGGGGACGTTGAACCGCTCGGCCCTTTTCTGCATCCTCTGGGAAAGGGACACCAGGAATTTGGGAGGGGACACGGAAGGCTTCCCGGTGGGAAGAGATCCCAACGGGACCTCCCAAAGGAGTGGGAAGGGGAGTAAAAAATCCCCTCCTGGATGTGAGGGGGGAGGAGCCACTGGCACCTCGTGCCACCCGTGGGCACTTCCTGAGCCCCAGAATTCCATGGATCTGATGGAAAAGGCCCATGGTTACTCAGGGAGGAAGCGGAAGCAGAGAGGAGATGTCTTGGGATGGCTCAGGCCATTCCAAGGAAATCCTCAGCCAGGGGAAGGGATCCCAGCAGGGATGTCCCTCCCAGAGGCATCACCAGGTGTCAAACCCTCCCTTTTCCCCCCTAAGCAAAAATCCAAGGAAATGTGCCCAAAAAGGGGCTGGGAGTGTTTTTTTCAGGGAATTTCTTCCTTTGGAAAAAACCTTTTCCCAGGAGCCCAACCCCACCCGTGAGCAACTTGACACCAGCTGAGGAATTCCAGGTGAATTCCAGCTCCAGCTTCCTGGCTCAGAGCACAGGGAAAGCCTTGTGGCTTTGCACTTCCAAGGACTCAGATCCCCTGAAAATCCCCAGGGAAAGGATTAATGTTGGATTCCTGCGCTCCATGGGGCGTGTTGGAGGTTAGAAAAACAGGGAATATTTAATGGAAACATCGAGTGGAGCCAAAGGCACAGCGAGGAGCACCAGAAACATCTCCAGCAAAACAAAAATGTTTGGAAAAGCTGGATTGGGAGCAGCTCTCGGGGCCCTCCCAGGACTGCGGAGCTTCAGCTCAGAGGAGGAGGGGAAAGGAAGGTGGGAAAAGGGAAAGGAAGGTGGGAGAGGGGAAAGGAAGGTGGGAGAGGGGAAAGGAAGGTGGGAAAAGGGAAAAGAAAGGAAGGACAAGAAGGGTGGGAAAGAGAAAAGGAGGGTGGGAAAAGGAAGGTGGAAAAACGAAAGGAAAAAAGCAAAAGAAAGGCAGGAAAAGGCATCATTTGGATCAAACCTTATCCCTTTAAATATCCTACAAGATACTTAAGGACTTCCTTCCCAATATCCCACCTAAATCCCCCCTTTTCCAGTGGGAACCCCCTCCCATCCTCCTGAATTTGAGGCTGCACTCCCATTCCCGTTAACACCCTTTAATTCCCAGGGATTCCTCCTTGTTTTTTGACCTCATCTATGGAATACACTCCCACAAACATTCCCAGCTCCAAATAATTTCTTTCTCCTCCAACTCCCTCCAACATCATTTTACAACCCCCCCAACCTCCCACTCAATCCTCAAAAAAGTGAATTTTCAGGGAAAAATCTCCCAGAACTTGGAGAAAAACAAGGAGCAGGAGGGAAAAGTCGCCACAATTCCCCCCAGGAGCTCTCCCAGCTCCCCCCAGGATCCCGGTTTTCCCTCTCCAAGGTCACAATCCCAGTGCTCCGGTTGCTGTGGAAATCAGCGGGTCCCAAACAGCAGATTAAAAGCTCGGAGTCTTTGGGAACAGCAGGAATCGTGTTTTCCGAGGGATTTCTGCCCTCAGGAGCCAAGAAAAATAAGGAGGGATTAGAGGAGTACAAGCAGATTCCTGAAACTCGGAGGTTTCACTGCGTTTTCCCAAAGGAATTGGCAGCTCTGGAGGGTTTTTAGGGAGAACAAACACAGGGAGAAAACTCATCCCAAGACACCCCATTCCATGGGCAGGGACAATTCCCGCTGTCCCAGCTGGATCCAGCCTGGCTTGGGACGCTCCCAGGGATGGGAAATCCCAAACCAGTCCACAAAAGCAAAGCAGTTTTCCCATGGAAACGCTGATCCTGCCTCAGCAGCCCCCAGGAGGACGGGAAAGTGGGAATTCCCTGCTGGGAGGACAGGAAAGTGGGAATCTCACCTCCATCTGGGATATCTCTGATGTTATTTTCACCACCTTCTTTTCCGTGATCCTGGAGTTGGGAAAGAGGTAACTCAGTCAGAAGAGCCCCCGAGAGGCACATCCTGGTGGGAAAGGGGTTGGGAATGTCCTCCTGGCTGCTCATTCCCAACACAACAAGAGAAGAAAAATGTGGAAAACGGGAGCAGCCACGAGGCGGGTTTGTGGATTTTCCTCAAATTTGGAGCCCAGCATGGAGGCCAAATGGAGGGATGAGGCCTGGGAAACTTCCTACCAAAATGTAGGGGATATTTGGGGCAGGGAACATCACCCACCAGCCCTTCCAGCAGCACTGAATTCCCTTGGGAAGCGAGGTGGGACCACACCAGGAGCAGCCAAACCCTCCTTCCCTCTGTGATTGGAGGGATCACAACCTGCTCAAGGCAAGAAAAACGATCCCAAAAAAGGATGGAATAGGCACTGGAAATCCGGGAACAACCCCCTGCCCAGCTCCAGGCTCCTTGGAGCAACTTCCAAATCCCAAAGCCGGGAATCCCTGGGGAGTTTTATTCCTTTATGGCCCCGGCACACAAAGGGTCGTTGTGTTCGAGTTCACGGGGCACTTCCAGGCAGCATTCCCTGCTCCCTGGGCCAGCCCATTCCCACCATTCCCAACACACAAAGCGGGGGAAAACCCCCGACCCAGCCTGGAAAACAGAACGGAGGGGGTGGATTCCTGAGGGAAAACAAAGCAGGAAGAGGCAAAGTTGGGAAGCTGGAGCAGCCTCCGCCTCCAAGGGCTCCCATAAAACAGTGGGAATGCCGGGATCGTTAAGGAAAACGAGCGGCTTTTGTTCCCCCCATTAGGAAGGTCCCGATGGTTCAATGGCACTTCCACAGGAAGCAATTCTGCCCCGGGATGGGGCCGGGATGCCGCTGGAATGGTCGCTGGAATGGCCTCAGGACGCCCCCTCCTGCCCGCCGGGCTCATTCCAGGGATTCGGCGCTGGGAAAAGCGGGAAGAGCCTCTCATTCCACGGGCAGGGACACGTCTCGCTGTCCCAGGTGGGTCCAGCCGGGCCTGGGACGCTCCCAGGGATGGGGAATCCTCTGGGAATCCATTCCAGGGCCTCCCCACCCTCTCAGGGATAAATTTATTTCCAAAATCCCATCTAAATCACCACTTTCCCAGTGGGAAGCCATTCCCTCTTGTCCTGCCACTCCAGCCCTTCTCCAAAGTCTCTCTCCCATCCTTCCTGTGGGATCCCATCAGGTACTGGAAGGATCCAGTTGAAATCCATGGAATAAACCCAAAGCATCCAAACCCAGGGATTAAACCCAAGGAATTCCCAGCCAAGGAACCACAACCCCGAAAATCTCCACTCCAAGGAACCTCCATCCCAGAGAATCCCAATCCAGGGAACCTCCACCCCAAGGAATCTCCAATCCGACCCTCCACCCCCTGGATGAACCCCCAGGAATCCCAATCCCACTCCAACCTGTGGGATCTGCTCCCTTCTCCCACCCCAACTTCCCCCTGGGCTTGGATGAATCCCATGGTTTTCCAGGAGGATCCAAACCAGGATATTTACACGTCTGGGGATTTCACTGGAGCCTCTTCCACTTTCACGGGTGGCTCTGCCGGCTTCGGCTCTTCCTCCTGGGAAAGGAGGTGGATAATCCATAAAAAACATTCCAGACACGTTTTCCCGGGGGGTTTCCCAGCCACAAATCCCAAGATTCAGCCCAAACATTCCCAAGAATTCCCATGCTCTGGCTTCGCTCCAGGTGGGGTTGGGAACTCTCCCCTGCGCTTAAGCCCAATAATCCCTTCCCAGAAGATCTGGGATGCACAAAGCCTTGGGAATGACCTGAGGGTGACATTCCCAGCTCAGCATGGAGTGGGAATGACATGGGAGGGTAGGAAGGACATGGAGAGGGGGAATGACATGGGAGAGTGGGAATGATATGAAAAAATGGGAATGACAAGCTGCCCACACTCAGTGTCACTCCAGCAACACCCTTCCTGCTTCCCAGCATATATTCCATGGGAAAACAGGGAAAAATCCTCCTTATCCTCCACCTGCCGAGCAGGAAGGAGCCTGAAAAGTCGCTTCCCGAGTGTGTTGTGCTTTTCCAGGCTGGAATTCCAGGCCTTGGCAGGAGCGGGACTCGATCCCACAGGATCCACGGGCTCCAAATGGGAGACTTTTCCTTCAATATCCTTAAAAACCCCTGGGATCCAGCCGGGTTTGGGGACAAAACCCACAGGTGGGAATCCTGCTGGATGTGCTCCCAGCGATCCCGAAAACTGGGATCACATCCACGACGGGACCCCCATCCCACCCTCTGGAGCATCCCTTGACACCAAGCCCAGCTCACTTAGGCCCAAGACCAGCCCATTTAGACCCAAAACCGGCCGATTTAGACCCAAACCCGGCCGATTTAGACCCAAACCCGGCCGATTTAGGCCCAAACCCGGCCGATTTAGGCCCAAAACCGGCCGATTTAGGCCCAACCCGGACACCAAAAGCGCTTTAAGGTCCACACGGCCCCGGCGTTCCCTCATTCCCGGCCGGCAGGGAGGGAGTATCCCGGCAAACAACCCACCTCTATCTCCTCTCCCAGCACATCCTCCTCGTTGGCCTCTTCCTCAGCTGGAGGACAAAACAACGGAGCCATTGGAGCAGCGGAGCTTCCCGGGGAACCCCTGGATTCCCGGGAATGCGGGTGGGCAGGGATCGGGGAAGGGCCCCCCGGCACCCACCGTGCTCCTCCAGGTAGGCCTGGAGCCGGTTGATGAGATCCTGCTTGTTGCCTTTGGCTTCCAAACCCCTGGCCAGGCATTCCTGCTTCAGCTCCGCCAGCTGGGGGGGGAGAAGATTCCAGGGGTTGGGAAAGACGTGGATTTGAAGGGGGAGGTGGGGTGGGGTGGAGATGAGGAAAGGAACGGGTATTATTCGATCCCGGGGGTGTCCCGGGGGGAATGTCCCGGGGGAACCTCCCCGGGGTCCTCAGGAGGGGGAATTCCCGGGGGGAAATAAATCCCAGGGAATCTCCCTGGAGATACTCCAGAGGGTCCCGTCCCGGGGGAATGTCTTGGGGATGCCGTTCCTGGGGAACATTCCTGGAGGAATCTCCCAGGGGACCATTCCAGGGGAACCTCCCCAGTGTTCTCAGGGGGGAAATAAATCCCAGGGAATCTCCCTGGAGACCCTCCCAGGGGAACCTTCCCGGGGACACCTCCCCGGGGGAGCCCAGGTGGCCATCGCCGGGGGAACCTCCCCAGGACCCTCCTGGGGGTCCCTCCCGGGGAAATCTCCGGAGGAATCTCCCTGCAGGCCCTCCCTGGGGACCCTCCTGAGGGGCCCTCCCAGAGAAACCCCCCCGGGCCGCTCCCCCCCCCGCACGTGGCGGCGCTGCCCCGCGGGGCCCGGGGCGGAGGCGGCCCCGGGGAGGGCTCCGGGCGCTCGGGGGTCCCCGCGGGCCGCCCCGGCCCCCGCCCGGCCCCGCCCGGTCGCGGCTGCCCCGCGGCACCTTCAGCTTGTGCAGCTCCACCGGCTCCGCCGCCATCTTGGCACTCCCGCCCGCTGGCCCCGCCCCCCGCGCCGCGCCGGCCAATCAGCGCCGAGCGCGCCCGAGGGCCCGCGCGAAATCGCCGCTCGCCATTGGCCGGTCGCCACCGGCGCCGCCCGCGTGTGATTGGGTGGGCGGCGGGGGAGGGGGCGGGGACTCGCTGAGTGACAGGGGGGCGGACCAATGGAAGCGGCGGTGAGTGAGCTCGTTACAAGGGTAAGGCGACTGAGAAAAATGAATGAGTTAATAATAATTATAGTAATGACGATGATGACGATGACGAGACGATGAAGATGATGATACTAAAATAATAATAATAATAATAATAACAACAACAACAACAACAACAAAACAACAACAATAACAATAATAATAATATAAATAAAAATATAAGTATAAATAATAATAATAATACAGCCCCGAGTTCATTTAGGGCTCGTGTGAGCCCCAGAACAGCCTCCGGCTCCTACCCAGCGGCCCGCGGGCTCTCCCGCGGCCAAACTGAATAATAATGATCAGATCGAATAAATTGAATGGGATCGATCCGGAACTTCCAGGACGCCATGATTGGTGTGGGCATCCGCCATGATGCGTGTGGGCACTCGCCGTTATAAGTCTGGCTGTGGGCACCAATGAGGCCACAACGGCCGCCGCCATGATGGGTGCGGGCACCCGCCATGATGGCTGAGGGCACCCGCCATGATGGCCATGGGCACTCGCCGTTACAAGTGTGGCTGTGGGCACCAATGAGGCCACAA
>JAWWEU010000209.1:0-21357 GCA_035583155.1 Acropternis orthonyx | reverse complement strand
GAGAAGAGAAGAGAAGAGAAGAGAAGAGAAGAGAAGAGAAGAGAAGAGAAGAGAAGAGAAGAGAAGAGAAGAGGAGTCCAACAAAAATACTGTAAAGAGAACTGAAAATTTCACTACTCATTCCACCTTGAAGTGATGGTGGCACTGGGCAGTTTATTGCCTTGGGTGTGTCTGAGATTGGGACCAGTAGAGGTACAGCTAAATATAGTGTGCTTGTGCAAAATGCAGTAACACTATTAAAAATTTTCATAATTTTTTAAGCAAAGCAGGTAGAAAGTGTTTCTAAGCCCCATTATTACCCAGATCACCTTTGAAGGGTGGTTCCCTATTATGTTTCCAGATATTGCCCTCAAGGAGTGGCTCCATTTCCCATTGTGTGATCAAATTTCACAATCTGCTGTGAAACTGCCAGCTCAGCACCTGCTGTACTTAGGTGTGATTTCCAAGGCAGCTCTTCATTTCAGAGTTGACACTAAGTTTGTTTTACACAGGAGTTGTGAGGGATAAATTTGGTAATGAGAAGGGGATGCCTGCCTTTTTGCCTGCCTGGTCTAAAAAGCAAGTGCTCTACAAACCCACAAAATGCAGGTTTCCCACAGTATGTGCCAGCGAGTAAGTGGGTGACTCGCAGTCACCTCCTCCATCCTCCCTGGAGTTATGGTGCTGTCTTGCCTTGCCTTGCCCAGGCACACGCACACGCACACACACACGTTCTACAGGCACATACATGTGCACCAAAGAGAACAGGGAGGACTTACCCTGGTAAACACACACCTTGCTCTGACCACGCCATAAAAGCAGACGAGTTTTAAGCAGGCGGATGAAAATAGCTTACATTTGGGAAAGGCACTTCGTCATAAACACCCCGGCAGCAATTTGTAAAGTGGCACGTAAGTGATGCAAGGGCCACTGAAATCATAAACAGACTTAACAGGACACATGGCAATTTGAAAGCCAAACCAGGGTAAAGCCAGCCTGTCTTTCTAATCCTCAAATTGGTTTGGAGAAACCAAAAATTTGCTCCCAGTCACTTAAAATATATTAAAATCAACTTTAAGGAAGCCTTCTTGTACAGCACTGACATATAAAATATGTCCAGGTCTTAGAATTGAATTCCGAAACTTTCATTAATAATAATGATAAATAAATAAAATCTACTTGGAAGGACAACTTTTCATAAAATGGACACAAAATAATTAATTCTCAAGAAGTTGAAAATTATTTTCAGAAAAATACAAACCAACAGAAACATCATGTTCTGGGGTTTAGCCAATAATAAGCAGCACGTATGTAACTATGGACCTTTCTCCAGGGACTGTGAGAGCAGTTCCAGTCATGTCCTTGGAGGAAATTCCTCCCCTGGATAACTATGGCATGTTGGCAGCAGTGTGAATCTTAGTGCAGAACTCCAGCTTCCTCCATTTGGCTTATTTTATGAAGGAATACAACTCTTTGCTCCCATTAAGCATGCTGGATTTAGTGTTTGCAAAGGCAGAAACAGAGTTTAAACTTTCTGCAATGATGAATAACTAAAGAACAGAAAACAGAAACACAAGAACTTAAGAAATGCATAACTTGAAATCATTCAGGAATTTCACAACCCTCAATTTCTTTTCCAACATGGGACCAATAAAACTATTTACAACTTGATTCACTGAACTTTATGGTTTGAGTTAGTAATGACCAAGGTGCCAAAGTCTGGAAATGAAGTGGTTTGAATGTACTAATCACCTGGTGTGCAAACTAACAACTGTTTAATAGAACTTAATCACTACTGTCAATGCTATGCATTTTCTCCTATTAAGGAAACATTTAATATTATTTATCCTTTAATCATACTAACAGACTGAAACCATGCAGGAGGTGCCGGTTCCCTCACCACATGCCATTTAGTGGCTGCAGACACTGCACCAGGGCATGCTCAGGTCCCCCAGTCCAGGCCAAGCACCTGGTCTGGTGTTGATTTTCCTTGCAAAACTCCCTTAAATAGCTAAGGGGCAAGGAATGGAACAAGTGAACACTTTTCAAAGGCAGCACAGGACAGCATAGTTGAAAAATAAATAAAATGGATTCAAAAGGTCAAAAAGGAAAACCCAACCCAAAGTACAATTTGAAAATAGGGAAGGAACAGAAAGGCTAATTCAAGGATTCAATCCTTATTCAAGGTTTCAACTTTTATATTACTATTATGATTTAGATCAGACCAGGTGCAACTGCTTCAAGGCTCAGACCTTGTATGCCTGTGCAAGGTATCTGTGATACAGCATTAATCATGACAACTTTTAGTTGGCATTGCACTTGAAATATTAACTGTAGTCAACAAAAACATCAAAAAGTTTACTCTGCTTTAAGTTTATACCGTTCAGCTGACTTCAGGTTAGTATTGAGGCTCTCCTGTCAACCTAGCAGCACGACAGGAATTTCCTCACTTGCCTTGGTCCCTATCCAGTCCATGAGAAGCAGAGCAATTTCAAATTTTCTCAATACCTGCCACTGGGACCCAGGGCTTTCCATTCTTTGGAAGGGAGGGGAAAGCTCTAGGATGCCCAATTTCAGTAATTCTGCTGATTACAGAGCTTGTAATTTCTTTCTATAAAGCAAAAGGAGAAGTGGTCAGAGCTGTCCATGAAACTAATGTCTATATTAATATGGAATTGCACAATGTGAGATGAGCAAGGTGCGTGGAGAAAGGGAATACAGTGGTGTTATAGTTAACTGTTAGGGCACAAGTTTTCCCAGTTGCCTGTCAAGAGGATCTGAGACAGTGAGTGCTGGTTATTCTGGGGCAGTTGCAGTGCCTGCAAAGGGAAAGTCACATTTCCCTTTTTGCTCTAGGACTCTCCTGATGAGACTTGCCAGAAAGATGAAAAAGGATCCTCTTTATTTTTGAGATGTCTGTCACCTGAAGGGAGTCTGAATTTGCCTCCTTGTTCCTACCTCTGGCAATATCATTCCTGCTACATGAAACATGCAATCATAAATCACTTGTCTGCATTGCAGATAACACACTTGTACAATGTGAGCTTCCTCACACCTGTGCTTTTGCTTTTCTCCTTAGACCTAAACAAATGGTGCTGTGGTATTGAGAGCTAAAACTGGTACTGAAGGAAACCTAGTCCCAGAAAATACTACCTACCAATCTGAAATAATCTTTGTAATTCCTTTAGTGTTACAGCTTTATCACCCAGGCTCCCTAGAAGATAGCAGCAGCATCAGAATTTCTCCTGATGACTTTTAGAGACTTAGGGATGAAGACAGATCACTGTTTTCCTCTATAGAACTGGCAAAAGCCAATGACCAAAGCTAGCACTACAGTTCTGGACAGCCACAAAAGGTCAGTGAATGGCACAGAAAAAACAAGCTCCACATTCATGCTCATGCATCGTTTCTTAATTTAAGATGCTCTGGAAGTTGAGAGACTACATGTGTATGGACAAAAGAAAAATAAATTTCTGGAATATATTTAGAAAAGACTGAAGCAGAGCTCCAAGAGGGGCAGATTCTGACTCCATCCTGGCTCCAGAAAATGAAGTCTTGCTCCACACTGAGCACAGAGGGTGTGGAAGTGCAGGAGTTCATACTGTACATTTCTATATTTCGGCAGAGATACTATAAGGAGGAAAAAAAAATAAATAAAACCAAACATGCATCTTATTAGCCTAGGAGAAAAATCTTCAGTCTGTTTACACAGTAACCACACACCTGTATCTGAGAAATAGGAGACAAGTGATGGGGAAAGGGGAGGGGACTGACATCGTTGTTTTCCTCTGCACCAGGTGCAGTCAGGTCTGCACTATCTCTGTAGCCACTATTTTGACTCAGTGCCACTGTTGGCCGACTGTACCTGCCGAACAGCCCCTGCAGGGAATGCCTCCAAAACATGCCCGTGCTCTCTGCTCCAGCAGGATCCCTGCTCACCCGGAGCCCTGGTGGCTGCAGACATAAGTCAGCCAAATCCTGAGCCCACCCTAGCACAGCTGCAGTTCCTCCAAGTCACAGAAAGACAAAACACTAAATTTTGTACAAAATGGTTGTATTAATTCATTTTCCTTACTGGACACAGCACTGAATTTCCTGTCCCTGCCAGTTAACATCCCATTTTTATGGGACATAAAGGTGGCATTAAGGAAACTTGTCCTGTCACAAGGCATCTGTATCATAAATCATCAAGGTAGGGGACAGAGCTGAACTAGAAGAGCGTCCCATCCCCTTAGCTCCTCAAACTAAAGTACAGTACAGTAAAATCCATTTGTATTAACCATAACAAGTCTGTGTGTCTGGTTCTCCCGAATACAATTGTTTGATATTCCTCAGCATATGGAGAAGAAGAAAAGAGAAATACAAATAATAAATTTAGAGGAATATATTATTATACAATATATAAATCCTTATATTTTATATTATAAAAGAATAATAATTATTTTTAAGGATAAATTTCTTTATATCATGGGAATGACAGAAAAAGATGCTTCACATTTTTTAAGACAGCAGCCACATGAGTAAGAACAAGGCAGCTGCAATTGCAATGCTGGTTACATGAGACCAAACATAGACTGATACAATTGTTTAGGTTGGTAAAGACCTCTAAGATCATAAAGTCTAACTGTTCCCCCACCGCTGACTCACGTCTCTAAGTGCCACATCCACATGGCTTTTAAATCCCTCCAGGGACGGTGACGGCACCACTGCCCTGGGCACCCTGTGCCAGGGTTTGATGACCTTTTCAGTGCAGACATTTTTCCTGAGATCCAATCTCACTGAGGCTGCATTAATCCCCACATCCAGACCATTGATAAAGGCACGGAGCAGGACTGAGCCCTGGGAAACACCACTGGTGAGCAGCCACCAGCTGGGTGTAACTCCATTCACCACCACTCCCTGGGCTCCAGCCAGTGTTCTACCCAGCCAACAGTGCGCCCGTCCAAACCATGAGCAGTCAGTTTCTCCAGGAGAATCCTGTGGGAAATGGTGTCAAAGCCTTTTCTAAAGTCCAGGTAGACACATCACAGCCTTTCTTTCCCTCATCCACTAAGCGGGTCACCCTGTCATAGAAGGAGAACAGGTTGGTCAGGCAGGACCTGCCCTTCATGAGCCTGTGCCAACTGTGCAAAATCACCTGGCTGTTCTGTGCATGCCACGTGATGGCACTCCAGATGATCTGTTCCATAGCCTATCCTGGCACAGGCTGACAGGCCTGCAGCTCCCTGGATCCCCCTTCTGACCCTCCTGGTAGATGGGCATCACATTTGCAAACCAGAGGTCAGAAGGGACCTCTCCTGTGAGCCAGGACTGCTGGTAAATGAGGGAAAAGTGGCTCAGTGAGCCCTTCCACCAGATGCCCCAGTATCCTTGGGTGGATCCCATCCAGTTCCATGGCCTTGTGCATGTCCAGTTTGCTGACCATTTCCCTTGGATTATGGAGGTTTTATTCTGTTCCCCGTCCCTGCCTTCTGCTCACGGGGTTGGGTACCATGAGAAGAACTGAGGCAAAGAAGGCACTAAGTACCTCAGCTTCTTCCTTGTCTGTTGTCACTGTGCTTCTCTCAACATCCAAGAAAGGATGGATATCCTCCTTAGCTATTCTTCTGTTGCTGGTGTATTTATAGGAACATTTTTACTGCTGTTTACAGCAGCAACCAGATTACGTTCTAGCTGGACTTTGGCCCTTTTGAATTTTCTTCAGTTGGGCTGTTGAATTCCCCACTGTTGGCTGTGAGAAAAGCAAATTTATTTCCAAGCTCTATTCCTTTAGAATTCACTTCCCTTTAATAATAGTAGGACACGAAATTATTCAGTATTTACCCAGGCAGTATAATCAACATGAGACTGTTTTAAGAACGTATGTTTTGCCACACAATACAGGACAGTGCAAAAGGCTTTATCGTGGAATGATGGTTTATCATGGAATGGTTTGGGTTGGAAGGGGCCTTAAAGACCATCTCATCCACCTCCCTGCCACGGGCAGGGACACCTTCCACTAGACCAGGTTGCCCCCAAGGTTTATCAGCTGCTCTGTACAGGTAGTAATGGGTAGAACTGGACTGGGCTGCTCAAGAGGGATAATATGGTATTGCATTAACACATAGTATTTATGTCATTTTTATTTCTTTAATGTGACTGCATGCAACCCTTTGGACCAGAGAAAGTAAAGTCTCTATGTTTAAGAACTCAGATCTTCATTGGGAAAGGTGTATCTAATATTCTTAGGCAGTGATTAACATGAACTCTGAGTTAGAGTTTATAAATATGATGAGTCTTCAATTTACACAACAAGTAGAGTAATAAAGATTAGAGGAAAGAACTTGAGAGGGAGGGAGAGAAACCTCCATATCTAACCCAGGCTGCTAACAACACTCTAATTACAATTGGTCTGACAACAAAGTCTTTCAGGAGTCAGGATGTTTCAGCTTAAGATTTAAAAATAACCAGGTGTTGTGTATACCATCTCAGCAAAGAATTATCCAGCACATACTACAGCAGAGCACCTGATTTTTCTTTCAATCTTAGTCAGGTTATTTTTTGTCATGAAAGAAGTACCTGCATCTTTGGCAGTTGTAAAAATATCATGCATGGCACCACCTGCCAGACTAATAACAATAATTAGAAGTGTAATAAACTGTTCATTGGCAAGGGAACAAATTGTCTTATCCTTTGAAAGTCACTCTGGCTCGAGGCAATTCCTCACAGACATTTGCCACTGATGTCACAAGAGTCAGAGTGAAAAGCACACTGTGCAGAAAAAAACAAAAGAGGAGGAAAATAAGAAGGAAAAAAAAAGCACTGACAAAGACATTTGAGCAATATAGACTAGCTGCAGAGTATTCCCATTTTACTGAACAAACCATTAAAGTGAAGGACTTATATAGCATTGACAGTGAGGGAGAATGGATCCTATTGCTTCCTGTGGAACCTTGCAGACTGGAGTCTGGAGAATCACATGAACTCGTAACACTTGCTTAAGATGAAACAGTTTTAACTGAATTTAGAATGAAAACCTCAGGGTTGCAATTACACCTTTTTTATCCTCCTTAATTCTTTTCATCTTTTGTACAATGATCTTTCATAAACTAATTAGGATCTTTCATAACATACTTTGCACTGAATACCTTTTATAGTGGGTTACTCAGACTGTTGTATCTCACACATTTAATTTTAAATATGGCAACCTGAGATCAATATTTCACCCCCACCGAAGCTCCTCTCAGTGCTCAAGCAATCTCAGATGGTCTGCCAGATAGGAATTAATGGCCTGTTCAGAACTTTTACCTCCCATTATAACTCTCCATTTGAACAGACCACACGATTTCACGTTGCTTGTTTTCTAAGAGCGTGTTTAAAATCATCCTCAGCAATAAAAATGTGGTTTCATATTTTCATGACCTTATAATGTTTATTCCCCCTCTTCCGTGCAGTATGCTTTATCTCTACAAATCCATTTTCAGTTTCTAAAATGTAAAAGCCACTCGGAAATCTGGGAATATAAAATATTTGCCTTCCTCATCCATCTCCTAAACTATACGCAGGCACTCAAGAGAACAAAGTGACGGGGTCCTTGCTTACAGAGGACTGAAGAGGAGAAAATCAAGTCATAAATGCTGCATAAGCATTTCTTTCTGAGGCTTCTGATGATTTCACAGTCCCAGTAAGTCATCTAGGAGGGGCCCATGCCAGGCAGCAGTCTGCTTTTGTTCTTTGCTTTGTACTAAGAAGGGAGGGACATTGCTGAGGTACAACACTTTGAGTATTTACATGATTCATTCCTTCTTTCATTGAATCATTTTCTCGTTTCTAAGATAATACCTCTGGGATGATTTCAGCAGCTGTTTGTGGAAGCATCAGGTTTTATGTTTTCCACTATTCTGTGTGAAGATAAAGATGAACTAAGGATTGTCCAAGCAAGATGGGAAAATGGTTTGGACAGGAGGGGGGAACTTCTCTCACACAGTTCTGATTACAGACCAAATGGCTCTGAAGTCCTGCACACGGGAGTTGGGAGGTAGCTCTGAACCTGACTGCAGCCAGGTATGGCTCCACAAACATCCTGCTCAACATGCTGCATATTCCCCCAAATCCAAGCAATGTCCTAAACTGTTTCAAATAACTCATCCCAGGCTGTGTTTGCATTACAGTTGGTTAGGCAAACCCAAGTATGCCAGTCCTTTTCAGTATTCCAGGTTAACTCTGCCCACTTTGCCTTTCTGTTTCAAAGTCAATACAAAAATTACAGGTAGAATTTGAGACAACACCTTGGAAGGGTAATATTACACAACTTTCAGCTTTACTTATAAATACTACAGATAAAACTATGTTCTCTTAATGAGCTCATAAGAAACTCAAATTTCAGCCTGGTCTAGTGGAAGGTGTCCCTGCCCATGGCAGAGGGTTGGAACAAGATGGTCTTTAAGGTCTCTTCCAACAAAAACCATCCTGGGATTCCATGACTCAAGAACTAAACTTGAGTTGTATTCCTCAACCAGTTTTTCTGGTACAACTCTATTAATCCTGATGATGCATCTGTTTTTCTCCCATTAATATTGTCAGTAAATTTTGGGAAGGTTAGGACAAATGTTGCCCCAAATTCTATGGAAGGAGAGAAATGCTAAAAGGGTGTGCATGTGTAGGCACTGGCTGCTTATGGAGCACTGCAGTTAGGAAGATCCAAGCACACTCCAAGAAAGAAAGAGGACAGACCAGTTGTACTGGTTATTAGGCATAGTTAAGGGGCTAAAAAAAAAACCAAACCCAAACCAACACACACACACACGTTTCTGCCAAGCCAGTTATAAGAAGATAATCATGTGCTAGCCTAAGCCTCTGGCAGGAGTAAAACACTGTTAGCTGTCTTCTAGTTAGCTAAATATTAATCATCCAGTTTATAACCAATCATGTCACTAACTGGCCAGAAACTTGGTTAAAGGTTGTGGTATCAAGAAGGTGTTTGATCTCCAGCTGCAGTATTCCTTGGCTTCCACAGAAAATATGTTGAGCAAGGCAAATTCCAAAGGAATATTCCAGTTGTTAGGAAATTTGTAATTTTTTTTTTTTTTTTTTTTTTTTTGAAAGGGATCTACGAGGTTCTGCAAGATGAGAATCTGGACAGACACTCCAGCAATTCAAACCAGGTTCTCTTCAGCTGCTGTAAAGGAACGGTGCAAGAGCACATCTTGCTTCATCTTGGGTTGTGGAGTAAGTGCAGTGAATTGCAAATGTGCTTCATCTGTACCACAAACCAACCTCCCATGTCGTTCACAAACTAATGCCCTTTCTGAGCTCTGCCACAGCTCGAGGAAGGATGCTGCATGTTCATGACAGAACACCAATGACAAGGAGGAGCAGACCAAAACCAGCCTGAGAACTGACAAATGAACATTACTGGGGGCAGGTGTGGGTTATTCAACACCTTTGAAATCATGATGTAGCTTAAAATAAATGGAAAATAAAAAGAATAGGCAGCAGCCTTAGAAGCAACAGTATGAAGTGATGTATGAGTGTTCATTTCCCTGCTCATGCCTTACCACTAAGTGGCCAAACCTGCATAACATACAGTCAGGAGCGTGACAGGACTGGGAAGACTCATGCGGTTCAAAAGCCTCACGGGTAGATTCACATGTTCTTGAAAGTCCCACAGTCAGTCCCTCGAGGCCTTAAAAACAGAATGCAAGAGCGTTCCCCTTGGAATCTCTCGTGGTCTGACCTTTAGAAAGTCCTGCTCAGATAGAGGAGTCAGAGGTGACTCGGCAGAGGATCAGCCAGCTGTTCCGCTCTCTCCAAAATCAGCACCACTGGTGGGATCCAGTCATTTGTCTTCTGACACTGGCCACATTCTTCTACATCCTTGACTTTGGCATTCCTCAAATTCCCATGCCCTGGAAGCTGATGTAAGGTAGAATTTCTCCTTTTATTGTCATGTCACCAAAACTCCCGTAACAGCCTCGCTCTGCACAAATCTGTGATGTTAGAAAGAGCCTGGCAGCCAAAAATGCAGAAGCCATCAGACCAAACAAACAAAGACAGCCTGCCAACCTACCACTTATGCAGCAGCTGCAGGCTAGGAAAGCTTGCTCCCTTTCTGTTAATCTTGTAACAAAAAAAAAAAAAAAAAAAAAGGGAAGAAAGAAAAAATCAAATAAGAATGGTGAGCAAAATAAAAGTGATTACAAATCCATTTTACACTCACCCTCACTCCAATCTGAAATTATCCTGTTCACTAAGGCACAGGTGGTGATTTTCCTAACTTGATTTGGTCATTAAAAATCCTCTAGCTGCTTCAATACTTTCTCCCTGAGGCCCCTATCAGCACTCTCTTCTCCAGTGATTAGTACAGAGCCGATTGGCCTTCTGAACTTATTACAATCCTTTTTCTAATGATCTCATAATGACTGCAAACCTGAGCCCAGCAACCTGACAGATAATGATGTCAATTATGCAAAACAGAAATGAAGGCTTTGAATCTAATAGACTGTACTGGGGGGAGAGGAGGGTGGAAGCTTATTTATAGTTTCACTGAGTAACTGTCATATTTCAAAATCTGCCAGTAAAAGTTAATAAAGGGGAGGTTGGAGAACACACAAAGAGATGCTGGTTGCAAGACCTTGGATAAATTTTAAGAAGAGGTTAAGTTCTTTTTTCCTTCTCTAAAAGTCTTATAGAAGTTTTTGACTCCTGTGCTGGTCCAGTGAAATTTTACAACTTCAATCCCCTCTTATTCTTTTCCAGTGGAATTCCTATGGGAAATCCCACAGCTTGTAGGCATGTCCATAGTTAATGTCAGTGATTTTGGTTTTAGTGACCACTTATCAGTAAAATCACACTCTATTTAAATATAATTAATTTAAAAATATTTGTATGTATTTGCTATTATTATTGTTATTAATTTTTAATTATTTTTTATTTTGGTCTAATGACACACAGACTCCAAATCCTCTTGGTTGTGGACAGCAGCCTCAGGCCTATGACATGTTGCTTTATCATATCACCACTTATGGATGAAAAGATGAGAAAGCATTTAAGGCAAAACTAAGAGAGATGGAGTTTTCAGACTTGAATGACCCAAATTTGTTTTGCATTCTTGGAAAGCTCCTGTAACTTTGCATGGGGGCAGTGCTTATATGAGTTGTGCCATGAAGGTCAGGTTGCATCAGGACATCATATCACATCACATCACACAGCCAGTGAAAAAAGTGGATTCCATGTCCCAGCCCAGTTATATCTTTTATCTTTACTAGTTTGTATTATCCTGCTCCCAGTTATTTCCACCTTCGAGACATTCCCAGGCAACAGTAACTTCTGAGCTCTTAACTCTCAGGGTATTTTGAGAACCCCCAGTGAGCTGTTGTTTTTAGACCTCAAAGGTTATAGAATCATAGAACCTCTAAGGCCATTGAGTCCAACCATTAACCCAGAACCTCCCTGTTCACCACTAAACCATGTAACCAAGTACCATATCCACAGGTTTTTTGAACCCTTCCAGGGATGGTGATTCCACCACTTCCCTGTACAGCCTGTTCCGATGTCACCAACGTTTCAGTGAAGAATTTTTGCTAATATCCAATCTAAACCCCTGGTGCAAGTTGAGGTCATTTCCTCTTGTCCTCTTACTTGTTACCTGGAAGAAGAGACTGATGTTCCACAGTTCTAAAATGCAATAAATTGTTATCAAAATAGGAATCTGTCCTAGAGTAGCTAAAGAAGTTGTAGGTTTAGGGCATTTTGTGTGATTTCTTGTGTGAGAAAACAGAGCCTGCTCAAAGGATACTGCAGTTTTAGAGACACAAAGAAGTCAGTGATATGGAAAGCAACACTTTTGGGATGGAAATAATGGCATTATGGAGGGGGGAATGTGCTTTCAAGTAGTATTTCAGTATAAGGCTGGACCTGGGAAGTGTAGAAATTACATCTTTTTATGCCTAACTTAATATGACCAAGAGGCAGCAATCTTTCAAACTGACATGCTACATTGCCCTTTCTGAAAAGCAGTCATAATACTATAGCCAGTTCCAGGACTGGGAATAAAAATACCTGTAATCAATGCAAATAGATGCGTAATATTCTGCAGGTCTGATTCAGTACATAATGTAATTGACAGAAGAGTTCCTATTGATTTCCACAACATTAGACCAAACCTTGGCTGGCAGAGATGTATCCCAAAAGATGATTCAAACTTGGTTATTTTTCTCACATTACAAAAAAATAAATGCATGGATTTTTCAAAATCAGATAATTTTCACAGGGTTTATGATCCAATAATTTGTAGTGAATCATAAGTACTCTTTATATAATTTATTAGAACACATGTTTGCAGATGAATATTTAAATGGTGTTATTTATAGTAGCATAGGAAATGTACTTGTAATGATCTCAGTATTTACCGGTAGAGAGAGATGGTGAGAAATCCTGCACAGGGGCAAACTCAGAAATCAGAACTGCAAAACCGTTTTCCAGCCATCAAACTGAAATATCTTCTCACCATAAATGTCAGATTTTTCTTTACAGTGGTGCTACTGTGCCATTCAGGCTTTAGCACAAAATGTGACAGTTTTCATAAATGATACACACCACATGTTGAAGAGAGACATGTCTCTTTACTGTGGCTGATCACAGTTCTACTCCATGCCAGCCCCACCTTGTGACACTGAGCAGAATGTCCAAGTTAAGTGACTTCTTAGAGAGATCAACCAACCAAAAAACCCCCCAAACCCAGCAAACAGACAAAAACCCCACGCCAAAACAACAAAGAGAAGGGAGAGGCTAAAAATCTCCTGACCAGGGAGACCAGCCATAGCTATATCTCTATTGCATTGTCAGTAAAATGGAAACTCAATATTTCTCTCTCTCTGTACTTTTCCTAGAGATTAATGGATGTTGTAAGTCTTTAGATGATTTCACTGAGCTCTTGGATTTTTGCATATGTTGTCCACAAGTCATCCATTAATAAAACAAACAAGCAAGCAAAATGTAGTTAATTCTTCTGTTACACAGTTTGTGTATAGGTACAGGTAATAAGGTATTTTTTTAATCTAAAAATATTTCCTTACTATTAGATCTCTTTAAACTAAGAGTATTTTTATTCCTTACTGTATCTCTGAATTTAATCCATGCTCCATACAGTGATGCCTCCACCAAGACCTGGGTATTTGCAAGATGTCCTGTGATCAAAGATAATTTACCTCTTATTGGTGGCAGCAACAGGACATATGACAATTATTGGTGAACTTATTCTCCGAGAGCAGTTCTAGAGTATTTAACTGAATGGAGGAGTATAGATTTTGTGTGTAGCTTCTGTTAATCACTTTTTCCCCCCAATTAGAAAACCATTTTTTTTTTAATTTTATTTTTTTTACACTTGGAATTAGATATAAGATTCCAGATACATTCTCAGTTAGAAATCACCAAATTGCTGCTCGTATTTTCATGCCTGCACCTTCATGCCTAGCAAATGTTTTGTGCTCTTGTAGTGCATGTTCATGTCTAATTTGCTTTTCACTACAACTTCTTAGTGTTTCACTACAATAAGCACACTGACCCAGAAGGTGTTTGCTTGCACTGCAGTGCTTTGGATTCTATAACATCTTTATTTTCTACAAGACAAACTACTACTTTGTGAAGTAGCTGCACTTCAAAAAACTTTCACTCAAACACTCCAGTGGAATGACAAAGTACGGCAGAAAGAATAAGTATTGTAGTACTTCAAAAGCACAGATATTTAATTTCTATCTTCCATTTAATTGATTGTTTAATATTAGCACTTGCTGTTGAGGGGTATGTTGAAAGCAGAATTGACAGTGAAGAAAATAAGTTGAACCAAAGATATATCTGTAATATGAATGCTTTTGTGTTCTCTACGTGCAGTTACATCTTGTGTGATGGACAGGAGTATTACTCTTTCTGTCCAGAGAAAAAGCTATATAGCAATACTTATTAAAGAGCAACAGGGGAACTAGATATCACATACTGAATATGTCTGGCACTTTCAAATTGCTGGGAAAGAAAAGCAAAATCTTAGGTACAAGGTATAAGCAATGCTTTGTTCAGCTTCTGTTCCCAATTCGCTTAATGTCTTATTTCCATCTGTAATGGCTTGTTGTCTTTTGAAAATTACAAAAAAATATTAGTTTTCCTATAAACCATAAATTCTATCAAGTTTAGGAACAGGCCTTTGTGACTAAACCAGACTTGCTTTTCTTACCAGTTAAAACACCAGTTGATTATTACTTATTATTGTCTGTAAAATAGTAAAAGCCCAGAACTTTTAAAGTCTACTGTGTTTTGCACTTCAGAAATACATGTCACTACAAAGCCAGCCCTGAAGAGTTTGTAATGCAAACATAAAACAAAACACAGCAGACAAATATGACAGACAGATGGTGAGAACACAATGTATCAAGAGGACAGTCATTACAGTGTCATAAGCAGCAGTCATGACCCACCAGCTGCCTACCTGCTGCCAAGAGTTTCATAGATACCCTGACAGAGATCAGAAGAGAAAAGAGATGAGGTGAATGTTGGCTAGAAGAATTACAAAAGGACTTCTGTGGGAATTTTGGAAAGTTAGTGTATTTCATGATTTGGCAAAGCCCTTGGGCATGGTGGTAAGTAGGCTTGTGCAGTCACCTTTCCTTAGATCATACATGGACTGGTTGACTTCATGGGTTTTGTTTTTCTTCCCTCCCAAAAACACGACAGCATTATTTATGAGGTACAAGGGCATTACAAATATACCTCACTGAAATTTCTAATTTGTCAGTCATACAAAAGACATCTGAGACATGGAAAATTGGAGCCCTGTAACCAACAGCAGACACAACCATGAACTTTGAGGAGGCAAAGTACACTACATTGACTGCTGCTCAATCATCACACGGTCTTCGTTATTACCAACCCATGGCAAATCCAGACCTTCTTGTGTGTAACAGAAAACATCTGAGGGTTCACAGATGTCAATGCCCTTCAGGGCATGTGTGTTTGTACAGCTGATTGTGCAGTGCCAGGATAGGCCTGGTGCTGGCTGGGCAATCTTAGAGACACTCCAGCACTTGGGTCACCACTCAATCCTGCAGGCTGACCTTTGAGACTTGGAGAAAGTGTGTGGGACTTAAAACAATCTGTGGCTGAGAATGTCTCCTTCCATTTGTCAATGATGACAATGAATTTCCTTCCCACGTGCTTGCCAGAAGCTAATTATTTCCTCCCTCCTCCAGTCCACAGTGAGAAATGATACTTAAAGCCACAAATCACAGCAGTTTATTAATACAAAAATTAAGCTGGTGACCACAAGTTCTTGTGTGGCTTTGCCTAGTGGGATGATAACTTTTTGAGACAAGCTGCCCTCTAAGGGCTGGTCTTCATGACAATTAATTACTTACTGTTGCAATGGAAGTGAAAAAAATGAATCAGAACATGTACATAAAACTCCCAGTGTCTGCTCCTGCAGCTCCCTCACACAACTGTCACTTGCACAACCGTCCTGTTGGGAAATGTGCTAGTAGTATACAGCAACTATTTGGGAAACATATTTGGAGAAGCATGAAAAAAAAGTGAAAAAAGAGCTGGAGAATCCTGTCCTTTCACCACCATTTTTAAAGTTCAAATATGAGATCATCTAGTACTAGATTTGCCATAGAAAGCATTTGTGGTGTGGTGGTTAGTTGGTTGTTTGCTTGTTTTTGGCTTTGGGTTTTGTTTGTTTTCTTTTTTTTTTTTTTCTTTTGTTTTGTTTTGGTTTGGTTTGGTTTTCTGGGTGTTTGGTGTGGGTGTTTTTTTGTTGTTTTGGGGTTTTTTTCTTGTTTGCTTTTGGTTTTGTTTTTTCCCGAGGGATAAGTGCCATATTACTCTTTATCATCCAAAATATTGGGGGGGGGAGAAAGTCATTATTCAAAGATCAGTAAATAAAAATTGTCTTTGGCTCAAGACTTCCTTGATCCATAATAAAACAGTGAAGGGAAGTCCAAAACAGTGGAGAAAGTATCATTACAGCAAACAAAAGCAAAAACAAAACCAAATTGATTTGGAGGGATGTCTGGCACTCCTTTAATCCAGCTTTCTCGATTTATGTGGGACTGCTGTCCTCATTGGGTTTGCAAAGGCTTGCTCAAACAATTCTGGAAGACTTCCAAGCAGGAAGATTTCACAAGGATGGTTATTTGATCTGAAGAGCTGATTTTTGTTATGTTCTTAATTTCATGAGTATGACCACAATTTACAAAGAGTATATGGGGCTATATGGAACTTTGGTATGACCTAATAAGACTATTTGCACATTCTCACATTGTCTTCTTATTTTATTTCAGTTTTGGTTTCCGTAAATAGCAATGAATCCTTACATCACTGAAGATATTCATATCCTTTGCCTTTCTAATCAAAAGCTCTCTTTGATTTTTAGCTTTAAAATACTAAATTTCAATTGTTCCTTTATTAGAATTTGCACTGCATTTGTGTATCAATGCGTTGGTAGTGGAAGGGAGGAAGGGGTGGCTTCTGTGACAAGCTGTTCCAAATAAGAAGTGCTGTTCAGAATAGCCAGTGATCTGAAATTCCTTTTTTTTTTTAATCACTGTATACTTAGTTTTTGCAAAAGATTAAATTCTTCAAAGAAAAGCTTAAATTCTTACAATAATAACAGTTAAAAAAGAAAACAAACAAATCCACCCCTAGCAATAATAAGTCAGTATTTCTTATGCTGTGAATATTTGGCAGTGGGAATGGGATAAATGGATCCTTCAGTGAAATGAAATAATACATGGTTTGCTGCATCTGTGAATTAGCTGCATAAAGATAACTGAGGCAGGTAAATGCTGAATTAAACTTGGATGATGTACATTAGAGAACCAATTGCATCTGTAAGCAAATAGCCTTTCTATTAGGATGCCCAGTAAGCACTGATGCCAAGCCAGTACTTGAAATGAATGGCTGCAGATCCCAGTTTAATCACTGGTATAGATATGCTGGAAGCAATGGAAGTGTGTTGATTTGGGGTACTTAGCAAAGAATAACCAATGCCTTTAAACAGAGACATTATTCTGTAAATGCTGAACATCTGTGTTCTCCCTGTGACTGCTACAATTGAGGTGAGATTTTCTTAATCCAACTTCCAGGATGTATTCAAATTGGAAAATTAGACCTTCCATTTACTCCATATGGGCCTAAATGTTAAACTTTGGAATCTACAGCTTTTTAGATGGTTAAGGCTATGATACACTCTGGGTCACATTCTGAGCCAGGATCTCAGCACAGAACTTTGTCCAAATTAAATGAGATTTGATGGAATTCCTTTGCCATTTTAACTCAATATGTTAAATAAAACCCACCTTAGATGACATAATTGCCCTACACCACCCATAGAAATTGAGTTTGCTATTAATAGCATTTTTTCACTTATAGTTTCTCTCTGAGCCACAAGGTGGCCATTCCTGTCATAACCTTGCTGTCACAGAATCCATCATTCTTCTCTTTTATAAAGCATCAAGTTCCTACAGCGATTTTTGTTCCTAAATGCAACTGACTTGTATTGCTAAGGTAGAACGGAAAGTCACAGAAAATGAACATCTAGGAATTATTAAATATTGCTTTAAATTAAAAGCTGAACAAAGCCATTTTATGATCACAGGAGAGACGCCCTGATACAAGCATATAAATATTCTTACCTTTAAATTACCTCCATTGCAAGGCTGTGAGAAGGCTGGCTCCATTTTCCTGATCACCTCCTCATAGTTTCCTGGGAGCCTGCTGTCAGATCCTCTGCAGGTGTCCCTTCTTCAGGATGAAGAAGCTCCAGTCCCTCTAACCCTGACCATCTCAGTGCTCCCCACTGACCTTCCAGTTTTTAGATGTTTTCTTTGTATGAGGGAAAACAAAAGTGGACACAGTATTATAGATACAGTGGACTGATTCCATGCACTTTATCAGTCAAAAAGGTGATCTGAGTCTAAAACTTATCAATAGAAGGCAAATTTGGGCTGCCTCTCTAGCTCACTGTGAAAAGATGCAAACTGGCAGAAAACAGTTCACTTATAGTGGATACCTCTGCTAATGACTTCTCTCCACTGACTGTAGAGAGCAGTAGAGACTAAAGTCCGGTGGTTTGGATAGGAAAATATTCAATAGTTAAAGACAAGGAAGATGAATATCATACTTGTAGACTGCTCTGTAATTTCCAGTCAAAATTGATTCTTCAAGTACAAAGTTGAGGCAGCAACTGAAGGCTCCTAATGGCACATTTTATGCTTTGTTTCTTGTAGGAATGACGAGAAACCATTAGTTTGCAGTGCTGTCAAGACATGAACCTTTCACTATGATAAAGTTGATGTGGAAACAAAAAGGGTGTTTTCTCTTTTTACATCAACAAAGGAACTTTGACTTTCAATTCAGGATTCGCAAAGGACTTTGTGGGTACAATGAGAGGGAAGGACAGAAGGAAAATCCAGATTAAAAAACTATAATTTATAGTTTATGAAATGTCTTTCATAACTGAGAATACAGATCTACAGATCTCTGTAATAAAAGACAGAAATAAAATGAAAGAAGGGAAAGCCAGGATTTCACAAGGTAAGAGAGATCTTGCAGAAAGAGGTCATCATGTACAGCTAAATGGCAGATGTGGAGTAGCCAGGTCTAAACCCTAACACTATCTCTTGCCACCACACTCTTTTCTTTCATTTTGCCTTTTTTTTCTTTTTTTTTTTTTTTAAATTTTGTGCTCCTGTCCAAGAAATCATCCACATTCTGAATATGATCACCCCTAGCTCATAAGGCTCAGAGAACACTGTCAGCCCTCAAAACACTACAATTTTCTATAATTACAAGGTTCCGTGGACCACCTGGGAACCACTTACCACGGCTTCATGAACCACAAACACCACTTGGATTTCAGTTAGGGAATCAGCAGTCTGTGTCATTGCATCGTCCATCACATCTGGCCCCAATTCAGCAAATATTTCTAAGTTTACAATTTGTTAGACTTCAGTGGGCCTGAAGATTGCCTCTAAGGCGGAGTGATTTGCTTAATAATGGTCCTGTTTTTGTGTTATGATTGGGGGATTTTTGTTTGCTCATTTTTGAAGATTGACTCTGTATTTTTCATTTCACTTGAATTTTCTTGTTGAAAATAATTTCTACCAGCTTCTATAAGCAGAAAACTTAAAGAAAAAATTGGTGTATATAATGTTAATAAAGACTTAATTCTGCAGTTCACAAGAGAAAAAAACTCAAACTTGTGATACAACTTATATTTTACTAAAAGCCATGAAGACCAGAATTAGACATATGGAGACCTCTAAACATTCTGTGATTTTGTGGAACAAAGGACCCAAAAATCTTTTGAAATAAAGTTCTGTACATCCATTTCATATTTTGGAAATCAAGCTCTCATGTTATTTAGGTGTGTTTTGGAAACATACATTCGCTTGCTTGTCAAAAGAATATGACCTATAAACTCCATTCAAGAAAACTCTTTTCTCATCCACTTTTTCTACATAAAGTCTTTTCTATCCTTATATCTCACTCATCTGCTCTTTAGCCAAACCTTCAATCTTCCCAGTCTTGTTTCATCTTTACAATTGTTTTCCCTCCAAACCAGAATATAAACTAAGCACCCAAAAATTCTTGGAGTTTTAGCTGAATGCTTCAACTCCTGAAGCTGAATTTGTTCACTCTCAAGACAATCAAACTCATTCAGCTCTAAAAATCATCAGTCTGAAGTAGCAAGGGTGTTTGTTAGAGGCTATTAAGAAATTAATAAATTAAGCTTGATCATGTTTCCAGGAAATGCTACAGTGCTGATTAACTGCTTGTTAAAATAAGGAACATAGATGAAGCATTTCCATATAATTAATCTTTTCTATTCCTCATCTCTTCCTTTTTTATTGACTAAGATATGCTTTCTGAAAGCACGATTCATGTCTAGGAACAGTAGTGACACAATATTTAGAACTGAGCTAAGTCCTTTGCCTATAGAAATGTTGTATTTCTTTTTGATGCGCTGCAGCAAGAGATTTGGGGAACACAGGATTAGTCATGTCTCATTCTCCAGAGTTTGCAGGTGGGTTAAAGATACTCAGCCTAGCAATACAAGAGCCAAACAGTCTTGGATAAAGTCAGATCTCCACCTACATAAACCCTCTTCACTGGATCTGCACTGCACTTCATCTCACCACAGTGTCCTTGAAGTTTAGCCAAGGAAAGACCAGCACATTTATCTCTGCCATACCCCTAACTCAGAGAGAAGACCTTGTTCCCACAAAGACTTGATAGTAACAATGAAGAATTCTAATTAGTCTTTGAAATATACCAGAAGTTTGGGATTTACCTAACCCTGATTCAATCTTTGGGAAAGGTTTGCTTCCAGTTACGAAGTCATGGCTTGGTTTCCAGTCATACTATGTTCCTATTCAACTTGTCAGATAAAACCAGCATCAGAATACTTAGTGGAAAGCTTTGCTAGCAGCTGATAACAGCCTGGTTATGGCCTAGTGATTCACACTGATATATTGAGAGGTCTTAGATCCTCTGTCAAGCTTCATTTACAGTGAAAATGAGCCAATGACTCTTGTCCATTTTCCTTCCCAGGCTATCAGAACAGTCATCTCCTGACCATGTTTCCTATCCCTAGGGAAGGGCACAATTATGCTGATAATCACTTTCTTGATTCAATCTGACATGCAATTTCTCTTCTTCTTCAAACCCAACAAGTCCTTTTTTTAAACGCACTTTTCCCAAAACATGCTTAAAGATTGTATCTTCCACACAGAGACAGGCATTACCTGACTGATCCTGGAGTTCATGAATACACCTTTGAATCAACTCTAAAAAAAAAAATAATTGATGCTCTGCCAGATAGTAGCATAACTTTCATTGTTAGTTCCCTCTCCTTGCCTTTGCTTGGGATTTGCCTGTTCAAAATAGCAGTTCCTCATGACAAGGGTGACTCACTTTCTGTAAATCTATAAGGCACCTAAACAGCTGGAGTGACAATAGAGATAGCTATGTAATAACAACTAATGAGCCCTGCTGGTGTGTAGTTTTATTACTGTATTAGCTTCAATAAATAGAAACAGATGAAAGTTGTTCTGCAGAAATGATTTTGGATAGAAAAGTTTTTCTTTGACAGAAGGGACATTTGCATGGAATGGGAACACTTCCTCTAGGGAGGAAAAAGAAAAACACAAGCAGAACTTGTTTAGTTCCTGAAGAACTGAACTCAAAAGGTGCTGTTTGAAATCATTACATTTTCAATCAAAAGAAAATTGTACACATAGATACACATATATTGCACATACACACACTCTATTTTTTCCTTCCTTCCTTCCTTCCTTCCTTCCTTCCTTCCTTCCTTCCTTCCTTCCTTCCTTCCTTCCTTCCTTCCTT
>JAWWEU010000208.1:0-21586 GCA_035583155.1 Acropternis orthonyx | reverse complement strand
TTATTGCAGGGGCGTTGGACTAGATGACCTTTAAAGGTGCTTTCCAACCCAAACCATTCTATGATTCCTTAACGAAGCTGGATTGTCTCAACAAAGTCTTCTTCTGTGAAGCACTAACCTGCAAAAAAAAAGAATACAGAAAGGAAGGAAAACAGAAACATCCTATCCCTTGTGTTCCCTTTCAGTGGTGGCCATTGGCTTTGATCATCCCTGTGTAGTTGGGTGAGAGTTCTGTGTTCCCCACGGTGTGACAGAGCTGCAGTGAGAGGCAGAGCGCACAGCTGACAGCGCTGAAGAGACACATTTATAGAGCACTGGCAGTCACACGAGCTGGGGAACGAAAAGCTGACAAGCTGTTGGGTGAGATCGAACGGTAAAACGGGAAGGAGCTGGGAGATACCAGCCCTGAGATTACCCATTACATCACTGTCCCATTTAAGAAGAGGCAGATGCTGATGGTTACCTTCTGCCTTGCAGAAAGCTTGTGATTGTCTACCTGGATTTCTCCAAGGCCAAGTTTTCTGATGATACTGAACCGAGTGGGGAAGTGGACACTTTGGACGGGAGAACCATCCTGCAGCAAGACCTAGATAGGTTGGAAGAGTGGGCTAACCTTATGAAGAGAAGTTGTGCCTGGTGTGTCCATCCCTGGAAGTGTGCAAGGCCAGGCTGGAAGGGGCTCTGAGCAACCTGGTCTAGTGGAAAGTGCCCTATTCGTGGCAGAGGGGCTGGAACAAGATGAGCTTTAAGGTCTTTCCAACCCAGGCCATTCTATTATTCTGATTCAAAAAGGACAAGTGTAATGTCTTGCACATGGGAAAACATAATCCAGGAGGGCAGAACAGTCTGGGATCTACCCAGCTGGGGTGCAGCTCAGTGGAAAGGGACCTGTGGGTCCTGGTGGACAAGTTCAATACATGCAAATAGTGTGCTGCTGCAGCAAAGAAAGCCAACAGGGTGCTGGGCTGCATCAATGAGGGCACCACCAGCAGATAAGAGGGCCACCAACATTCCAGTTGTAGACTCTGAATTACAGTATTTTTTCCAAGGATGAAAGCACTGAGGTTTGTATCACTATCCCCATTGCCAAGAGAACTCTGTCTGTGATGACGCACCAAATGCAGCAACAGCATGCTGCAAGGAAGCTGCAGAAGGGTGGTGTAGGGTCTGGAAGCCCAAGCAGCCAGAAGCAGAGTTGGAAGGTCTAGATTGTATTTCACTCTTATCAGGCAGAGCTGGCATGAGCGGCACAGCTTCACTGCTTCAAGAGCCCCGGGCTTTGTTCGCAATCACTCCCACTGGCTCATGCAGTGCTGGAAAAATGTCACTCCTCCCCTTCCCTCCTATGCTCCAGTTTTTATCCTCTTTAAGCAGAGAACAGTTTTACAGTCTCCCTTTGCAAGGAGCAGTGATCTGCAGATGAAAGGTGCAAAGCCAGTACTGCAGGTGAGTTACAACATAGGGAAAAAAAAATAATCAATTTCCAACGTTTCATCATGTTAACTTCCCAGAAGCTTCCAAGCACTCTAATTGATGCCTTCAACACAGAGATACAATGAATTCAGAACCAGCCATCAAGTGTGAAACCTGCAATCCAACTACCAGATATGCCACTCCACTGCTGCAAAACAAACAGCAGCCTATGATGCACAAAGAATGGACAATTCAGCGGGAGTCATTTGGGGTGTCCTGTCTGCTTCAGCCAACAGCAGTGCCCAGCACCCCCTGGAAAGGGTAAGGCTGTTCATGGAGGAACTGGGCATCTCCAAAGCCATCCACCAATTCAAAGAGCTGCAGCCATGGCCACAATGGCCATCAACCAGGATGACAGACATTACAATAACCTGGAACAAGCAACTCCAGAAGCAACCTGCAAGAAGGAAATATCTGCTGAGTGCTTTGACGAGAAGATCAAAACTGAGCCTTTTCACCTACAGTCTGCAGACCACAGGCAGTCCACAGAACAGATTTGCAAGGAGGCTCGAACAAGAGCAATTTTGAAGCAGTTGAGACATGCTGGCAAATAATTTGCCAGGAGAAATCAAAGTGGAAAGTCACCAAATTGTCTTTTTGTTGTGGGTTTTGGTTTTTTTTAAAATCTCGTCCAGCTGGCTGTAAGAGGAGTCATTATTCCCCTGTAACACTGGAGGATACGGCACACCAGACATGCGCATCTCTTGTCAGGCAGCTTGTTTGCATAGGGCTTGGAGGCCCTCTGCAAAAAAGGTGGTACAGCAGAGAGGCACTTATTGAATATGGATGCCCACCTGCCTGCTGAATAGAGATGAAGGTCTCAGAGGCTCCTTTGCTTCTCTCATGTTCAAATATCACATTGATGACAAAGAACTTCCCCAGAACAAAGTGACAAGCATGGAAATTTCTCACCAAACCTGGTCCAACCAACATGCAGCCCTTGGTGGTGCAGGAGGCATCACAGCCCACCCTCCTCAACACACCCACACCTCCATTCAAAAGTGGTTTCAGACAGCAAGTCCTCAAACACGCAATGAGCACAGACATTTCACATCTCATCTGAGCCACTCCTAGAGATCCTATGACCATTACAGTAAAAAAAAAAAACAAAAAAAACCAAAAAAACCAAAAACAAAACACAAGAACCAGAAACAACATGATGCTTCCAAGCCTTCACATTTCCAACTCAGTGTTTCTTGGGCATAGAATCACAGACTCATTAAGTTTGGAAAAGCTCTCCGAGATCCTCAAATCCAACCTTTAATCCAGCATCACCATGTTCACCACTAAACTGTCCCTAAATGCCATAGACACACATTTTTTGAATGCTTCCAGGGACAGTGTTTCCACCACTTCCCCCAGCAGCCTGTTCCAATGCCTGACCACCTTTTCAGCAAAGAAATTTGTTAGGTGACACCTTGCTATCATCAAGTCACGATCCTCACACAAGCCTTCCTGCATTGTGTCAATGTGTCTCCCCCACTTTCCCCTCCATGAATTGCCTGCCTCCAAGATATTAATCCTCTTCCCAGTATTTTTGACTTCAAACCGTCTGATCCCGCTTGAACACATGGGGGCCCAGGTTTTTGTGTAGAGCCAGCAAAAAGAACCTCATCTCCATTGAAAATGTACACTTGCTCCCTCAACACCCTTATTATTAATTGCTTTAAAACTTAATTTTATTCATCATTTGTTATGCCTCCAAATTGGATGGGAAAAAAATTCAAATTAAGCAAAGTGAAAAGATTTCAGAGATGGTACAGAAGGCTCCTGAAGGAACTGAAGAAAACTCTCTGGAGACTGGGAACGCAGTGCTAACCCAACCTGAAAGAAAGATCTTAAGACAAAGAAATCTTGCCAAATTGATCCTTTAATTATAACATTAGTCGTTTCTTTCAAAGGCTTAGTGCAAGAGCTGGGGGTGGGGGGCAGAAAAGACTTAAAGGGAGAAAAGACTTAACATCACCAGGATGAGTGGAAGCAATTAGGAGGATTTAAATTACTCTCTTGTTTGGTACAAGGCAGATGGATTTCATTGTTCTTGCCATTGTGCTCGACTTCTTCCTCTGCCATCAGCTTCCAAAGGTCTTCTCCTTGGCTGACCAAAGGACCCTGCCTTCCCAGGTTGGGCAGCATTCCCTTCAACTGTGCACCCACACAGCTACTGCTGTAGACCACAAATACCAGTGATTTTAGCTCCTTTGTTACCCTAGAAAGAGGCTGGAAGTATGAGACTGTATACAGGAACAGAGTCTACCAGCCCTCAACAGGAAGATGATGCTGCAATGAATGGAGGAGGGTGATTGCAAACCAGATTTTCTCTGCAGAGGCTGGGGAAAGGGAGATGGGAAAAGAGTCAAAATGCAGCCTGTCTTGGAACTCTGCATGAGTCCTCAGTGCTACACCTCCAAGCATGGCTTATTTTTTAATCTCCACTCTTCATTCTCTTGCTCCCAGCAACAAGCAAGACACAAACCATTCTTCTTGCCAGGAGAGGCAAAGCAGGCAGGGTGTCTGCAGTGGCTAGGACAGGACCAGTGGTGAGCTGTGGTCACTTCTGGGGTGACATTGCTGCCACTGGCAGCAGGGATGGGACAGCACAGCTCTCATCAGATCTCTGCCAATCTGGAGAGACAACCCAAACACACATAATTCAAATTGTTTTACGTGAGAAACAACTGAGGAGGAAAAAAAAAAAACCAAAACCACATTGATTTCACAAAAAAAAGAAGGGAGCACAAATCTTTGCAAATCTCCAGCACGGGGCACATGCAACTTCTCAGGCCACAAGACATCATCAGGCAATACTTGATATAAGTCTAAGTGTCTTCCCAAGCTCCCAAATCCACTGGCTGGCACATGGCAGAAAACGGGGGATATCAGTGGATGCTCCATCCTCGCTCACTCTTTTGCCAGGATTATTTCAGTATCTTGTGTAGCTTTAAAAGCTGAGCAGTCACATCTCCTTGGGCTTCGTACCTGCTCTCAAAGAGGAACAGGGCCAAGCTTTTTTTTTTTTAGTTCTTTCCTGCTTTCAGTTAGAATTAATTGATCCGTAATTGCACCCACAGAGGGGGAAAGTTAATAGACACAGTAATAAATGCCAAAGCCACAGAAGAACTGGCGCTCCAAGCCCCTGCCTGGAGCAGCTCCATCTCCTCTTAATAGCATCGCATGCAATTCCAGTGCATGTGTGCCTGTTAGTATTTAGGGAGAAAAACTGAGGAGCCTTGGTATGATGATTTCTTTCCCTCTCCCACATACTTTGTGCTTAAGGAGCAGATGGATCCAGGCTGTTTACATCACAGAGGTCATGCCTCAGCTTAACAGTTGGGGAACTGACTGTTGGGAGAGATGCTCATCGCAACCAGAAGATTGCTAAATCTGGGCTCCAGCAAACTTCTGCTGGTGGCAAATTCAACACACAAATGTCCTCCTGCAGCCTCTTCGCATTCGGGACCTACCTCAGGTGTCTGACTGTTTCCCCAAAGAAAGCTGCTGCCAAGATGAGGTGAGGGCAAAAGCAGCTCTGCAGCACCTCCTGAGCATGAACTTTGAGAAGTAGTCTGGAAATCCCAGGCAGACCTTGTTATTCACCAATGCAGATGGTACACTTTGTGCCCAACATGGGTCCAGACTTCTGCAAGCAGGTTACCAGGGCTCACCACTGCACCCCACATTAACTGAGTGACCATTTCAGCCAGGTGGGAAAAGTCTGTCTCCCTCCAAAGCAGTGCTGTAATGCCAGGGAAGGAATTCCTTCGAGTGGAGGTATAGCTCATTCCCAAAGTGACCATCTCCTCTCAGCTCAGCACAGCCAACAGGGCATGCCAGGATATCCAGAGCCTGCCTGTTCATCCAGCTCAGAGATGGGCAATGGAAAGGTCACACTTCCCCTCCTGCAGCAGAGCCAAGTGCTCTCTTCCAGCACAAGAGGATTACGGTAAGTGTTAAAAACAATAAAAACTAAGCAAACAGAGCAAGGAGCGAAGCTCTTCTGGCTGCACTCAAGGACATTCATTGTTTGCATGCAGAAGTGCCTTTTCCCGCCTCGGCTCCGGCAGCAGCTCTGGGTGCTCCACCTTCACTGAGGTTCTGCATCCACAGAGCTGCAGAGGATGTGGCCGTGTCCAGGAAGGAGGGCACACATGGTGGCCTTGCCATAGAGTGGCAGAGCCCAGCTTGCCACCTCTGCTCACCTCGCTCAGCCCTCCGGGAAGCTGAGCAGTCCTGCTTTTCCCTAGATATCTGGCACGCCACGAGAGCATCTCCATTGCCAATTAGGCCACCCACCCACTTGCATCCTTCCCCAGTACAAACCTTATTAGCAATAAACAAACAGTCAAAATGCCAGCCAGTGCCTGGGAAGAGCCCTAGACAACTGCATCTAATTCAGCAGGCAGGGAAACAGCTGCCTTGTGCAGTCCTGGTGCAGGGAAGCACCAAGATGGACCAGGGCATGGCCAGGCATCCTTTGAGTCCCTGTTTGGTCCTCTGGCCAGTGTCTGGCTTGCAGGTCAGAGCAGTGCTGCCTTGCTGGGTCCCCAAGGTGCTTACCAGCACCAGAAGCCTCAGAGTCCACATAACATGCTACACTGACACAAGCCTGAGCTTCCTAAATTTCCTTCTTTAGGTTTTTGTAGAAAAGCTCCTGCTTGACACTGACACCCAGACACACTGGATTTTGCTCAAATGCCCAAGCTGGACATGGCACAGGAAATACAAAAGCCACCCAACATTGTTTGAATATATTCATTCCCCATAAGAATTCCCTCTGTTCAAGGCAATGTGAAGCCCTTTCTGTAGCCTGTCTCCAGAGTCCCTGGACTCAACCAGACCTCAGACTGAGAGCTGGAGAAATTCGACCCACCAACAGACCCTGAAGAAGCCCAACCTGCCACTTCAGAAACTCATGAAACCACCACTATCACATCTGAACTCACAGGACAGGGACAGAAAAAACAGAGCCATCCTCTACCTTGATCCCTTCATCTAAGGGCTTTCCATAGAGGCAAACCAGCGCTACAAAAACTTTTGGTTTTAGCCACGATGAGCAATTAGCTAAAAAATTACCTGCTTCACTAAGAGCAGAGGAGCCTACAACTCCTTCCCAGTGTAGGAGAGGACATGGTCTCCCCATGCACCAACCCCTGCCAGTGGTTGAGGATGCGCTGACGCAACCACAGTTCATTGTCATGGAGACAGGAAGACTTTTTCTCTCCAAACCCAGTTTAATGGTTTGGACTAAAACCACCTTTCCCCTGGGAAGTGCAGAACAGGGACAGCTGCATTGTCCCTATGTCTCTGGCTTGTCCACACATACCCTGGGCACTCCTACCCTCTCACCAGTGTGCATCCCCTACCTCTGCTGGGCACATCCCTCCTGGTCACAGCCTGCACAGCATGGAGGTGCCCTGCAACACCCCCCAAACCCATCCCAACCCATGCCCACCATATTCCATCAGCCAGCAAACACACACCCCACAACAAACCCATCCTGGACTCGAACACATTTCCATAAGACCCCACATCTCTCTTGCCTCTGGCAGGTCCCAAGCAGCCAGATTCACCAGTGACCGTTTCTTACACATGACCAAAACCACAAGCTCCTCAGCCAGGCAAAACAACAAGAAAGCATCATCCAGGCTGCTCCTTTCCCAGCTCCCCACAGAGAGAGAGAGCCAAGCACAGCCAGGAGGCAATCCCTTGCTGTGGGGCAGGCAGGCATATGGGGGATGGAGAGACCAGCTACTGGGGTCCTGGGGGACACAGCAGTACCAGGGGGCAACCCTAGGGCTCAGAAACATGTGGCACACACAGCCCAGAGGGGAAGGACCACATCTCGCTTACCCTGACAGCACTCCCAGGACAAGGTTGAGGACAAAGAAGGATCCAATGATGATGAGGGGGATGAAGTACAGCCAGTTCCAGGTGGCTCCTAAGGCATCATTGGTCTGGAGGGGAAAGAAAAAACATATATGATGTTACCTTCAACATGAGCAACGGGACAGAGCTTCAGCATGGTGGTGATTCTCTCTCCAGGGTGACCACGCTGGGCTCCTAAGGGTAATGTGGCCATGCCTGCCAAGATTTGGTGGGCACCCTGCAGAGAACTCCCCAGCAGCAGAGCCCTGATGCCCCTTGGCATCCTGCCCCAACCATACTCCCCACAGTCTCCAGCCCCTCATTGGGCAGGACCGCTTTCCTCCACCTCGTCTGCCCACCTCTGTAAGGACACAGGGGCTGTAAGGCAATGGTAGAGTCAGAAGTGCAGGGTCTTGCAGCCCAAAATCAGGGTGTTGAGGGTGCGGGGGCCACCCTAAGCATGTTTTCCCCAGCAGCTTGATGCAGTGCACCCCTGCACAGCCCACCAAGATGGGGCAAAGCCGACTTGCAGCAGCAGTGCCTGCTAAGAGAAGGTTTATAAGGTGCCTTAGGGAAGCTGATGTCTAAAGAGGAGGCAGGTGATGCTGTCCTTTAATGCACGGTGGGAAACCTTCAGATGGGCATTTAACCACCAGCATCATTGCTAATTTCTTGCAGACACCCTCCCACCCTGGGAGTGTTACCTCAAACCCAAGGAGCTGAGATCAGAGGGGAGCTCTAACCGCAGGGCACAGCCCGACAGCTATAAAGGCTCCTGACAAGCCCTGTTCGATACCTTCAGACATTAATTCACCAAGGGTTTTAATAAAGCAGTGCCCCTCTGTCCCTCGCAGCCACTTCCCAGGCCCCATTTGTCCTCCGGTGTCAGGCATGGTGCACATGACGCCGGGCTGGAGGGTGATGCGGCAGAACGTGACTGTCTGGGGGAGGTGGTATCAATCTTGTTGCAATGAAAGACTCTTTCTCTTTTCTCTCTCTTCCCCCCTCTCCCTGTGCTAATTAAGCCCTCATCTTCATCTGAGTCATTGGCACCACGTCTCTCGGTCAGCCAGTGCAGGAGCTGAGACGAGGCTCTGCAAGAGGAGAAGCGCATCTCCAAGGGGGAAAGAAAGCCGCCGTGCTGGAGTCCTCCTACGGTGACTGAGGCACCAGTGTGAACTTCAGCTGGGTGTCCCCAGCACTCTGACACTGATTCCAATGCAGGAAGAGTGATACCAGCACATCCCAATGCACTGGGACAGGGTTGCTGTGGGAAGACACCTCAGTGACAAGGTTGGGGAAAGCACCTGGAAGGACTCACTGCCCTCTTGCTTCAGCACTGGAGAAACTGTGCACATCTTCTCAAAGTCTTGAGCACTTTCAAGTGCCCCAGGCCAACTCCAGACCCTTTCTTCAGAGCCATGGGAGAAGTGAGCACAGGGAAAAAGGAATCCCATACAGCAAATGTTCATCACAGCCCTCCAAAAACACTCAGGCCACTCTACTCTGCTCTAACAGCACCATTTGCCATGGCATTAGTCTTCAAAGCATAGTGTAACCCTCAGCCCAAGGTTGCTTGGGCTTTATCTCCTTGCCAAATGCCACTGGGTACCTGCCACCCATGCCAGGATTGCTCGCCCTTGAAACAGGCTCCTGCCCAAAAACCACAGGCTTTCCTAGAGGAGCTGTGGTCATGGACCCACACACTCAAGGACACACCTCCAGCCACAATAAGCTCAGGGAGGGTCCCAGCCACCCAGGCTGATGCCAGCAGTCCCAGGAACAGTACTGCCCCTAGCAGTCCCACGGGTACTCCTGACCAGTGCCAGCTTTGCTGGGATCTCCCAGTCCCAAAATAAAGTTTCCCAGGGGGACATCCCAATGCTCCCTACAAACCCAGGGGCTGGTGATGCCCAGTCTGGATGCAAGAGCTCCAGACTGTCATCTACTACCTGCTCAGACACTCTGACTGCCAAAAACTCAGTATCCCCACTGGAAGGCTCCTCAGGCAGATGGTCCAATGGCTGCTGTAATTCTCACCCTATATTTATTTGTGGTCATTTTATATACAACTCTATTCTTTTGCCAGCATTGTTCTTGGCCTGAAATATTTTCCTTCCTGTTTCCCATCCTGATCTATTTATAGACAGCAATCGTTGCCATCTTTGCTAGCCAAAGCAAGGTTCTTCCAGTTCCCTCTTGCATGACTGGCTCTCACCTGCCCTATTTTACCTAGTAGCCCCTTTCTTGCTCCAGTCCAGGTTCAGTCCATCTTCCCTGGACCCATGACACCTGACTGAGTGATTTGATGGGTTCCACTCCATCCCTTCACAATGCTGCAGAGATCGTGCCATCCTGCCTGCAATCCTTTCTCCTCCTTCATGGCACTGCTGCCTTGCAGTCACCTCATGGTCACCCTGATGTCATCTGCTCATCCTCTCCTCCTCCACACTGCTGCTTCCCAACCAGCAAGACCTAAGCTCCAAGGAGATATCTTTGCTGCTCCTCAACAAGCACATGGCTTTCCATTTCTCACTGCATCCTACATCTCTTCCTCCAGCCCTCAAATGCCTCCAGCCCAGAGTAGCAGTCTCTGTCCCTCCACCTCCAGGAAGCCAGTTCATGCTGAAAGCAGGAAAGCCCATGACTCATCCCCAAGGACTGCACTGGTTGCTGACATCCTCTGCATCCCCTCAGCACCACTCAGGACCACCCCAGTACTACTTGTTTTCCTGCTGGCCTCGCAGAGCTCCTCGTCCCCTTCCCATCTTCTCTGCTTCATTAACACTCTCCCCCCACAGCAAAAGCTTTACTACAAAGAGCAGCCCCACAACATTTCCAGGCCTCTGATGCCAGGTTAGCCCGGAGTGACCTACCTTTGGCAAACCCATGATTCATTTTCCTCTCTTGCCTTCCAAATCTGTTCTGAAACGGCATGCGATCGAGGTCAGGCTTACAGTCCTATTCCTGCCTGCCTTACTTTTCTTCCCCTCCTCCCCCCGCTTTTAAATATAGGCATCGCATTCGCTACTCTCCAGTCAGATGGTGCCTCCCCCAACTTGATGGAGTTGTTAAAAATACTTGTTACCAGACCTGCCATTTCATGTGCCAGCTCCCTCCAAGCATGGTGGGGGAGCCATCCCGAGGGCCTGGCTGATGGGCGCCATGGTCTCAGTGTTTGGTGTCCGCGTTGGCTGTGCTCATGGCTGTGTCCTCATTCCTGCTAGCCAGCCTTTTGTTGCTTTGTGTTGACCAAAAGCTGGGGTGAAATATCCATCCATGGCCAGATGTCCCCAGATGTCATTTCCCTGTGCCTTGCCTCCATCTGCAGAGGTGGGGAACCACTCACGGCTTCTTTGAGCATCCTCCATGAGGTCTGTGCCAGCCTTTGGTGACCTTTGGTGGCTCTCATGGCACTTCCCAACTATTTTTGGCACCAAGACATAGTTGTCTTCACCGAGAAGCCCCTTTTCCCATTCCTTTGGGGCATCATTTGTTCTTAATATCCCTCTGTAGGCAGCAGTTCTTCACCTTGGTCCACTGTGTCTTCCCACAGTTATTTCTTCCCCTTTGTTGAAGGTAACTAGGAGGCAGTCATGTGCAGGATTCAGGGCAGACACAGGGAGCTTAATCCCCAAGTTACACCAGTGTTGTAACTCCTTTAAGGAAGAAACTCCTGGTTCCTGCCCCAGCTCTCTGTGCAGCAGTCCAGGTCCCAATACTCACGCAAACCCTTTGGGAAATGGAAGAGTTCCCTGATCTTTGCTGCCTCATCCCTTCCCTTTAAGACAACCACCTTCTCATTATGCACTCCACCGGCCTGCAGCAAACCCAGCCTAAATAAAACCCACCCCACAAACTCTCCTGGGGCCACCAGACCAAGAAACATTTTTTTGCTGCCTCCAGGCACACCTGAGACACCAACACAACCAGCATGAGCCTGTCAGGGAAGACTAAAGAGCCACACCTTCTTCCCCAAGGGACCACACACCCAAGGGTGTTTCCCATGCCAAGGCATTGATGGGAACTCCCAGTCAGAGCTTAACCACACCCCTCACATCTTGGCACAACCCATCCCATTGCCCGCAAAACCCTCTGAGCCTATAAATGACACCAGCAGGGTGTTGGGAGCAGAACTCTCATGGGGAAATGAAGCTGGCACAGTGGATCCCCACCTAGAGCAGGAACCCCCACCAGCCTCTGCTTCTCAACCCCCAGGCACAAGGTTATTCTTTAGGCAGCTCTTGCGTTGTTGTGTTGGGTTGTTTCTTTTTTTTTTTTTTTCCCAAAGGGCAGGAAAAGGCGCAGGGAGCTGCAAAAGCAGGTCTCACTCAGGGGGCCAGAAATCTAAAGAAATCTAAATATATACTCAAGTCAAATGCAAAGCACAAGTGTGCAGCCCACACGTACCCTCCCTCAGGCTGCGGCGCATGGGAAACTTTAGGATTTCTTTGCTAAAGGGGAGGGGGGAAAAAGAAAACCTTAATAAACCCCTCCATCTCTCCTAGCTAAAAATAAACAGAGGGCACGTTCTGTCTGTGCAGGGTGCCTTAGTGGCCACTCATTGCCCACCAGCACAGGGAGGGGAACTGAGGACCAAGGCTGTGGGCACCCAACTCATTTGGGAAGCAGCAGGACATGGGGAGCCACTGTATTTCATTCACACAGAGATTATAGAAGCCTAGAACATTTTGGGTTGGCAAGAACATTAAAAAACACTTAGTTCCAAGCAGGTTGCCCAAGCCCTGTCCAATTTGGCCCTGAATATTTCCATGGATGGGGCATCCACAGCTTCTCTGGGCAACCTGTGCCAGGGCCTCACTACCCTCACAGGGAAGAATTTCTTCCTGATATATAATGGAAATCTATTCTCTTTCAGTTACAGCCATTCCCCTTTGTCCTATGAAGATCCATCCTCACTGATCCTGCAGTGTCTCATACAGGGCTGGGCTCCCACTTGAGGCTTTCCCTGGAGAGCAGGGGAGTTTTCTGTCCCTTCCCAGCAGACGTGTCCTAGAGACCTCCACACCCAGCTTGGCCAACACCAGCAGCCCACACTGGTGCCCTGTACACAGTGAGATCCCCTCTCAAAAATCTATCTGCATCAGGAAAGAGCTTCTGTGGTTTCTGTTTAAATCTGAACTGGAATGGCACGCGATTAGACTGGGTTAATGCCCATTCATTACTGTATAGGCTGGCTGTGGCGTGCTCAGGAGATACAGCAGCTAAGGGGAGGTTGGGGGGAATCCACAGGGACCTCCAGCAGCATGGGTGGCACCATCCTGTTCTCATGGCTGTCCTTTGCCAGGGATCTCCCACCCCACGGAGAGCTCCCACAGGGATCTGCAGTTCTGCCTGCACTGCAGGGCAGGGATGGGGTGACCAAACTGTTCCAATCACCAGGGCTGGGCAGGAAGGGTCTGTCAGTCCACACTGGCTCATCCTTGTGAGGGAGTGTGATGGGGAAAGCCAGGATCTCAAGGGGCTTTGCCCTGGCCATTGCACCTCCTTCACCTGCCCTTCTCAGATGCTCGCAGAGTGAGACAGCAAGTGCAAAACCATCACAGGTTCCATGATTTGTACTCCAGACTCTTGGTTAGGCAACTCCTGATGGTCTTTGTCTGGTAGTGACACCTACCATTCCTCTGCCATGGTTAATGGCATCTCCCCAACATCACCTCTGCAGCCCCCAATATGCTCCTCCCAGCAAACCACAGCTGCATCCAACTGAGAAACACACACAGGTCAGCAGGAACAGCCTCAAAATCCCCATATCCCAGCAAAAAGGGGAGAAAAATAACTAAAAAAATACCTTATAACGGATTCCCCAGCCTTACCAATTCCCTCCAGACCTTGACACCCGCTGCTGCTCTCCCCAGCACAGTAACAGATCTCTCTCTTCCCTTTAATAGTGGTAATTCAATCTCCTGCATGCAGGGCCATGCTTCACTCCCTGCCAGCCCTGCCTGGGATCCATCAGCGACCCCAGCACTGGACAAGATCTGAATGGAAATGCTTTGCTTTTCCAAATCAGGTTAATGAGGAAATTGGTATATTTCCTCTGCAAGGCCAGGACTGACCCGTGGTGGGATGCATCCTTCTGTGGTCGCACGCTGGGGTCTCAAGGAAGGGTGGGCACCTCCTGCCCCATTCCCTGGGCTTGCAACAGCCCTGAGATGCTCTGGGGTGCCCAGGGCAGGCAGGAGTCCTGGCAGGAGGGGACACAAAGCTCATCACAGCCCACATCATGTGGACATGCTTTTGTCTGTGCGTGTGCAGGGCAGGAGTGGGGAAACAGGAAAAAATCCACAACATATTTCATTTTTCTCTTTCCTAAATGAAATGCAGAAAATGCATTGCTCAAAGCATTACTGAAAATCAAGCATTCCAAATATTTGAAAGAGGCATGAAGACCAATTTTAGTTCTACTCCTGCCGACCCACCAAGAAATTGCACCCAGATGCCCCAGCATCAATCTCCAAACCCTGTCCCAATACATGACTCCTCCTCTGCCTCTTCCCACAGTAATCCCTCACTGTGACCCCTCACCTAACCCCACTTTTGTTTCCAAATCTCCACCGTCCTCCTGCAACCTTCCACAGCACCCTCCTAAGTGCCCCACAGGCAGCCTGAACTTTTCCTAATGGAGCATTTGCAAAGCTTCACAGCCTTCATTAGACCCCGCTCTTACCTAAGGCAGTGCCAGTGCAGATCCACATGCCAGTGCCACTGCCCCCTCCAGCTGCACCCAGACTCTGGATGCTGCAGCAGGGCGTGGCTTCCATGGGATCAAGTTTTGGGACTGTTTTCCCATGGGGCTTGGTTATTACCACTCTGCTTTGTTTCGGGCATGCTTCAAGACCACAGAGGCAGTTCAGGCCCCGTGATATATTGTTCCAAAACATGATTTTCATCACTGTATGACATTCCTAGATGCAAGAACATCCCCAGCTCCAGCTATGAGGCTCTGGGACAACGTATCCGCGCACAGGCTCGCTCATGGAACCCCATAACCCAACCCTGATGCACAGCAGCACAGTCACCGAGAACCATGACAAACACCTTTCCAACACCTCACCAGCACAATTTCCAGCACCAAACCTGCTAATGGAGTTACAAGTCCTGGGTTTTAAAAAGATGAGCAATGGGTGACCAGGCAGCACTGAAACCCTCTGCTACCTCCCATCCTTGAGCCTGGAGCTGTTGGGGAGTGCCAGAGCATCCATGCTGGAGCACTGGTGCTTCCAGCAGCCCCTTGGCTCCTCCAGTGCTGCCAGGAATGAGACTTTCCCGCACGGGCAGGGAGCAGGGTGTGGGCAGGGAGCTTTTGATAGAACATGCCTGAAAGCTGGGATCCAGCAGACACAGTTTGTTTCTTGCTGTGTCATTTCAGCATACACACACACACACACAGAGAGAGAGAGAGGGAGAGAGAGGGGGAAAAAGTGGATTTAAAAAAAAAAAAAAAAGGCAGGAACATTTGGCAAGCTGGCGAGGGTCTGGCTTTGCTGAGTGCGGAGAAAGAGCCGTTTTTTCCGAAGGGAGGAGAGGGGAGAGCAGGCTGGCTGCTGCACATGTGCCTGGCAGGGATGAGCTCCAGCACCCACGGCTGGCAGCATGGGCACCAACTGGAGCCATTTGGGGAAAAACAGCTCACTTTGTTAAGTTAGGAAGGGTTTGAACCTTCGAGGTGGAATTTGATGTCTCTTAATTCCTCTTTAACTTCATCACGTTTAAAACCACTCAGTGTTTAACGTTTTGGAGGAAGGAGGAGGAAGGGGGGCTCTGTCCTGTGGTGCCACAGGCGCAGGGGACTTTTTGGCAGCCCCTGTTCCCCCCAGAACGGAGCCCATCCCGCTGCGCCCGCCCTGCCGGGAGCCGCCAGGAATAGCTACAGAGGCATTACGGTCTGTGCTCGCTACCGAGCTGCTCAGAGCTCTGGGTGCTGATTAAATTTTCATACCTCCCCGACAGGATATTTTGTGTGCGTTGTGTTTTAATTTAAAACACATAAGAAGGGACTCCTGCTCCCTTTGCAACCGCTCCGGCTTGAGAGCCTGGCGCCATCCCAGGGCACACAAAGGGCTGAAAAGCCAAGTGGTTTCCCTCTTTTGCCATCCCTCTCACCTCCCCCGGTCTCCAACCTCTTTCTCTCTTCCTCCTCCTCCTCTCCCCAGAGATCATCTCAAGCCTGCACTGTTCCTTCCTGAGAGCCACCGTTATCCATCACACTCCCAGAATCCACAGTACCCAAAGAAGCAGCAGGGTAAGCTCAGCCCCCAGGTGTGGGATCACTGCCCTGCTGAGCTCATCCCATGCTCTGCTATCCCCTGGTGTCAGAACAGGTGCTGTTTTGGGGATCTTGGCATCACAAGCCCTCGCTGCAGAATCCCTTGGCACATGTTTGGCACTGCTGCAGCTCTTACCCTGGGACCAGGGACCCCAGGAAACAGACATCAATGTCCAGAAGAACTGCAGCAGCTCTTGGAAGCACTGGGGCTCTGGTTTCCCAGCTCATCTCAGGTCTGAGCAAATCCAAAAAAGAGGAAAATCCTCTCTGGTGAGGTCATTAATTTTGCTGCCTCCCTGCTTCTCCATGGAAGCCCAGGCACTGTCCTCACTCTGAAAGGCAAAAGGAGGAACCCACCCAGATGCATGATGCTCAGGTGCCACTCACACCGTTCACACAAAGGTGCTTCAGGGAAAGCTGAGCATCCCCAGGGGAAACTGTGACAACCCAGGAATTTATGCCAAGATGCAGTGAGCAATTTTGTACACACACACATGGAAAAACAACTGTTTTGCAAGACATTCCTCCTCTGACCTCCTCCAGGATCAGCAAGGGCAAAGCCAAGCCCTGCTCCCATCTTATATCCATGTGCTCCAGCATAGCCAGTGATATAACACACCTCCCTTTCTCAGCACCCCAAATCAGGGCTGCATGAACAAACAGTCCCTGTTTCAAAAAGGATGGATGTGTCACCACATTTGAAAAGCAGGCTCCAGCAGATCTCAGAAGATCTTCAGTACTTAAAGGGGGCTTGTAAGGAAAATGGGGACAAGTATTTTAGCAGGGCCTGTTGTGATAGGACAAGGCACATCGGTTTTAAACCAAAGGAGGGTCAATTTAAATTAGATATTAGGAAGAATGTGGGTGGTGAGGCCCTGGCATGAGTTGCCCAGAGAAGTTGTGGCTGCCCCATTCCTGGAAGCGTTCAAGGCCAGGTTGGACATGGTCTAGTGAAAGGTGTCCCTGCCCATGGCAGGGAGTTAAACTAGATGATCTTTAAAAGGCCCCTTCCAATGCAAACCGTTCTGTGATTCTGTGGTCTCAGGTTTGGTGCTTCACACACAAAACCAGCCCTGTGCCCAGCAGCACAAAACTCCAACTTCTGTACGTGGTGAGATTCATGAAAACCCTTTTGCACCCTACTTGTAGAGGACATCCCAAACACTGGGATTGTCCTCCCCTCACACCCTCCTGGCCCCAGCACCTCCAGCGTGCTGGAAGCACGTGGTGGTTGAGTCACACTTGCTGCAAACCCCCATCCTTGCAGCAGCTCCTGTTCCACAGCCACTCTTGCAGTGTCTCAGCTGCTCTCTCCACACACACAGCTCACACTTCACACCTAAGCAGCGCCTCTGCAGCTGCCTGGCTCACTGCAGCTGCTGTTCAGCTCTGCATGGGGATACAAGACCTACAGCTCTGCCCACCACCACTGCATTTTGGGAGGTATTTCAGAAGCTGCCAAGGACTTGATGTTTGTTCCCCCAGTAAACACTCTCCTCCTGATGCAAAAGCACCCAGAAGGCTCCCAACACTCAGCCCTGGCATCTCCTAGGGCTCCCTGTACAGTTTAGCCCTTGTGCTTCCCTATGGTCCCAATTCCTAGTGCCACAAGAGGAGTATGAGTTCAAGCTGACAGCCAGATCCATGCAGGGAAACATGCAACAGGAACAATAGAATCACAGAACTGTTTAGTTTGCAAAAGCCCTCTAAGGTCATCAAGTCCAGCCATTAACCCAACATGCCGTGTTCACCACTAAACCACATCCTCAAGTGCCACATACAGGTGTCTTTCAAATCCCTCCAGAGATGGTGAGTCCATCACTTCCCTGGGCAGTCTGTTGCAATGCTTGACAACACTTCTAGAGAAGGAATTTTTCCTAATACACAAACCAAACCTCCCCTGGCTGAACTTGAAACAATTTCTTCTCATGCTGTCACTTTTTACCTGGCAGAAGAGCCTGACCCCCACCTGGCTGCACACTCCTGTCAGGGAGTTGTAGAGAGAGATAAGGTCCTCTTGAGCCTTTTTTTCCCCAGGCTGAGCTCCTCCCAGTTCCCTCAGCTGCTCCTTATCAGACTTGTGCTCCAGACCTGCTCTACGAGGAACAGACAGCCCCGGATCCCCTGCCTGCATCTCTCCACGTTGGCATTGCTCACACAGCTATAAATACCAGCTTTCTCTGTGCACTTGTGTTGCTGGTTGTCCAAATACCGAATCCCAACCGGGGCTGTGGTTCCCAGAACTGGTATGGGGAGCAGAAACAGTGCTCTGGCCAAAGGAGCACATGAAGCTGGCAGGGCTGTCCCCTCTCCCTGGAGAGCCCACCTGCCCACAGCCCCAGCACATCCTTGCCATGGGTGTTTTTCTTCCAATCTCAGTTCCTGGCAGCATGGGGGGAAAAGGAGAGTGGCACATCCCATCAAGCCAGGCTCATCCTCACTACCTGCAAGCACAGCAGCTGAGCAATTCCAAACAGGAAAGCAAACAAATAATTGCAGTGAAAAAATACAGCCTTGTGAGTCGGCTTTCTGGAGTAAGTATTGATTTCAAACTTCTGTCCAGTTTGCTCTCTGGGACCATGGGAGCCGGGCTGAGCATCCGAAGCCACCAGCATCACCAGGTGCCTGTGCCATGTCTGGCCAGCCCCACGGCACACGCTGGCAGCTCCTCACCAGCTCCACCACTCCCCCCACAGCCCTCAGCATCACCATTTAATGACAAAACTGCAACTCAGCCCCTGCCCCACGCCAGCACGGCTGCAGAGGCGGAGAAGTAGGACAGTGAGCCTCTTTGCCAGCACTCTATTTCCCTCTGGTCCCTACAGAAATCAGGTTTGGTCTCAAGCCAGCTCAAGGAAGGGGCATCTGCTCCAATAAAAGAAGAAAAGCCAAATACTCCTTAGCCCCTGTTTCAGACCACAGAGACACCGACAAAGCCAAAACTCCCCTCTAAAAGAAATCAAAGTCCCCCAGGCTCGCAGAGATGGGAGTTAGAAAAGCTGTAACACCCCACAATTTGAGGCTTTTCCTTTTATTTTTAACCCATACTGTGATTTCTACCTTTAAAGAGGCAAGGCTGATGAAAAGAAGGCAAAAAGCAAACACAAAGACAAAATAACACATGTGGAAAGTACCAAGGGGCTGATTAGTTTTTCGTGATGCTGTCTACAAATTCCGGGAGCTACACTTCTACACCCGGTAAAATTGTGGAAAAATGGATCTTAAAATCATGATACAGTTACACAGGGGAATACTACAGTAAGCAATTTCTGTGAGAGATTGCTAAAGTGGTTTTCCTGCCATCTCACTCTCCCCTGCAGTGTTAATCCGCAAGGACGCAGCCTCCCACCGCTTCACCCCAGTGGGAAGGCAGAGTCTCCCACCGAGCCCCCCAAAACCTGGGGCATGTGCTTGGCAAGGTCCATGCTGGTTAGCAGCAGGAACCTGCTCTGGTTTGCTGCTCTAAGTGACAAAGATGATGGTAGAGCATCCCTGTGGCTTCCCAGCCCTCCTCCTGCATCCCCCAGGGACCGCTTCCCCCCCACGGCCATCCCTGATTTTTTAAAAAAGGCAGGAATCCATTTTTCTTTCTCCAGGCATCAAAAGGACTGAGCACCTGTAACCTTTGTGCCTTGAGGAACCCTGAGAGACAGCCTATGTCCCTGGGGAGGGCAGGAGGTGCAGCTCAGCAGTGCCAGGAACATCATCTCTTGCCACCCCCCAAAGTGAATCAGCAGCATTTTACCATATCAAGGCCCAAATCCTCATTCAATTATAAGCCAAAGAAGGTCCCTAATCCTTTCCATTATAGGTCAATAATAGCTGGTTCTTTGCAGAGGAGCGGGAAAGGGAGGCACCTTATTTATGATCCCAGCCATCAGGAACACGGTGACAGAGCATGTTTGCCCAGCACTGCAACTGGTGCTGGGAAGGTTACTTGGATACAAGGGCTGTGGCTGCCCCAGGGGCCCCAGAGAGACCCCAATTTATCAGCTGTCATAGAGAACCCTGTAGGGCAGGTCCTGCAGAGCAGAGTTTTCAGTGCTCCCAGCAGCATCTCTCATCCGTACCCTCCTCTAAGACCCAGCGGATGAACCAGCAAATCCCAGCAACTGAATGGAGCCTTCCCAGCAAGGACATCCCAAGCAACAGGAGACCAGACTTACTCAAACAAACCCTCAAAGTTGATCAGACCATAAATTGCCTGTCTGTGTAGTTCACAGTCTCTTCACACACAGCCGCCTGGGCTCTAGCACAAGGAGCACCGCTGCTAATTCCTGCAGGCACCAAGGGATGGCAAGGAGGGGACACAGGGAACACTGATGGAAGGAGTTTTGCAGAGAGCCAGCCATTAACAAGAAGAACAAGGTGCAGGGCAGGTTTCTGGCACCAGCCACAGGCACACATGGGCTGTGGACAGCGGTGGGAGCAAGCAGCAGCTGCCCAGGGCACTGGAAAATCACCTTCCCTGCTTTACTCAGTTATGCCTGAGCAATAGGTGCTGTAGTTAAGTCTGTAATCCCATTGACACAACAGAAGCAGACAAGAAATCGACTTTTTTTGGTCTGAACACTCAGGTGGTTCAATTCTGCTTAATTCCCCCACTGAAGCAGCAAGATCCTGACACCGCCATCTCCTTTAGGAAGAGGAAAACCAAATCCTCATGGTAAGGTCAAGCCCCTGCCATAAACTCTCCACCTTCTGCTCCAGTCTAGGTTTCACAGTCCATCTGTCCACACACACCATACTGCACCCCAAGAAGTAGCTTGTGATGGACTGAGTGGAAGGAGGTGTCCCAACATTGGCAGCCTGGTACCTTGGCCTGGGGTTAAACAACAGCCTTTGATGACAGAGTCACTACCAAACCACGTTTCCCCACCACCACATGCCATCCGATTTGCCTCCCGCAGAGCAATGCCACTCTGCAAAACTCCGGGCGTTATGGGAACCGGGGTATAAAAACATTCCCGGTGCAATGACGCCAAAATTGATGCTGAAATTAGGCTGGGAACAGAACATGCACGGTTGCTTCAAGCCCACAAACTCAAACATACTTATACGGCCAGTCGCCCACAGCAATGCTGCACTTTGTGATCTCCTGTAGCTTTTTTTTCCTGCTTCCAGCTTTGCCCCCAAGTTTCTCTCTGGGCACCCCCAGGGCTTGGGCATCAGAAGCTTCAAACAGCTGCAAACCACAGGAATCCAGCCCAGCCATTCCCTGCTCCCCCACCACAAATATCAGAGATCCCCCAGCTCCCTGTCAGACACTGAAATACTGTCCCTGCCCCAGGGCAGGGGTCCAAGCCTAGGTCCAGGGCTTTCCCAGCCCACCGTGGGGATGCGGGCACATCTGCTGCCTGCTGTACAAGGAGAGCGGATATGCAGTGCCCAGAAAACATGTCCATTCTCACAGAGCTGCCCTAGGGAGCACAGGAGGAGGAGGGAAGGAAGGATGCCTCCCCAGGGACAGCCCTCAAAAGCAGGAGGGTGGTTGCAGCCCATGCTCACAGGGGTTTGCTCTCCACAATGGGCTCCGTGACCGAGAGACGGGGACCAATTCATTAGAGCTCCCTTTGTCTGGAGGAATGTAACATTTGCCTCTGTTCCGCATCTCCTGCCCAAATGGGAAGGACCAATTCCATTCCCATCACAAAGGAAACTAAGGATCTTAAGAGTTTCCAACACACAGAAACACTATCTGCAGCTCCCCGCCTCCATGCCCAGCTGCCCAAAGAGACCCTGAAGCAGCGCTACTCACATTGTACAGGACTGTGGTCCACCCTTCCATGGTGATGCACTGGAAGACAGTCAACACAGCAAAGAGGATGTTGTCAAACTGTGTGATCCCATCATTGGGACCAATCCACTCCCGGCACTCATAGCCTGGGGGGCACCCCTGCACCCCACATGGATGGGGAGGGTCCAGTTCCTCCAGTTCACCTGTGAGCACACAGCAGA
>JAWWEU010000207.1:0-21704 GCA_035583155.1 Acropternis orthonyx | reverse complement strand
GGGATGCTGCCTCTGCCTTTGGAGGATTGGGCATTCTAAAGTTGGTAAGACAAGTCCATGTAAGTAACACCTGGAGGAGTCCTTACCTGGGGCATTGGGGTTTCTCTCTCTCTCTCCCTTGTTCTCCCTCTCCCTTGCTCGGGATTTCTGTCTTACGTGGCCACCTGTTGTAATAAAATACTGCTTACGTTACATTCACAATGGTGTTGAGTTTCAGTTCTAACGTGCCCTCGGAACCCTCCCTGTAACAAGTATCCAAGAAAAATGGGGACGGGAGATTTCCACATCATCTGCAAGACATCTCTGCATGACAGCCAACCCAGCAAGGACCGGGAACTGCCATTTTACTTCTTGCAGAAGCTCTTAGCCATGGATTACCAGGTGAGGTACCTGACTTGCAGGGACGAGAGCAACCCAGGACTTGCGAGCGTGGCAGAAACCACAGAGCAAGAGCACGAACCCTTAGACTACTTTCAAAACTTTCTCCATTGTTTGAAGAAAGCAGCCCCTGGACCTGCAACCAGGGACGGCCATGTACACCCCATGGACCTCCAGATGGCAATTTTCCATTGTGCTGATGACTTCCTGAGACAGTCCATTGCAACCAAGCTCACTTTCTGCCAACTGGTGCTGCCTCTGCTGGTGCCCAAGCCAGGCACTGCCCAGATAGAGTTCCCGCTCTGGTCCCTCAGCCAAATCAAAAGGAGCTGGAAAGAGTCTGAGAAGTCAGGAAAGCAGCCTGGCATTAACAGTTACAATAACAAACTCATTTATCAGGCAGAGACACCCATGGTGTCCTTCATCTGTATTGGCGCTTCTTCCTCCTCTTCCAAGTCTCAGCTCCTCAATGCTCTGCTGAGCAAAGACACAACAACTTTTTCCACTGCCATTGCCGAGGCAGCACCAAAGAGTGTTTGCTGATGGCAGGTGTTGTGGAGATGGCCTGGTACTGTCCCTGGGGCAGCCCCGACAGCACCTTTGAGTGCTGTGTGGCTTTCTGTAACCTGTGTGGAGACGCGAGGGATCACGGAGCACAGCTGCAGTTTTTACAGGAGATCTCTGCTGTCCACATGGCTGTTGTATCCGAGTCTGGGCACATGGATGACAGAGGGAAAATACTGCTGCATGACCTGTGGCAGTCACAAAGGCCTCTGGTTTGTCTTCTCACTAAACAAGAGAGCCATTGCATCTGGACAACCCAGTGAAATCATAACAATAGGGATCAAGAACAGAAACGAAGCAGAAATGTTGGACGAGCTGAGCAAAACAATCAGGAATCTCCTGGAAGGGTCCAACCCATGTTTCAGCCTGGATGCCTGCCTGGACAGAGCTCGCCAGCACAGATTCTTAGTGGATGAAGATCAACCCACATGTGGGACAGCCAAAGCAAAGGCAAAGGAACTGGTGAGCCTTCTGAAGAAAGGAGAAGCTGTCTGAGATCAAATCCCAGCTCCTGCCTCTTCAAGGAAAGCTGTGGGACCTGTGGTGCAAAAAGGACAAAGAACTCACTCGTTTGCGGGAGAAGAGGAACAAGAGCATCGAGCATCATCGGAACCAAATTGAATCCGAGAAGGGAGCAATAAGAAGGAAGCAACTAGACCAAGCTTTCCCCCTCAATCAGCTGATGAAATCGTTCCTTGGCTTTCTCCAGTCACAGCCGGCAGACACCAAGAAATACTTCCTGCAGTGGATGAAGGTCTTTATGGATGACCTGTCCTCTGGTTGCCTTGAAGAACTGAGGAGAGACTATCATGAGTTATGGTCTGAAATTCTGGCAAGAAAGAAAAGCAAGGGAAAGGCCAGTCTAGACCCTGAGTTGCTGAGTAGGTTGGATGCTCTTGCTGATGAAATCAACGATTCATCCATTGGCCTGGAGCATCTCTTGAGACAGATTTATGAAGCTCTGGAAGTAATGTGTGCGAAGAATGAACCTGTTGCCAAACTGCCTCAAGTTGCAGCAGCTCTGATGGTTTTGGGTTATCCTGTGGAGCTGATGGATGGGGATGCTTCTTACCTCCCATTGCGCTGGGTGGGAACAATCTTTGGCAGCCTAATTGAGAGGCTGAGGGACAAACCAGTGTTTGTTCTCTCTGTGCTTGGCATCCAGAGCACAGGGAAGTCAACCCTGCTGAATGCCATGTTTGGGCTGCAGTTCGACATCAGCGCAGGGAGATCCAACCGCAGAGTGTTTATGCAGCTCATTCCTGCAAATGAGGAACTGCAGCAAGATGTGGGCTTTGATTACATGCTGGTTGTTGACACAGAGGGGCTTCATGCCATGGAAATGGCCAGTAAACAGTCCCTGAATCATGACAACGAGCTGGCCACCTTTGTCATTGGCATTGGCAACATGACCCTGATCAATGTCTTTGAGGAAAATCCCTCAGAAATGCAGGATGTTCTTCATATCACTGTACAGGCTTTTCTGAGGATGAAGGAAGTAAACCTTTCCCCAGGCTGTCTCTTTGTCCATCAAAATGTGGGAGAAATTACAGCCAAGGAACAGAACATGGAACGACAAAGACATTTGCAGGAAAAGCTGGATGAACTGACCATGACAGCTGCACAGCAGGAATTCTGTGACATCTCTTCCTTCAGTGACATCATCCGCTTTGATGTAAACACCCACATTCACTACTTTGCTCACCTGTGGGAAGGAAACCCCCCAATGGCACCACCCAACCCCACCTACAGCCAGAATGTTCAGCAATTAAAGAGCAAAATTCTCCCGGCTGCCAAGAAAGAGGCACAAGGCAACATTTTGAGGTTCTCAAGCCTGAAAGTTTGTATTGGTGACCTCTGGAATGCTTTGCTGAATGAGAACTTTGTTTTCAGCTGCAAGAATTCAGTGGAGATTGCTGTGTACAAGAAACTGGAAACCCTTTAGTCAGTGGACAGGCACACCAGAATTGTTCCTGTTCTTAATAAAAGAAATTGGAAGCACGAGCAGGTTTCATAAACACATGTAACCACATGCTCAGTACAAGCTGCCTCTAATAACATCGCCTTTGTACAAGGGATGAAGGACTGTTGGATGGGTCGGTACAAAGGGAGGTACAAACATAATAAAGAGCTGTCTGAGGAGACATTCAAACTCATGAAGACAGGCAAGCTTTTACCTCCCTGAAGCTCAAAGCAGCTGCACAGGGGAGAGGGATCTGAAGGGAGGAAGAGAAAGAAGGGGAGGAGAAAACTGAAAAGGGCCTTTGTCTGGACAGTCTGTGTGTGAGAAGGTGACTGTAGAGATGGTCAGTGTGTCAAGACAGGTGTGAGTATATGAACCACTAGAGGAACTCAGTACAGAGTAACAGGCAGAATAGTGGTTGATAATGTTACAGGGGAGAAATATTCCCTTGGTCGTGGAATTGGAGTGCCGAGAGTGACAACAAACCAATGTCACACCTTCTGTGCAAGAGGCCAAAAGTCCAACCCAGAGAAGCACAGGCTGCACAAGGTCCCTTTTGTGAGGAGCAAGCTATTGAATGACCCCAGTGGGTGACAACTCCGGGCACCTCAAAGAGCAGAGCACTGGCATAGACATTCAAAGGATTGGTCCTGCCTTGCCAACCTGATTGTCTTCATGAGGAAGGAAGTTATTTGTGCACAAGGGGAGCTCAGTGGATGTTTTGTAGCTCAGGTTCAGCAAGATTTTTGGCTGGGTCTCCATCACTCTTCTCTTACCCAGGTGAGGCCATCACAGCCTGGATGGGCAGAGAAATGGGCAGAAATTCAGCTTTTGGCCTTTGCTGATGGCTCACGCTCTGCCTAAAAACCTAAAGGACCACCAGAGCCTTTCCTGCAGAGCTGGTACCAACCTGGGGTGTTCCTGTCCTCTGTCTGTAGGGCCTTAGTTAATCTTCAATAGGTGAGCAATTGGCTCACGAGTTGGGCACAGGGGGTGACAGTGACTGGAGTGACAGCAGACTGGCCATCTGTCACCAGTGGGGTTCCACAGGGCTCCATCTCGGGCCCTGTGCACTTCAATATCTTCATCAGTGCCTTGGACACAGCACTGGAAGGGACACTGAGGAAGTTTGCAGATGAGCCCAAATTGGGAGGAGCTGTTGAGTCCCTGGAGGGCGGGGAGGCCCTGCAGAGAGACCTGGACAGATCAGAGGGCTGGAAATCACCAACCATGGGGAGTTCAACCAGGGAAGTGCCGGATTCTGCCCCTGGGATGTGGCAACCCTGAGTGAATGGACAGACTGGGAATGAGAGGCTGGAAAGCAGAGCTAGCAAAGGGACTTGGGGGACCTTGTTGGTGGCCAGTTGGCCCTGAGTCAGCAGTGCCCTGTAACCAGGAGGGCCAACCGTGTCCTGAGGCAGTTTTGGGTGCCACATGTTTGAGGGGGCCCTGGCACAGCTCTGGCTCCTCCAGGGCTGCCAGGGCTCCTGTGGGACACAGGGGGAGATACAGAAGGGAGATACTGAGCCATTTGAGAGTGTCCAAAGGAGGGCAATGAAGATGGTTCAGGGCCTGGAGGGGAAGTGTGTGAGGACAATGAGGGCATTTGGTGTCTTCAGCTGGAGGAGACTGAGGGGATACCTCACTGCAGGTCCAGTTCCCTCGGGAGGGGCAGACACTGATCTCTGCTGTGTGGGGACCAGGGCACTACTCTGGCCTGTGCTGCCCCAGGCCTGGGTCAGCCTTGACATTCCTGCTTGCCCTTACAGCCTCCAGGGATGACTTGGAGCCTGCTGGCCCCCACATGGCCAGACAGGACAGCAGTTACTCCAGCAGTCCTGGGCCTGAGCTCACACAAAACCGCTCCCACCAGCAATGTCGGGCCCCAGATCCACAGGGCCAGAGCAGAACTCTGCATGACAGGACCCATGTGCCAGGACCAAGTGCCGGGAGTCGCAGCCCCTGGCAGAGACAAACCAGGGACATCCCGCAGGTGAAACCTGCAGGATCGGGCCCCCACCTGCAGGGTCATTTCCCAAATGCACATGGCCAGTCCAGCAGCTGCCTTGACAGGAGCAACCGGAGACCCCCAAGTGCCGGTAGGATGGTGAGACAGGGACTCAGCACTGCTAAGCACCCTGTCAGAGAGGAATGAGGAAGCCCCGGGAGTGAGTGAGCCAGGTGAGAGCCAAGTGCCCCTCAAGCAGCCTGGCACAGGGGCTGTCGGCATGGCCTGCGTGGGGCTGAGAGCACTGGCAGGGGAGGCAGGAGCCCTCCAACCATCCCGGGCCTCGGGTCCCCCTTTCCTCAGCAAGGGGGGCCCAGCTGGGGCAGGGGGGACCTGCTGGGACAGCCGTACCCGCCGTGTCCCATCCTCTCCCAAAGCCTCCAGCCCTGCCCTTCAGCCAGCCATGCAGGGACAGAGCAGCCCTTGGGGTTGGTCGCGGGGGCACAGCAGGGGCTCAGCAGCACCAGGACCTCACTCACCCCAGCTTGTTTCCCCTGCAGAGACAGGCTCTGTGCACTGGTATTGCATCCCTCCAGTGCCCCCTCTGCAGAAACAGTCAGGCATTTCTCGTGGATGTATTCAGCATGGGGATCTGAGATCCCTTGAGGTTGGTGTCCTTCTGCCTGGCTCACAGCACAGGAGGGTGCAAATGCTGTGCCATGCCAGGGCCTACCCCGGCAGTGCTGGCCCTGCACTGCTCTGGGAGTGCCGGGTTCAGCTTCACACAGCACTTGGAAATGGCACAGTGGGAAGAGCAGGGACACTCCGCACCTGCCTGATGCCTGGGCAGAGGAAGCTCATCACTTTTCCTTTTCCCTATCAGAGCACCAACATGGGAGGACCACAATCCATTTGCAGAGGTGGGACAGAGGCCCGGCCACTGTGGTGTCAGTGAGTGCCTTTGTCCAGGAGGCACGGAGGAGGCAGAGGAAGAGGGCTGAGTTGCCAGAGCTGCACCCTGGGCTCTGCCGGGGCTCTATGCCTCAGCAAGGGCTAGAAGCAGAAGGATCCAGATGGAGAGATGAGCCAGATATGCCATGCGTTGGACACTTGGTCTTCACTGCCACAAGGACATCCCGCAGGCAAAACCACTACCACCAGAAGGGTCGTTCCCCAAATCCACACGGCCAGCCCAGCAGTCGCTGTGACAGGAGCCACGGGAGAGCACCAAGTGCTGGGAGTTGCAGCCCCAGCCAGGAAGCACCGAGGATATCACGCACATGGGACCAAAGAAAAACCCGAATGTTTTTAAAAGATTTTGTTAGATGCCCTTGGAGATTTTCTTCATTCTTCATTTACTGAGGATTCAGACATGGGAATGCCACCAAGAGAGCAGTGCCTTCACCTCCAGCTCTGGCAGTGCCATGACTGTTCAGCTCTGGATTCTTGTGGCTGTAAATAGGGCAGATCAACACGGTAGCCTTGGCAGCAGGAGTAGTTTTACGGGTGCAAATGCAAATAAAAAGGAGATGTCGCTCTCCTGCAGACTGTCAGTAGACTTTGGTCCTCAGCTGTCCTTCTTGGTTTCTGTGTTGTTTTTTTCCTTCTTTCCTTTTTTTCTAACTTGTTTCTAACCTGTACTGCTAAGGGAAAAAAAAGACCTGTTTATATCAGTAGCATTTCATATAGTTTAGTTCTAGAATAGTATTATTATTATGATTATCTGATCCATCCTGTGCAATATGAAGTCCCTGATTTCTGTGTCATTCCTTTGGGTTTTTTTAAATGATTCTTAGATCAGAAAGTGGAAATTGTCCTGTACAAGCAGTGAAGGTGTCAACCTTGGCCTCTTAAAACATAGTGTGAAGTTTGCCATTGTGTTAATTTATCTCTAGTGTTGTAACTATTTCATGCCAGACCTCCCCCCATTTAAGTTTGGTTTGGGAAGAGCTGATTTTAAACCCCGGACACAGAGTCAGTTTACTGCTTGTCCTGCCATCCCAGACCAGGGTGACAAGCCCGGGGTAGGAGCCTCAGTGACTGCCCAAAAACTCAGCAAATACTGAAACTGAGGAGCGTTTTGGGTTTTTGGGTTTTTTGTTTGTTTGTTTTTATGAGTATGTTATTATTGAAGTAGCAGTCTGAAACAAGAAGGGTTATTCTAACTGCTTATTTCACAAATAAGTGGACTCAGTTTTGATCCACTGAACCTGATCACTGCTGGCAAGTAAGAGGTACTGACATGCAGAAGTCACTGGTAATACTTAGAGAGGGTAATCCCTCCTACACAGATAGATTCAAATGCTAGCATAGTACATTTTGTGAGAAATATCTCTTGATTGGAATTTTGGAGACAGCCAAAAACTGAAGCAAAGAACATTTACTACCAGGACATGCCTGATGCCTCAGCCTGTGCGACAATCTCACCACACCAAGGGCTGGGGATCACACTGTTTATGGTCTCTGATATCTGCATAACCACACCCTCTTGGAAGCTGACCCCTCCCAGGTCGGGCTTCAGTCCTCTCTTTATAAGGGATCTGGGACACATCTGGAATCCGGGACAGGGGGAAGGGTCCTTCCTTCTGGGGAACACACCCTTTCTGGGAGGCGAGCTCCTCCCAGAGCCTGCCCACATCTCTCCTGAAAAGGAGATGTGAGTGCTTAACCCTTCTTGGTCATCTTTAGGTGGGAAACTGAGCGAGGCGTGAGGGACAAGATCTGCCTTCCCCAGGGCTGGAGGTCAGGGCTGGCCCTTTCTCCTGCCTCCAGCCAAGCCAGGCTTTGCTCAGCATCTGAGCTGCTGCACAGAGCCTTTGCCTCCTGCAATCGTGGCCTCCAAGGATCTGCTGGGATGATGCTCTCACCCCCATCCCAGTGCCCCCAATAGGGCTGGAAGTTGGTGATGGGGAGCTGAGTGAAGCCCCCGTAATCTGGGAGGAAATGGTCAGTGATCTGCTCTGCCAATGAGACCCCTACAAGCCCCTGGGCAAAGCCATAAGGATGTTTCCCACATTGAGGCTTCAAGGGACTGCAGGTTTTTCAAAGTCCTTTGGGTTTCGCTTTTCACATGGAGTCTCTGAGAGGTTTGTGCAATCACGGCCTCCAATGATCTGCTGCAACGAGTCCCTTGAGATTCTTTGCCAGCAATGACACTCAGTGGCACTTATTAATGCTTTGACGTGCTAGAGGTTTGTTGAGGTACTTCTTTTTGACACTGAGTCTGTGAGAGGGTTTGGCCTCCAGTGATCTGCTTTAACAAGTCCCTTGAGAGTCTTTGTCCGGAATGGCCCTTGGTGCGCTTGTTAATGCTTCAAGGCACTCCAGGTTTATCAAGATCCTTTGGCTTTCATTTTGACTTGGAGTGTCTGAGACTTCTGTTCCATCATGGCCTCCAATTATCTGCTTTATTTAGTCCCCTGAGAGCCTTTGTCAGGGGTAATGCTCAGTGGGGATCATTAATGCTTCAAGGAATTGAAAAAGTCAAGGTTTCTAAGGAACTTTGGTTTTTCCTTTTGCGACTGCATTTTTCAGAGGTTTGTGCAGTCACAGCCTCCAATGATTTCCTCCATCGAGTCCATGAGGAGCCTGGATTGCTGATGGCACTCAGTGGAACCCATTAATGCCTTGAGATCCCTTGGGGCTTTCTTCTGACTTTGACTTTTGGAAAGGTTTGTGCAATCTCCTCTCAGTACCTGAGGTTCAAGGACTCAGCACCAAATGCACTGTGGGGCTTGTTAAGACAAAGCAAGTCCTAACAGACCATGGTTCTTCCTGTGATTTTCCTCCAATCTAGGGAGATTAATTAAGATCACCTAATATAGGGGTGAAAGATTTCAAAGAGCTTCTAATAAATCTGCCTTCTTATTTTAAATGGTGTAGATAATTACTTTTCTCTTTGGAGAAGAGGTGATTGCAGCATTCTCTGATTGATATTGATCCAGGATCTCTCCTAAGAAGGTTTGGACAATTTGGACCTATCCCTTGAGGTCTGACAGTGTGGACAACTTTGCTCCACACCTCCCCAGCCCCATCATGTCTCTCATCAGTCAACTGGAGCCCCTTTTCTCAGAGAGCTGGCTGAAGGCCTGCAGGGAGGGGTTTTTTCTTCTTTTTTTCGTGCAGCAATCTAGAATTCATAAGTTTCACCACTGAAAAGAAACACACTCCTCAACTCTGTGCCAAGTCCAAGCTGCTACCAAGGAGGTTCACCCTCCCCAAGGCATTACCATGTAAGAACTGGAACGCAAAGCACTAAGTGAGTTACTGAGAGGTGTCTGAGTGATCCAAGAGTGACGGGGAGGGAAATGTAGAGAGCACTGGCAAGTGTGTCTGTGCAGACAGGCTGCTGGGGAGGTGACTGCAGAGCTGCACTTGGCCAGTTGTGATGGTGGATTACCATCACAACCTTCACTGAGGCCAGTTGCAAGGAACTGTTGCCGTGGACATCCATTGCTTGATTTGGGTGCTATGGCAACCACTGTAAGTTAAAATTTCCATGAAAACCATCGTAAGGACCCATTTCTACAGTCAGGTTCCACGGCAACTTGCATGGAGACCCGTTGTTCAGGTCAGATGCCATGGCAACCATCAGGAAAATATCATTCCAAGGGCTGTTGCCATGTACAATGGCACTGAGACACGTTGCCATTGTCAGGGGCCTTGGTAATGATCATAAAGGCCCATTGTTCGAGTTTGTTGCCATGACAACCTGCACTGAGACCTGTTGCTATGTGTGTGCCATGGTAACTGCTTAAAGGTCCCAATTCTAGGGATTTCTTACCATAGCAACAACAGTAAAGGACCCATTCTTAATTTGGTGCCATGGCAACCTATGCTTGGAACAGCTGTGGTGGTTGGTTGCCATGGCAATCTGCACAAGGGCACCTTGCTAAGAGCTGGTGTCACTGCAGAGCCACAGTGCTCTATGGGCTCATGCCAGGGCAACCCTCACTGGGACACATTGTCTGGTCAGGTGCTGTGGAAACCGCCAGCAACACCCACTGCCGGGTTCAAATGCCATGTCAGCCAGACAGACAGAGTCACTGCTAGGCACTGTTTCCATGGCAACCATCAGTGGGACAAGACACCAGGGTCTCCTCTCACGGAAATTACCATGAAGACTCATTGCTAGGGACTGATGCCATGGACACTAGGACACTGCTGGAGTCGGGTGCCATGGCAACCACTATGAAGATGGGTTGATAAGGAGGATGCCATGGCAACCATCATAAAGGCCTATTGCTACTTTTCAGTGCCACGACAACCTGAACAAGACACTTTGCTAAGGCTGGGTTCATGGCAAAAGACCTTGGACCCCTTGTGATCGTGGATTGTCATGGGCACATCCCCTGGGGTCCATTGGTGGGGAGTGTTGCCATGGATACCTGCACTGACAGCTGTTGCCAGAGTTGGCTCCATGGCAACCATCCCAAGGTCCTGTTGCTGGGGCTGGGGGCATAGAGAGCAACACATGGGCCTGTGGTGATGTTGGATGGCCATTGTGGGCTGTTTTGGGCTGGGGCAGAGTTAATTTCCTTCCCTGAGGCTTCTTGGGTGTTGCACTTTGCATTTGTGCTGACAGCAGTGTGGGTAATTCAGGGATGTTTTCATGATTCCTGAGCAGCACTTGCAGAGCTCCAGAGCCTTTTCTGCCCCTCAAACAACCATGCTGGGGAGGGGGCTGGGGGTGTGTGGGAGGAGACACAGCTGGGACAGGTGACCCCGACTGACCCAAGGGGTTGCTCCAGACCACAGGACATGACACATGGTACGTCAAGTGGGGGGAAGCTTGGAGTGATGGTGTTTGTGTTCCCAAGTCACCGTCACAGGGGATGGGGTCCTGCTCTCCTGGAGGTGGCCGAACATGGGCCCAACCATGGCAAGTAGGGAATGAGCTCCTGGTTTTGCTCTGCATGTGGGTGCATGTCTCGAACTCAACCCAGGAGTTCTGTTCCTTTTACCCTTCTGATTCCCTCTCCCATTCCATGGGTGGGGAGGGAGCAAGCAACTGTGCAGTGCTTAGTTGCTGGCTGACATTGTTAAACCTTGACAAATGGAAACTCCACAGGTCTCTGGACCCTATTCCAGTGATGAACTGTCCCCTTGGGGGGGTTTTAAAATTATTAATTTTTTTATTCTTTATGATAAATTAGTCAAGCTTTACAGATCTCAGTGCAAGAACTCATAGCAGGGGAAGTTACCCTTCACATCTTTTAGCTTTTTAGGCTGATTCCCTGCAGGGACACTGTCCATAGTCCATGAGGTCTAACAAGTGGTTTCGCAAGCCTGAGGGGAGTCACCTCTTCCCGGGTTGTGTCACCCTCTGGAGCTCACTGATGACGGGCCAGGACTGCACTAATTCCCCTTCACATCACATTGGTCAGACACAACTTGACGGAGCTCTTTGCACTGAACTGTTTTGGGCACTGAAGGTGCTCTGGAGTACAAAGATGTCATGGTAGGGCAGGAAATAACAGTAATGTCTCAGGACATCTTTCCCCTTGCAGAGGAGCAGGAAAGCCGGGTAGGACACATGGTTTTATTGGAGTGAATATGGGAGGCTTTGTCCAGGCAACCCCATACCCCAGTGGAACTTGTAGTGTTTGGGAGCATTTTACACCCGTTGTAGGATCACCTTCTCCATAGGAGTTTCTTCAAGGCAATTCTCACTTCCTGATTCCTCAGGCTATAGATGAGAGGGTTAAACATGGGAGTCACAATTGTGTAAATCAGGGCAAAGTATTTGTCAGGATCTCCAGAATGCCTCGAGTGTTGCTTTAAGTAGACGACTGTGGCTGAGCCATAGAAGAGTGTCAGCACCCCAAGGTGTGAGGAGCAGGTGGAAAAGGCTTTGTGCCTGCCCACAGCTGAGGGGATTTTCAGAACTGTCCTGATAATTTTAATGTAAGACAGATATATTAAGCAGAAGGGAAGGACTGCAAAGACCAGGATGATGGTGTGCAGCACCACCTCGTTCCAGAAGGTGTCTGCACAGGCCAGGTCCAGCAGCGGGGGGACATCACAGAAGAAGTGATGCAGGTCGTGGGATGCACAGAAGGGCAAAGTGAAGAGCTGGTAGATCTGCCCTACCTGTACTGGTGCGACAGCCCCCCAGCAGCCCAGCACCAGCCTGGTGCAGAGCGCCCTGCTCATGGTGAGGGGATAGTGCAGGGGGTGGCAGATGGCCATGTAGCGGTCGTAGGCCATGGCAGCCAGGAGAAGGCTTTCGGTGCTGCCCAACAGGACCAGGAAATACAGCTGGGCAGCACAGCCAAGGAACGAGATCCTGCCATCTGCCCTCAGGAAACCCACCAGCATTTTTGGCAGAGTGACTGAGGTGTAGCAGATCTCCAGGAAGGACAAGTTCCTCAGGAAGAAGTACATGGGGCTGTGGAGGCTGGAGTCCACCACTGTGATGAGGGCAATCAGGCTGTTCCCTGCCAGTGCCACCAGGTAGATGACCAGGAATACCATGAAGCACAGGCCCTGCAGGCTGGAGTGGCCACAAAATGCCAGAAGAACAAATCCAGATCCAGCGGTGGAGTTCTCCAAGCCTTTCCTTTGGGACATTTTCCACCTGCAGAGCAATCCAAATGCAGATCTCAGAGGGTGCTGACGGCCTGTCCGCCACCACACACACTTGAAGTCTAGAGAAAGACTCCAAACACCGGCACACACGTGGCTGCAGGATAGCTGGGAATCTGACAGGGGCTGTTTGCTGCAGGGAGGTTGGCAAAGGGAGGGAAGAACAGAATCAGTGAGCCTGCAGAACGGGGTGTTGCCAAAGAGAGAAGAGAACCTTGACTTGCTCTTTCAGAGGTGATTTTATGAAATAGAATGCCTGGGGATAAAGGAGGGAAAAAAGAAGGAAATGGATAAATACCAGCCCCTTGCAGAACAATTGTGTTTATATTCCTTGTCCAGATCTTTAAGAGATGCCATTAAAGTAAGAAGACTGAGCAGAAACAAGGTGGAAAAGAAGGAAAGTGATGAAAATGGGGAAGACAAAGCAAGGCAAGTTTAGGGAAGGAGAGGCAATCGTAACAAGGCAAGGCAAAGCATGGTTCAGTTCTTTGACCTTAATCAGAGAGATTAATCCCAGCTCTCCTCACAGGTAAAAGCCCATCCCCCAGTGCTCTGTGGCACACAAAGATCTGGGAGACTGTCGTAGATCTGAATTGTTCACTCGTACATGGGGAGGGGCATCTCCCTTCCTCTGAACCCAGTGACTCTGATGCATCCACAGGGCATTTTAGCAACATAGATAAGCAACAGTTTGTGTGTAAATAACACGTTTTCAGGGTGTTAAGACACAGTTTGGTGCAAGCAGTGCCACTTTTCAGCAATGCAGTTTTCAGTCCTGCAGAGGAGAAATGGTTCAAAGTGGGTGATTTCCGCACAATATCCAACTTTCCTGAGCAGGTGGGCTATTATAACTTTTGGATGAACCACAGATAATTCAAGATTCCTAACCTTGCTTCTCTGTCACTTGGATTCCTGAGCCCTTATAAATCCAGCTGAGGGTTTGTTCACTCTGACCCCAGCCCTGCCACACTTCCCACTCCCCTGCAAGCCCCCGCAGAGGTAGAGCAATGCTCTTGCTGCCTGGGGAGCTGAGCCTTCCCTTTGCATTTCCTACCTTCCCAGAGCACAGAGACGCCCTGCAGGGCACACTGGCAGGGTGTGAGCTGCAAGCCAACATCACAGGTTTCTTCTAAAGAAGCGACAACTCAGCTGAAAGGTGCTCAGCAAACTCGGTTTGACCTAGGGAGGGAATATCCTCTCCCAGGTGAGGACTGAGGGTGCTGCTGCATCTCTCAGCCAGCAGCAACACCCTTGGAGAAGTCTTCCTAAACTCTCAGGTCTTACTGCTGAGAACAGCAGGTCAGAAAACACGCACTAAAGTATCCAATTAGCACAGGACATTTTTTCAAGGGAAAACCCTGAATTCACATGAACGCATGGCCCTAATATTTTGCTTATTTCCCCATGGTACTTGTGCCATTTTCCTGTGAGTTTGATCTGTCTCATAGAGGTATGATTCAAAAATTCCAAGATAAAGTCAAAGTTTGCATGAGAGCAAACTCACCATGATTGTTTTCTAATCTACCAATTTCATAATACAAATACACAGAAAAATTAAATATTCTCATTTAAACCCAAGACATTGAGAGGCTCCCATTTATTTTACATTAATGTTTTAACCCAAAGCAAACATTTACATGCAGATTATCCACATACCAGCAATCCCTGTTTGTTCCCAAATGTCCTCAAAGACACAGCCTACTCTTTTTAACTCTCAGTGCTCCCAAGATCATGGGTGGAGCCCAGGGCAGGCTGTCTTTGCTCCCAGCAATCTGCAGGAGCCCTTCCTAAGTGGTGCCAGTCTCACAGGCTGCATTTCCTGAAGCTGAAGGAAGTCTGAAAATGAAGGCAGGAAACTTCACCAAAGCAAGCCAGGCTTTGCTCAGCATCTGAGCTGCTGCACAGAGCCTTTGCCTCCTGCAATCCTAGTCTGCAAGGATCTGCTGGAAGGAGTCCCTGGGGAGGCTTGGTCAGGAATGGCCCTTAGAGGGACTCCTTAATGCTTCCAAAGATTGCAGGTTTTTCAAAGTCCTTTGGGTTTTGCTTTTGACTTTGTGCCTCTGAGAAGTTTGTGCAATTATGGCCTCCAATGATCTGCTGTAACAAACCCTTTGAGAGTCTTTGGCAATAACCACACCCAGTGGGTCTCATTAATGCTTCAAGGTACTCAAGGTTTATTAAAGTATTCTTTGTGACACTGAGTCAACGAGAGGTTTATGGAATCATGGACTCCAATTACCTGCCTTAATTAGTCCCTTGAGAAGCATTGTCAGTAATGACACTCATGGTGCTCATTAATGCTTCAGAGGGCTTCAGTTTTTCATGGCTAGTTGGGTTTTGCTTTTGGTACTGAGTTTTTGAGAGGTTTGTGGAATCATGGCCTCCACTTATCTCCTCCAAGGAGTCCACGAGGAGCCTGAGTTGGTACTGAGGTTGCCTTTTTAGCTCCATAACCCCTGCAATGGCCTCTTCAGTCCATGAGACCCTGCAGTTTCACAGTGGCCATTTCACCCTGCAGTGTCACACTTACCCCTTGATTCAGTGAGGTTCCACAGTTTCTCAGGGTTCCTTTGATTCCATTAGACTCTGCATGTCACAAGGGCCTCTTGGATCCATGAGGTTCCACAGTTTCTCAGGGTTCCTTTGGTTTCAGGAGGACCTGGAGTGTCACCATAGAGCTTTCATTCCATGAGTCCCCTTAATGTCACCATGGTCCCTTGGTTCCATGAGTTTTCACAGTGTCCCAGGGTTCCTTTGCTTCCATGAAGCTGTGCACTGTCAAAACGGGCCCTTAATTCCATGATTTTTCACAGTGTCACAATGCTGTCCTGACTCCATGAGATTCCACAGTGTCCCTTGGTTCCTTTGGCTCCACAGGCCCTACAGTGTCACAGTGGCCACTTGATGCCATGAGTTTCTGTGGTATTTCCATGAGGTTCCACAGCAAAAATGGGTGTGATTGTGAATCTGCTGCAGGGCAGGAAGGCTCTGCAGAGGGATTTGGACAGGTTGGATCAACAAGGCCAAGTGTCATGTTGGAGTGGGGGTCTTGGAGCCAGCAGATGTCAAGTTAACATTTCTCAGCTGTAAACCTTGGAGGTTAAACAAAGGTGCTCAAGGACAGCTTGTCTTCGGTGATTAGCCAGCAGGTGCCACAGACTGCAGGCTGTTTGTGTTTTCAGGGATCTGTTTTACATCTTAAAGCCCTGACTCATCTGCCATATCTCCCCCCATGTATGGGGAGGTTACCAGTTACCTTGCTCCTGCCAGGTCTGTCTGTCCCTGAAACCTATATATTGTAACACACAAATTCAATAAATGGCTTTGCTTGGTTTGAACCTGAATCAGCTTGGTGGTTTGCTCCTTGGGGAGACCATATCCCTCACGACAAATGGTGCCCAAACGTGGAGCTTTGGTATAGATCTCTTATATTTAGAGACTTGCCTTGGTAACCCCAATGTGGCAGGAGACACAGAATGCTCCCATCAGGAGGTTCCTGCACCAGTGATGGCCAGCAGTCTAACTTGGAAAGAAGTGGGCATTATTGCTGTCTACTGGACAGAAGGTGAGATGCGGAAACTGGAATACCAAATTATCAGGCGCTAAAAGCCCTGAAACAAAAAATTCTGTAATGGGGTGAGTGTCTAAGCTGGTTTGTGAAGCCAGTGCCCTCAATCTGATTGAAGGGACAGTACTAAACGAGAAAGACCAGTGCCCCATGAAAATAAAAATCACTAGTTTGTGAAGCCAGTGCCCCAAAACTGTTCGAGGCTGAAACAGGATAGAAGGGCCAGTGCCAAACTAAAGACTGGAGCCTGCTGCTTCCTTTTGAAGATCAAGCACTGCAAGTCCTTTAACAATGGACTCTTTCGCTTGGGGGAGAAAAATAATCGAGATGGGGTCAAAGCTATCCACAGAACAGAAAAATGTGTGTGTTTCAGACGATAAAACAGTTGCTTAAACAGCATGGCTCGAAAATAGAAGATCTGCCATTACAAAACCTACTTCTGTGGGCCCAGCGAAATCACCCAGGCCTTCATTTCGCAAATGTTTTTGATGACTCTGAGTGGCACAAAATCGGTGTTAAATTGTGGAATGCAGCCACCCAGGATGATAAACAAGTGGCAAAAATTCTCGGGCCATGGAGCACAGTATGTGAGACTTTTATAAAACACTCCTCCTGAAACAGTGATAACCATCGCGGCTGTTCCTTCCAAACTGAAGCTGGAAAAACCTGTGCCAAAGATGTTGCCTGGGGAAATCCCTTGCCAGAGCCGCCATCCCACGCTGTGTCTCTAAATGGCCCTCCGCCCACACCCTCTGAAGTGACCACACCGCTGCCAGCACAAAGTGGTGGCTGGCCTGCTGCCCTTCCTGCACCGAGACTGGCAGCCCCCAGAGCTGACTCGCTCCGTGATCCTGCTGAAAGCCCATGGGACCCCAGTCCCTTCGACCCTGGAAAAGAGCCCAACCTTTATCCCCCAGACCCCCAGGATAGGTGGGCTTGTCTGAGGAAAGAGGCTGCTGCTTCTGGTGATTTCTCCATGCTGCAAGCTTTCCTGGTTGTATTCCGCCCTAATACCCCTCCCGCTTGGGAATCGATTCCCTACCCAATTTTAAAGAACTGCAGAAGGCAGCAACAGACTGCGGCCTCAGAGCCACATTTGCAAGAGGACTTATGGACTCTTTTTAATTCTTGTGCTCTCTCCCCTTATGATTGCTGCAATATTGCAAAATTGCTTCTCACAGCAATACAATTTGCTGGGTTTGAATCTGAATGGAAAGACCTGGCTAAGAAGCAGGCAGAAGAGTGCCAAGCTACTCTTGGTGTGCCAGTTCAAGATACCTTAAATTTGCTTCTGGGAGAGGGGCAGCGTGCCGCTGTCATGGCACAAGCTGTAATCACACGAAATTACTTAAATGTTTCTAAAAATCTGGCTTTACAAGCCCTTTGAAAAGTTCCCGATGTTGGTACCACTCCTCAACCATTTGTCACTGTTCATCAGGAGCCACAAGAGTCGCTTTTACAATTTACTCATCGCCTGACAGATATCTTAGATAAGCAAGTAGGCAATGCCTCCATCGGGGAAATACTTTTTAAACAATTGGCGATTGCAAATGCTAAGGATGACTGTCAGAAAATCTTGTGGGCATTGCAGGACCCCATGATCTCAGAAATGCTACAAGCCTGCCAGAATGTAGGATCCCAGTCCTACAAATCTGCTGCGTTGGCTGAAGCATTTGCGGCACTTAAAACTTCTACTGTGCCACAACCGCAACATCTGTATTACATCTGTGGGCAACCGGGTCGCTTTCAGAGTGCTTGCCCAAGTGAAAAGCCAGCTGGAAAGTCTGCCTTATGCCCATGTTGCCACAGAAGACCACATCCTGCCAAAAACTGCTGCTCAGAATTTAACAGAGAGAGCCAGCTGCTGAATCCACAGAGTGATATGGGGAAGCAGTCAGGAAACTCGGAACTCAGTGCGATGGGGAACCGCCCGGTGACAATAAGTGGTCCTGAGCTCCTGACAGAGCACCCATCTCAGTTAACTCCCTCCGAGCCAGCACCTCAGGCAGCACCGGAGTGGATTTGGCCCCCTCAACATTAGTGCTGCTGCATGATACAAACGTGCATTTAGTTCCCATGGGAGTCCAAGGGCCCCCTGGAAATGGATGCAGTGCACTGTTGATAGGGCAGTCACCAGCATCTGCTGTTGGTATCTTTGTGCTCCCAGGAATTACAGGCTCAGACTTCACAGGGGAAAGAAAAATTACGATCTGGACCCCAGTGCCCCCCATTAGTGTTGAAAAAGGCATCCGAATTGCCCAATTAATTTTGATACATGCCCACCTCCTGAATCCAGGTATCAAAACAAGGGGGGACTAAGGTTTTGGGTCAACTGGACATAAATACGTCAACTGGACACAACCCCTCTCAGCACATAAACCACTTTTTAAACTACTCAGTGTATCACTCTGTCAAAAAAGAACTGATATCTGTTAAGGGCTTAGCAGACAGTGGGGCAGATGTTCCAGTGATCAGCATTCAAGTGTGGTCTCCCTCCTGGCCATTCATTGAGCCAAACTGAGCTCTGAGAGGAGTTGCTGGTGTAACAGCATCCCAACAAAGTCTGAATTCTGGATGGTCACGGGCCCAGAAGGCTGTGTAGCCACAGTTTGCCCCTAAGTGCTGAATTTGCCCTTTACATTGTGGGGTTGGGATGTCATGGGGCAGTGGGGAGTCAGTCCCACCACAAATTTATCCTGGCAGATGCTGAACAGCAGCAAGTCCCCCCCCCCCCTCCTGGAAAACTAACAAAGCAATGTGTGTGGATTAGTGGCCAATCAAAAAAGACAAGCTGCAACAGAGCTGCTAGTCAAGGTGTTGCCTGAAATCCGAGGAAAGAAGCTCCCAAGGCAGGGTGAAGGCAATAAGTTCCTTTACTAAAGTTCAGCTAAAAGCTTTTAGCCATCAGAATACAATGACATGCTCGTGCTGCATACAGAATTCTTTGAATTTATAACCCTATTTAATTATCCTATCTAGGAAACATATCCAATGTTTAATTTGCCTATCCTACAAACCATCCCAAACCACCCCCGACACACCCCTTCTAGAACGGAGTTGGAGGTCTTAAGACCATCGTTTCCTCATTCACCCTCATCTTCTTCACATTACATCTTCTATTAGGAGTTCTTCCAATACCTCTCACCCCTCTTTATACTACGACTAAACAAGATCGTATTTTGACTATAACATGTTCTGGTAGCTGTCTGAATATAACATAGTATCTCTCCCTTAGCACAGAAGCAAGCTTCAAAATATGACACAGAGGTTAACTTAAACCTAAGTATTTGGTACAGGGGTTCAAGCTGTTTTTCAAATGTAAAAAGACTATAAAACTATACAAAACTATATTAAAATCTACAACAATTAAGGCTTGCAGCAACAAAGGAGCAGGTGGATGCAGGGCATATTTGGCCCACAACAAGTCCCTGGAACTCCCCAGTGCTTGTAATCCAGAAAAAGAGTGGTTAATGACTCTTCTTGCATGAACCAAGATGCATTAATGAGGTAATAGAGCCGATGGGGGGCCTCCGACCAGGTCTCCCATCGCCTTCAATGTTACCCCAAAATTGGTCAGTAATTGTCATTGACTTAAAAAACTGCTTTTTCACAATCCCACTGCACCCCAGGGATGCTGAGAGCTTCACCTTCTCTGTACCATCTCTCAGTGCCAGCGAGCCATATGCTCACTATCGCCGGAAAGTGCTACCCCAAGGGATGAAACACAGCCCAGTGATTTGCCAGCTGTGTGTGTCTGCTGCCTTGTCATCGATATACGCCAAGAGTACCCTGAAGTTTATATCTGCCACTACATCGATGATATATTAATTAGGCAGCTATGACAGAATTGGCACAGCAAGTATTGAAAGCAACCACTGCAGCAGTTACGAAATGTGGGCTCCAGGTAACACCAGAAAAAATACAGCGAAATGTACCTTGCCGTTATCTGGGATGGAGAATCACACAGTCTAAGGTTCAGCCACAGCACATCTCCTTAGAAAAATCAGAACAAACCCTGCATGATTTACAGAAACTATTCGGAACTGTGAATTGGATCAGACCAGTATTAGGAATTACAACCGATGAGTTGCACCCGCTGTTTTTCCTATCTGAAACCCAGATTCAACTTCTCCTCAACAGCTAACCAAAGAAGCAGTTGAATCTTTACACTTCGTAGAACACAAATTAAATCCCTGCCAAGGCAATTGCCGCCTGCTGAAAGAACCTGCAGTTTTAATAATTTTAAAGGGACTTTCTCAGCTGTTTATCCTGCTTTGACAACTATATGACAAAAATCTTGCATTCTCTTTGGGAATGTATCTTTTTGGCTTGCCAGTTTACAAAGACAGTAACAACCTTGCCTACCATGATTGTGAGAATCTTCCAAAAGGGAAGATTCAGGTGTTGGGAGCTTGCAGGCTGCGACCCAAGCACTGTGCACTTGCCCATGATATCTGAGCGCCTACAATGGCTAGTAGAAACTAGCCTTGTTTTTCAAATTGCTATCCGTGATTTTCATGTTGTATTAAGCACTCACTTACCAGCTTGTTCTTTTTTACAGACCCTGAGCCCCTTACCACTGAAATTATGATGCTACTATTGTTCTGTTCCTTTGCCACGTGATCGGAGAGTTTTCACTGTTGGGTCAGGAAAAACTGGTAACACAGTAATAGTTTGGCAAGAGGGTGGTGCATGGAAGCATGATAGTCATTATATTTCCAGATCACCTCAGCTTGTAGAACTATCTGCTGTTATCCGTGCCCTTATGATGTTCCAAGATCCCCTAAACATGATCTTAGAATCGCAATATGTTGTGGGAGTTTTGCAAAGAATAGAAAATTCCTACTTAAAAGAAATAGCTCATGAAACTTTATTTGCCTGAATTAAAGAACTACTGTTTGTAGTCAATAACAGAAAATCACCACTTTTTATAATGCATGTACGTTCCCACAGTGCCTTGCCTGGTTCTGTTGCAGAAGGTAACAGACGTGCAGATGCTTTTGCTGCACCTGTGGTGGTTTGAACAAGACAAATTATCACACCAATTCTTCCACCAGAATGCAAAGGCTTTGAGAAAAGAATTTCACCTTACAATTGAACAAGCACAATCTATCATTTTGTCCTGCCCAGATTGTCAATCAGTTACCCCTTTACAGGCAGAAGGTGTCAACCCCCACGGCCTAGAACCTCTTCAGGCAAACCAATGTTACACCTATACCTGCATTTGGCTAGCTTAAATATGTACATGTGTCAATAGACACCTTCTCTGGATTCTTAGTGGCTACAGCCCAGTCTGGAGAAAAAAATAGAGTTGTACAACATCATTTTCTCTCAGGCTTTGCACACATGGGGGTACCCAAACAAGTTAGAACAGACAACAGACCATCTTACGTGTCAGAAGGTACTCGAGAATTCTTTGAACAGTGAAGGATCGAACACGCCATGGGTATCCCGCACAGTCCCACAGGCAGTAATTGAACGTGCCCATCAGACACTGAAAGATATGCTACGGAAACAAAAACAGGGAGTGCAGAACCGACCCCACAGATCTGCATAAACAAAGCATTGTAGGTATGACCCCAAGGCCCAGCCCCAGGCCGCACAAGCCCCCAGCCCCCCATGTCTCAGCACTGAGCGTGTCTCCCTGTGCTTTTATTGCAGGCAACCCTGGCACTGTGGCTCATGGTCCAGGAGCC